>CM060951.1:14417697-14610197 GCA_030765055.1 Mantis religiosa
ATCACCTCGGGTCAAACACGCGCTGCACGTTACTTGCATGTGCAACGAGACAGTCCCCCTCTGGTCTTGACACATTTCACTTAACTTGACAGTCCCTCCTGAGGCCAACTCAGTCATCAAATTCCTTACAGTTTTATTTCTCTATTACGTAAGCAGAAAATATTTTAAGGACACTGAGTAGAAATTGATAATCAGTTACTCAACAGCTAATAATCATAATGAAATAAAACTACACTGAATATAGCAATCTTTTCTGAATATAATTCATGTAAAAGTACCTTTGTATGCTAAAAGGCAATGCTACTAACTTGTCTTAAACAAAATTAAAGACTGTTAAATTTACATTATGTCAGTTTTCATGTACACTTTTCTCTATCACTGTCAATTATATTTTACTGAAGTTTTATATCCTCAAATACTTGCATCCCTTGACAATTTCCACCTTAATGTTTGTTTACCGTAACTTGTATTTTTCATGCTATAAGAACAATTTTCTCGGCAACCAATTAAGATACATGAGTGACATGTTTACATGTCATTTCTCAGTCAAATAATTACACCTAACTTTATTGCCCAAATTGATAATCATCATTTATCATCATCTTATATGCTTGTATAATTTGGCATGAACTCTGTGTTCGAAATGCACACATTTTGGGGAGGCACTTTTTTTTCAAATGTGGGAAGTATAATAATTCCAAGCATATTGGTTTTCACAATTTTCGCAGCCTATATCGGTAAACAGCGACCAGGAGCGTGCCATTGCGAAATCAAATATATGACGTTACAGGATCAGCAACATTATGAGGGCTGTTGAATAAAGAATGATCAAAATTTTTTTTTTGACAACGAACCTTTACTCATCCTCATAATTTTGATGGCCATTCTCAAAACAGTCTCCCCTGAATGGGATGCACTTGTTCCAGCGTTTCTGCCAGTCTTCAAAGACATGCTCGAAACCATTTTTTGAGAGATCCTTCAAAATCGCCTCCGCAGCCTTCAGCACTGCTTCCGATGATAGATAATGCCTCCCACGAACGCGTTTCTTCAAGTTAGAGAATAGAAAAAGGTCACATGGGGCTAAATCCGGACTATAGGGAGGGTGAGGGATGCACTTCACCTTGATTTTTGCAAGATATTCAGTAACAACATTGCCAATATGCGGCCGCGCATTATCGTGATGCAGCATCCAGCCTGCTTCACGTAAATGTGGTCTTTTGCGCCTATATGGACTTGCAATGTTTTCAGGACATCCCTGTAGTATTGCCCAGTTACTGATGTGTGTGCAGGTACAACATGCTGATAAACCATTCCATGAATATCAAAGAATGAGATGACTATAACTTTCCCAGCAGAAGCAACAACTTTTGCTTTTTGGGGGTTGGTGATGGAGGAGATTTCCACACTGAGCTTTGCTGTTTACTCTCAGGATCAAAATGATGTAGCCAAGTTTCAGCAGCAGTGATTACGTTTGAAAGAAACTCCGTATCTTCCTCTAGCATCAACTTTAACTGCATGCAGACTTGCATGCGAATGTCCTTTTGATCGGGAAACAACAGTCTTGGAACCCATTACGCACAAACACGTCTCATGTGTAATGTTTCTGTCACCAATGTGTGGATGGCAAACAATGAAATGTTCAGTATTTCAGAAAGTGATCTTAAGGTAATTCGTCGATCCTCTCTCACAATGACAGCAGCAGTGTTGATGTTTTCTTCCGTAAGAGCAGTAACTGGAGCACCGGGTCCACCTTTCTTTGAAATTGATTGTCTCCTCTCTTTAAACATTTTAAACCACCTTCGAGCTGTGCTGTAGGGAAGAACAGACTCTCCATGGTACTGCTGTAACATTGTATAGGCCTCAACTGAAGATTTGTTGAGACGAAATCAGAATTTCAAAGCCGCATATTGTTCCTCGCGTGTTTCCTCCATTGCAACGGTAGGTGATACTGAACATTACTGAACTTGCCTGGTTCTCACAGGCGGGAACCAGGAGTACCAACAATGAAACTACTACGGCGTGTTGGTTTCACATTAAGCTAACAGAATATAATAAGATTGACTTCTAATGCGAAAAACTATGGACTTAAAAAAAATATGATCATTATTTACTGAACAGCCCTTGTATCTAAACCTTATACATAATAAACGAGTTAACGGTAGTAAATTTCTGGTATTCCTAATTTCTAGTAATAATCAAGTAACGAGGACCACAAGACTCAGCTACTTCTTTTCCACTTTTCTTAACGTTTTTGTTTAATTTTTTATCAATTCCCATAGCGATAGTGTCCTCCAACGTGGCAAATGTCTCCAATGGCGTGCTCACATCCTGGGTGGCATCCCGGCTTAGGTAAGAGTCCCGGCCTGGACCTCGCTCACCTCTGTCTAGTGAACGCGAGTGCAGTTGCGTCACAGAGGAAACGGACCCTACTGCCCATTAATGACCGCCCTAAATCTATCTCCACACTTCAGAAATGGTACACTGTCGTTGAGGACCAATAGCAACCCTGATTTTCTCGAAGTGACAGTCACATGTCTACTCCACGTGGAGTCTCATTTGCCAAAGTTCCAACTTCCAGTTGATCTGTTTCATTACGTGCAGGAATTCGTTGTGTGTCACGATGTGGAGACCGTGGGAGGGAAATGCAGTGGTAAATGCAAATGAAGTAGTAGATAACTTTCAGTCAAGTAAAAATAATCAAAGTGAGGACAATAGTGTGAATAACTGGGCCAAGTTATGGTACTGGAGAAGCCTCAAAAAACAAAGTAATAACGGGAACTGTTTCTAAGCAAATTCAAGCGCTTGTTTTGAACACATAAATATGTACTGACAAATAATCTTGGTAAGGGGTCATGCAATGAACCTGATAAATTCTGGGTACTCAAAGAAATACAGTAAAAAATATTGTGACGAAAGGAACACCAAAGACGCCGATCAAGTGTGAAAACAAAAGGAAACATTTCTCTAAAGTAGATAATTTCACATGCGATTTAATTCGCCGAGAAATCTATAGATTCTATGCAAAAGGGAGAGCGCCCGCCTTAGACGACTTGGTTGCACATTTGCAAGAAATTTGTGATTTTCCTTATGGACGCTACACTTTGCGCGGTCTCCTAAAGGAGCTGGGTTTCAAATACCACACTTTGAATAAGAGAGGGTTATTATGGAATCCAGTAGAATTCCAGCTGATATATGACATACAGCAAGACCTGAATGCATTGAATAGCTGGTTTAAGGGCAATAAGTTAACATTAAATGTCTGTAAAACAAAATATATGTTATTTCATAGAAGATCATACGTACCAGTAGTAAATAACAAGATACATGTTGATAACGCAGTGATTGAAAGAGTAACAAAAATTACATATCTAGGTTTGATTCTAGACAGTACGCTCACATGGAAGGACCATATCATGCATGTAAAAAATAAGATTCTTCCTGTGTTAGCTGTAATTCACAGGCTGAAATTCAAAGGATTCAGTGTAAATCATTTACGAAGTATCTACCATGCTTTAATTCAATCTCATTTGGATTACTTAAACATCTTATGGGGTAACTCTGTTAAATATTTAATTCATGACCTCGAAGTACTTCAAAATCGTGCCTTGAAAATAATCTACAATCTACCCTTTAGAACAAACACAAAAACACTCTACCATGTAACTAACATTTTACCATTACAACTAAACATAGAGTTGTCCTTGCTAATATATCTCCACAAAATAAAAAATAATCTTCTAAAGTCCAATCTAACATTTGAAAGCTCCTCACATATATATATAATACAAGAAATAAAGGAAACTTAACAAAACCAACAGTGAACACTTCTACTTATGGCCTGAACAGCTTAACCTCACACGTTATCAACTTATATAATGCGCTGCCACTGGAACTGAAAGGCTGCAGGAACATAAAAGGTTTTAAAAGGAAAGTTGCTGAAAATTTACTGAAGGCATATATTGATAGCTGATAAAGTGTTACACATTTATAGCTGGTTTGAAAGCTGAACTGTTTAAAAATTAATATGGATTAATGTCCCATAAAATATGTAGCTTCTATTTTTCTGTAAGTTCTTTGTTACTATTATTTCTTGAGTTATAGTGAATGTCTGTATCTTTGTATGTTTCATATATGTTATTCTTGTACGGTAATTCATTCCTACTCTAAAAATGTAATATAAGTATTGTCAAGGGCTGTTTGCCATCATTTTATATATTTTTGTACTGTTCCCTAGCATGAGCTATGGCTCTGGGAACCTTTTCAGATAACAATAAATAAATAAAATAAATAATTGTAGGTTGTCGATATATACTAAGGAAGTGTTGCAGTAATGGACATAACATAATTTATTTAGAAGAAACCTCGTACGATACCTATGACGTATCGAGAAAGGTGGCAACCTTGCAGAAAGGACTGGGAGAAGGAGGGCCAGTGTTGCAAAACGATTATAAGGGGTCGTCGTCAAAGGAGGCGGCCGAACTGCACAGACTTTATCACCTCCCAATGTAAGGACAGGCCTTCAGGAGTGTAACAGCTCATGCAATGGTCCCTCCCTGGATTGACTTTTATCAGCGGATACGAACACAGTCCTACATGATAACCGGGGAGTGGGAAGTGGTGTTACCCAGTCACCCCTGCGCTCCTCCGCGCTAGGTATCCATCAGACTTGTGTTCAGGGAGATTAGAGTCGAACACGGATGAGGACCTTGTTTGGGCGTTTGCCATTAGCTCTCTCACCACTCAGAGGCACCGAATCGAGAGATTTGGCACGGGACCCCGGGATTGCCATTCCCGTATCTACCGCAGTAAGCTCCTAGGGGGGGGGGGTATAAAGCCCGGGCCCGGGCCTTAAAGTACTTACATTCAGGGTGCGGGTCGAAGGCAAACTCTCCACCGTCAGACCCATAGCGGCGGGAGTCCCGGAAGGCAGTGTACTGTCGCCGTTACTCTTTGCTGCCTACATGTCTGACTTCCCCACAGAGCCTCGCACTGTCCTGTGCCAATATGCTGACGACGTCCTCATCTTGGCCCAGAACAAAAACGTCCGCTACTGCCTCCCTCCGCTGCAACGATCACTCCGAGCCATAGGCACGTGGAGTGAAAGGTGGAGGATGGCCATCAGCCCACAGAAGAGCTCTGCCCTTCTGCTGGGGAAGGTCCTCCGCTGGCGCCCGGAAGGAGACCTGCGGTTAAGGCAGAGAAGGATCCCTTGGGTTCGGACTGCCAAATACCTGGGTGTCCAACTGGACCGCGGCCTCACCTTCACCCCACATGCCCGTGAAAAAATCAGCCTCGGCCATGCAGCACACAGGCAGTTGTACCCCATATTCAGATCAACCATGCCCACTCGCCTGAAACTACGGGTGTATCGTGCGATCATCCCGCCCCTGATCCTGTATGGATGCGAGGTCTGGGGATCGGTGGCTCGTACCACCATCCGCAGACTGCAAGCCGTGCAGAACAGGGCGCTCAGGAGGAACTACAATACCGAACGTATGTTTCCTTCACACATCCTACACTCCCATTCTGGCATACCTTACGTTGAGGACGTTGTGCGTGAACGCTCACGCTCATTGTATGCCAGGATTACATCCCATTCCAGCCACCTAGTGAACACACTAGGACAATATGACCGCCGTGTGCCCAGGAGGAGAAAGAGCTACCGCCTCCCCAAGGACGCCCTTGGGTGGTTAAACCAGCCTCTCATCGCCTCAAAACTTCACCCTGTTCCGGCCACACCAGGGCTGGATCTGGCCCGTCGGCTGACCCCCAGCAGCCAGGTCGCCCTGTGTGACCTCGAGGAGAACCATAACCAAAACGGTCCCCAACCACCCGACCTCTCGCTCCTGGCTCCGTCACGCTGGACGGACATTGCAACGCAGGCCGCCCCTAGCGTGGCGGTTTAGGGCACTGGCCTCCTACTTGGAAGCTCATCCCGCCGCCAGGAGCACTAGCAGAGGTCGAATCAGGTCCATCAGTCAACAATGACATCCAAGCTTTGGAGGAAAGACAAACTCTATAAAACCGCACGGGTAAATCCGCACAGCGGATAGGTACCGTGGCGCTCTACCCACCGTCCGGGAGCACCCGGACGACTTGTTCTCGCTCTTGGCTCTCAAAGTACTTACAAGTGTTGAATCTGGGTCCTCGCCTCGGGAGTTTGGAAGGGGTCACAACCACGAGCTTCAACTCAGTGTTCACAGCTCTAAATACACACCAGCAATCTACCGTGGATAAGATCGTCTCCAACAACAAACCTACACAGGACACCATCACTGCAGTCACTCAACAGACCACATCACTATTGGACCAAGTCACCCAAATCATCAAGGCCACTTCTGCTCAACAGAAGCTCCTGAAGAAATTAGAAGCCAGCTGCACAACCAGCCACACCAAACAGGATACCATTCTCCAGACTGTGGAGAAAATCTAGCAGACATTCAACTCGCCATGGCCAACTCATCATTCGACACTGAACTACTCCAACAGCACTTCAATGACTCCCAGATGGACTTAGCGACGAATACATCTCACCGACCCCAACGCCACTAGGCGTCAATGCCCTCCAACGCACCCCGGTGCACAAATACAATAAATGATCTTTAAACCTTTCTTCATCCCTTCTTTTCTTTCAACCTTCTCATGCCACCCTACTACACTGGCTGTGGTCAGGCCTTGAGTCATGTCCATGAGCCAGGAAAGCCAACCTGTCCTGCGCAGTTTTAGCATCAACCGCCACTAACGGAGGTGCTTTCGCGGGACTCCGACATATACCTGTGCTTCTCCCCTTAATCATCCTTAACTTCTATTGTTGCCTTTTCTTTCTCTCCTCCTGTCCTCTTTCTCTTTCTTGTTAAAAAAAGTACTTACACGTTGTAAGTCACCATTAAGGTAATTGTATTTATGATAACTCCTTATGGTTTACCGGGAAAGTGCTAGTAGTTAGAGAATCTAATGTCATATGGCGTGTATGTCATGGTAGTGCGTTTGCTACCAGCAACCAGAAGGAAACCGGAAGATCTAAGGTTCAAATCTCGACTTATGAATTTTGATCTTTCAAGCCGACTCTCTATAGGTTATAAAGAAAGTAGTTCCAGCAATAGTTATGTTAAAGTATCACAAGATATTATTTTTATAGGTTGTTCTCTAGGCAGAAGGTCATTTCGTGTAATATTTCAGATTTCGCTGAAATGAAAAGGCATTGGATTTGATAGGTTAAAATTTGTACGTTAACATCAAATATCGACCAAGTTGTGCTCTGCGTTTGACCGATGGAAATTAAACTGTCCTTAAATAAATTAGCACTTATGATGTCAATTCGTTAACGGGTCCCTGCGAGTCCAAATACCCACTTCACTTGTAGACACAGCAATTTGTAGAACATGCAGCTTTCAACTGTTCGGGCTTGATAACACATTCAACTGTCTGAAACTCACAATCTCTCATCACACCATCTAACTTTGCTTTCTCTACCACAAACGTAGAAAGCATTGCACTTCACCTAAAATTATATATCAAAATTCCACTGCTAATGTATGTTATAAGTCTCGCGGAGTTCCAAAAAGGTATTTTAGAAGAACATCCGGATGTGTTTATGAATAATTAAAAACGAAAGGTTTGTTAAATACAAATTGTTGAAGTTCAACTTCTTGAAAGGATACAAAATTTTCTAAGAAAATTTCCTCACAGTATAGTATCCTTTACATAGAGCGATTTCTTCCACGAAAATACTGATTTTCTAAAAATATGCTTAACGATTTTGATTAAAATAACATGTGTGAGATATTTTCCTGTGAATAGCTTAATCAATTCATTAAAATAATAATAATAATAATAATAACAATGATTGTTTCTTCAGCTATTATTGGAGCTATTGGAGGTCTCAAAATTTTTTCTACCTAAAATTCTATCATTCCAAACAATCTTAATGCAAATACAAATCAAATGAATACATTATTTTATATATTCTGAGAACATGCTGGAAAGCACTCTTCATTCTGGATGTATTTTAGATATTTGGTAAGCCATAAGAGGTATATATTTTCTGAAATATGAGGGTGCTCTGAAAAGATTCCAACCTGAAATTGAAGATGGCAGCTAGTGAATTTCGTTGTCCATCTGTTGACAGTTACTCACCAAAGTTTCAGCCATTTTGGATGCTCAGTTGTTATGTAACAGTTATTTGAGTCAGTTGATATGTGTGTTTTAATGAAAAAAGACAAAATCGAGTATCGAGCTGTCATTAAATATTTGTTTTTGAAAGGCAATACGTTTGCGCAAATCAAAGATGAGTTGGATTCTGTGTACAGGGACTTTGCACCATCATTTACCTCAGTGAAATTTTGGACAGCTGAATTTAAACGTGGCCGTAAGAGCTTGGGATGCGATGAACGCTCGGGACGTACAAAAACTGAAATTACCGCCGGAAACACCGCGAAAGTTTACCAAATAGTGCTAGACGACCGCTTAAGTAAAGTGAGAGAGATAGCAGAGGCTATGAACATGTCAAAAGAACGTGTTTGTCATATAGTAAATCAACATTTAGACATGAGAAAGCTGTCCGCGCATTGGATGTCGCGTTTGCTCGCGTTAGACCAAAAAGTGTGCGAATGAACATTTCCAACGCTCCTTTGTCGCAGTTTAGGCGCAATAAATCCGAGTTTTGGCGTCGATTAATTACTGCAGATCAAGCTTGGATACACCATTATATGTTCCAAACTAAAATACAGTCCAAATAGTGGACTGCAAAAGGGGAACCGACTCCGAAAAAAGCATCAACTGTTTTTTCGGCTGGGAAAGTGATGGCGACTGTTTTGGGATAGTCATGGCGTTATTTTAATCGATTATCTTCAAAAATAAAAAATAATTACAGTCATATATTACGCATCATTACTTGACAGGCTGAAGGCAGAACTTGCGGAAATACGGACACACTTGAAGAAAAAGAAAATCCTGTTTCACCAAGGCAACGTACCGTCTCACACCTTAGCGGCTGCAATGGCGAAAATCCACGAATTACGGTTTGAACTGCTTGACTCACCAGTTCTATATCCAATCGACTACTTTTTGTTTCCTCATCTGAAATTTGCGCTCGGAGGACAGAGATTTTGGTCGTGAACAATTATTTTGCAGAGAAAAGCACCGAGTACTATTTGGACGGGTTACATAGATGGGAACATCGCTGGGAAAAGTGTTATAAGGAGACTATGCTGAAAAACGCCGAGTACTATTTGGACGGGTTACAGAGATGAGAACATCGCTGGGAGAAGTGTGTAAAGTTAGAAGGAGACTATGTTGAAAAACGTCGAGTACTATTTGGACGGGTTACAGAGATGGGAGCATCGCTTAGAGAAGTGTGCAGAGTTACAAGAAAACTATGTTGAAATACGCCGTGTACTATTTGGATGTGTTACAGAGATGAGAACATCGCTGGGAGAAGTGTGTAGAGTTACAAGGAGACTATGTTGAAAAACGCCGAGTACTATTTGGACGTGTTACAGAGATGGGAGCATCGCTGGGAGAAGTGTGTAGAGTTACAAGGAGACTATGTTGAAAAACGCCGAGTACTATTTGGACGTGTTACAGAGATGGGAGCATCGCTGGGAGAAGTGTGTAGAGTTACAAGGAGACTATGTTGAAAAACGCCGAGTACTATTTGGACGGGTTACAGAGATGGGAGCATGGCTGGGAGAAGTGTGTAGAATTACAAGGAGACTATGTTGAAAAACGTCGAGTACTATTTGGACGGGTTATAGAGGTGGGAGCATCGCTGGGAGAAGTGTGTAGATTTACAAGGAGACTATGTTGAAAAACACCGAGTACTATTTGGACGGGTTACAGAGAAAGGAGCATCGCTGGGAGAAGTGTGTAGAGTTACAAGGAGACTATGTTGAAAAACGCCGAGTACTATTTGGACGTGTTACAGAGATGGGAGCATCGCTGGGAGAAGTGTGTAGAGTTACAAGGAGACTATGTTGAAAAACGCCGAGTACTATTTGGACGGGTTACAGAGATGGGAGCATGGCTGGGAGAAGTGTGTAGAATTACAAGGAGACTATGTTGAAAAACGTCGAGTACTATTTGGACGGGTTATAGAGGTGGGAGCATGGCTGGGAGAAGTGTGTAGATTTACAAGGAGACTATGTTGAAAAACACCGAGTACTATTTGGACGGGTTACAGAGATGGGAGCATCGCTGGGAGAAGTGTGTAGATTTACAAGGAGACTATGTTGAAAAACGCCGAGTACTATTTGGACGGGTTACAGAGATGGGAGCATCGCTGGGAGAAGTGTGTAGAGTTACAAGGAGACATGTTGAAAAACGCCGAGTACTATTTGGACGGGTTACAGAGATGGGAGCATCGCTGGGAGAAGTGTGTAGAGTTACAAGGAGACTATGTTGAAAAACGCCGAGTACTATTTGGACGGGATACAGAGATGAGAACATCGCTGGGAGAAGTGTGTAGAGTTACAAGGAGACTATGTTGAAAAACGCCGAGTACTATTTGGACGGGTTACAGAGATGGGAGCATCGCTGGGAGAAGTGTGTAGAGTTACAAGGAGACTATGTTGAAAAACGCCGAGTACTATTTGGACGGGTTACAGAGATGTCAGAATCGCTGAGAGAAGTGTGTAGACTTACAAGGAGACTATGTTGAAGTAACATTAGGTCATATAGGATGATGAATTAAATGGGTAAAATAATGTTCAAATAGGATTAGGTTCCAGAGAGCTTAGAGCTACCTCATATCCATCTTTCAGGATAAGGAAAACCCCGGAAAACTTATCCAGATAACTGCCCTAACCGAGATTGAACTCAGAACCTGTTGAACATGAGACAGGTATGCCAACACAGCACTACCTTGTAAAGAATTACAAGAAAGAGGGGAAAGAACAGGAAGCTTGGGAAGCTTTCAAGGGTGCTATTCATGGATTTTAATGCAACAAAAGAGATGACAAGTACAAGCATTTGGTGACAGTGCTCCTGCAAAAATACCGTAACCTTGGCTGCAACATGTCCCTTAAGATCCATTTTCACCACTCCCACCTAGACTTATTCCCTCCTAGTTGTGGAGCTGTTGCCGATGAACATGGGGAGAGATTTCATCAGGACATTTCTGTTATGGAACAAAGATATCAGGGCCGTTGGAATGAAGTACTGCTTGCGGATTACTGTTGGTCTTTGTATAGGGATTCTGCGGAACTCCGTCACAAGAGGCAAGCTAAAAGACGACGAAGTCAATAGGCCACCACCGAATTCTCTTCAGACACGACTTAAAAAATTAAATGCACTTTCATTGTTGTTAGCATGTTAAAATGTATCCTTTTCTGTCAATTCATTAATAAGTAATACTGCCACCTTGAGTGTATCATAGAAATTAGAGATAATGCGATTTTTTCATTGTCATATTTGTTTTTCGCAACCCAAAATTAGTAGGAATTGCCACATGAAGTGCTGGAAACATTTTTTTTTTTCCCCAGTGTAATCTAATATTTTCAAAAGATCTGTGGCTCCTAGATCCCCTGACCTAACCTCAGAGGATTTTTTCTTTTAGGGGTTATCTGTAAAATAGTATACAAGAATAGGCCATGGACAATTGATGCTCTCCAGT
The DNA here is from genome assembly GCA_030765055.1 of Mantis religiosa. Classification (NCBI taxonomy): domain Eukaryota; kingdom Metazoa; phylum Arthropoda; class Insecta; order Mantodea; family Mantidae; genus Mantis; species Mantis religiosa. The sequence continues at coordinate 14,429,309 of CM060951.1, forward strand.
AATTCATTCGAACTGAAATAAGTAACGTTGCCGAGCATACTCTCCGTAAAACTTCAGAGGATATGGTGAGACCAGTGCCGGGAAAGATGAATGTCTGGTAACTCTAAGCTCTATGTATTCTGTACTCATTTGAGCATCATTTCATTCATCGTCCGATATGACTTAACGTTGGAGGCTTTCTCTTATCCTGAAAGATGAATGTCTGGTAACTCTGAGCTCTATGTACCCTGTACTCATTTGAACATCATTTCATTCATGGTCCGATATGACTTAACGTTGGAGGTTTTCTCTTATCCCGAAAGATAAATGTCTGGTAACTCTAAGCTCTATGTACCCTGTACTCATTTGAACATCATTTCATTCATCGTCCGATATGACTTAACGTTGGAGGTTTTCCCTTATCCTGAAAGATGAATGTCTGGTAACTCTAAGCTCTATGTACCCTGTACACATTTGAACATCATTTCATTCATCGTCCGATATGACTTAACGTTGGAGGCTTTCTCTTATCCTGAAAGATGAATGTCTGGTAACTAAGCTCTATGTGCCCTGTACTCATTTGAACATCATTTCATTCATCGTCCGATATGACTTAACGTTGGAGGCTTTCTCTTATCCTGAAAGATGAATGTCTGGTAACTCTAAGCTCTATGTACCCTGTACTCATTTGAACATCATTTCATTCATCGTCCGATATGACTTAACGTTGGAGGCTTTCTCTTATCCTGAAAGATGAATGTCTGGTAACTCTAAGCTCTATGTACCCTGTACACATTTGAACATCATTTCATTCATCGTCCGATATGACTTAACGTTGGAGGTTTTCTCTTATCCTGAAAGATGAATGTCTGGTAACTAAGCTCTATGTGCCCTGTACTCATTTGAACATCATTTCATTCATCGTCTGATATGACTTAACGTTGGAGGCTTTCTCTTATCCTGAAAGATGAATGTCTGGTAACTAAGCTCTATGTGCCCTGTACTCATTTGAACATCATTTCATTCATCGTCTGATATGACTTAACGTTGGAGGCTTTCTCTTATCCTGAAAGATGAATGTCTGGTAACTAAGCTCTATGTGCCCTGTACACATTTGAACATCATTTCATTCATCGTCTGATATGACTTAACGTTGGAGGCTTTCTCTTATCCTGAAAGATGAATTCTGGTAACTAAGCTCTATGTGCCCTGTACTCATTTGAACTTCATTTCATTCATCGTCTGATATGACTTAACGTTGGAGGCTTTCTCTTATCCTGAAAGATGAATTCTGGTAACTCTACGCTCTATGTGCCCTGTACTCATTTGAACATCATTTCATTCATCGTCTGATATGACTTAACGTTGGAGGCTTTCTCTTATCCTGAAAGATGAATTCTGGTAACTCTAAGCTCTATGTACCCTGTTCTCATTTGAAGATCATTCCATTCATCGTCCGATATGACTTAACGTTGGAGGTTTTCCCTTATCCTGAAAGATGAATGTCTGGTAACTCTAATCTCTATGTACCCTGTACTCATTTGAACATCATTTCATTCATCGTCCGATATGACTTAACGTTGGAGGTTTTCTCTTATCCTGAAAGATGAATGTCTGGTAACTCTAAGCTCTATGTACCCTGTACTCATTTGAACATCATTTCATTCATCGTCCGATATGACTTAACGTTGGAGGTTTTCCCTTATCCTGAAAGATGAATGTCTGGTAACTCTGAGCTCTATGTACCCTGTACTCATTTGAACATCATTTCATTCATCGTCCGATATGACTTAACGTTGGAGGTTTTCCCTTATCCTGAAAGATGAATGTCTGGTAACTCTAAGCTCTATGTATCCTGTACTCATTTGAACATCATTTAATTGATCGTCCGATATGACTTAACGTTGGAGGTTTTCCCTTATCCTGAAAGATGAATGTCTGGTAACTCTGAGCTCTATGTACCCTGTACTCATTTGAACATCATTTCATTCATCGTTCGATATGACTTAACGTTGGAGGTTTTCTCTTATCCTGAAAGATGAATGTCTGGTAACTCTGAGCTCTATGTACCCTGTACTCATTTGAACATCATTTCATTCATGGTCCGATATGACTTAACGTTGGAGGTTTTCTCTTATCCCGAAAGATGAATGTCTGGTAACTCTAAGCTCTATGTACCCTGTACTCATTTGAACATCATTTCATTGATCGTCCGATATGACTTAACGTTGGAGGTTTTCCCTTATCCTGAAAGATGAATGTCTGGTAACTCTAAGCTCTATGTACCCTATACTCATTTGAACATTTCATTCATCGTCCGATATGACTTAACTTTGGAAATTTTCCCTTATCCTGAAAGATGAATGTCTGGTAACTCTAAGCTCTATGTATCCTGTACTCATTTGAACATCATTTCATTCATCGACCGATATGACTTAACGTTGGAGGTTTTCTCTTATCCTGAAAGATGAATGTCTGGTAACTATAAGTTCATTTATGTCTCCTCTACGAATCGATTTTATTTGTCTAGTTTGTTCTCAAACTTAAGGAAGATATGTTTGTTTTCTGGTAATGCCTCCTAAACTTTGTACAAAGCTGTGAGGTTAATGTTAGTAACAACAAAAAGCTTCCAGATTAAGTATGCCATCATTATTAACTCAAGGTTTGGATTAATACTTAAGGAAAAGTTTCATTAAGGAGATTTCACTTAAAAACTAACTGTGAACGCTAGTCACAAGGAAAAGTTCAATTTCTGAATAAGTAGGTCATGGAGGTTATTTTAAACCATATCACTGTCTGCAACTATTCACGCCCCGCTCTTTGTAGCGAAGGAGGTCGCGCTATTCCATTATCTTTTATTACTGCTATTTTGAAAATTACATACATATCGTCAGTATGAAACTCGCTTTACTTGACGGTGAGGTATGCAGCAGAGTTAGATGAGATCAGCTCTGAGATTGGTTTTCATCCCCTGTTTAGTGCAATTTTATACCTTTCGACTCGTCCAGGACATCCGTTTAGAAGGCTACTCTTCCACAATCATTTTTACGTCATTATCATCAGCTACGTGGATTAAGTGCCGTGACACCTGCTTCGGTCTCATTTCTTAAACACTACTGAGCTTATTTTTTCTCAGGTTTACCAACTTTTCTTCTACCTTTTGGATTGATATACACAGTCAGTGCCAGCCTCGGTAGCGTAGATGGTAGCGTGTCTGCCTCACGTTCAAGAGGTGTCAAGTTCGAAACTTAGTCAGGGTGAGTTACCTGAATAAAGTTTTACCGGGGTTTTCCCTTATCGTGAAAGACGTATGTTGGGTAACTCTAAGCTCCATGGACTCCGGACTCATCTGAGCATCATTTCATCCAATTCGTTCAACGTCCGATATGACTTAACGTTGGAGGACATAAATTAAAAAAAAACGCCAACCAGGGACCTTTGGGGCTCGGATCGCCTGCCTGCCTGGGACCATTAGGGCTCGACTGCTGGGCTCATTGCCGTCCCGCTGTAGGGGAACGTGTCGTTTGTCCTGGTATGTCGGGGGAAGTCTCTATCCAAGTAAACTGTAGGAACCCTGCCCTTTGTACTCCTTTGGGGCTCGGATCGCCTGCCTGGGATCATTAGAGCTTGGTTGTTGGGCATATTGCCGTCCCGCTGTAGGGGAACGTGTCGTTTGTCCTGGTATGTCGGGGGAAGTCTCTATCCAAGTAAACTGTAGGGACCCTGCCCTTTGTACTCCTTTGGGGCTCGGATCGCCTGCCTGGGACCATTAGAGCTTGGTTGTTGGGCAAATTGCCGTCCCGCTGTAGGGGAACGTATCTTTTGTCCTGGTATGTCGGGGAAAGTCTCTATCCAAGTAAACTGTGGGGACCCTGCCCTTTGTACTCCTTTGGGGCTCGGATTGCCTGCCTGGGACCATTATGGATCGGTTGCTGGGCTCGTTGCCGTCCCGCTGTAGGGGAGCGTGTCCTTTATCTTTGTATGTCGGGGGAAGTCTCTATCCAAGTAAACTGTGGGGAATCTGCCCTCTGAACTCCTTTGGAGCTCGGATCGCCTGCCTGGGACCATTAGGGCTCGGTTGCTGCGGTCGTTTCCGTCCAGCTGTAGGGGAGCCTGTCCAGTGTTCTGGAATGTCGGGGGAGGTCTCTATCCAAGTAAACTGTAGCGACCCTGCCCTTTCTACTCCTTTGAAGCTCGGATCGCCTGCCTGGGACTATTAGGGCTCGGCTGCTGAGATCGTTGCCGTCCCGCTATAGGGGAGCGTGTCCTTTGTCCTGGCATGTCGGGGGAAGTTTCTATCCAAGTAAACTGTAAGGACCCTGCCCTTTGTACTCCTTTGGAGCTCGGATCGCCTGCCTGGAACCATTAGAGCTCGGTTGTTGGGTTCGTTGCCGTCCCGCTGTAGGCGAGCGTGTCCTTTGTCCTGGTATGTCGAGGGAAGTCTCTATCCAAGTAAACTGTAGGGACCCTGCTCTTTGTACTCCTTTGGGGCTCGGATCGCCTGCCTGGGACCATTAGGGCTTGGCTGCTGAGATCGTTGCCGTCCCGCTGTAGGGGAGCGAGTTCGTTGTTCTGGCCTGTCGGGGAAAGTCTCTATCTAAGTAAACTGTAGGGACCCTGCCCTCTGTACTCCTTTGGGGCTCGGATCGCCTGCCTGGGACCATTAGGGCTCGGCTGCTGAGATCGTTGCCGTCCCGCTGTAGGGGAGCGAGTTCGTTGTTCTGGCCTGTCGGGGAAAGTCTCTATCTAAGTAAACTGTAGGGACCCTGGTCTCTGTACTGTCGTGTCTCCTTGAGTCAGCCGCCCTCTGTTTCCCGGGAGTGCCCCACTTGGAGGCATAGGAACAATGGACCCAACCTGGTGGCCTAGGTACCAAATACTAATCGCATTTCTCCCCTACACTTATTCGGAGTGGAGAAATTAAAAGAAAAAACATTGTACACGTGATCTCTACATGACCGAAAAATCCGGTTTCTTACACTCATCAATGAACTCTATCGCAAACCGCTGCTCAAGGGTAATTACAAACATTAACTTTACATGATTGTTATCTTACGTTACTAATGCTCCAATTAATGTAATGAACAGAATCCATTAAAAACCTGTAGAAGTTCTAATTGTATTCAAAACAAGCCTCACGATAAAGCATTCTTTAAAAATTAGTCAGGCTCCGGCACATGTCCCTGAAAATTATAAATGGACAGTTGCGCTGAATTAGTGGAACCTTCAGCTTGAACGACATCTGTTGTAACACCAACAGTCTGATTTTTAAAAGAAGATACGTGAAGGTCGTCAGGCAAGGGACTGGATAAGCCTTTTCCGCGGATTTCCCGTATCCTGAAGGAGGAATATCGGGTAACTCTAGGCTTTACGGATCCTGGTCTCATTTGAGCACCATTTCACGTATTCTTTCATGGTCCGATATGACTTAACCTTGGAGCACGTAAATTACACACAAAACGGCGCGAAGAGTAAGAAGGGAAGGTCGTTGCTATGGTAATATAAACAAAGATTGCCAGATTGGATACACTGGTAAAGTGAGAGAATCTCATACTTCTCAGCTCAGTTACCGCCAGTTGTATGCGAGAAACAGTTTGCCTAGTTGCACTGTGTATTGTTAGCCTGCTTTGTTAAACACAATTAAAATACGTCTTTATGGAAGCAAGACGTAGTGGCGTTAGGATTAGAGGTGGACCGAGGAATCATGGCACAAAGCAAAGATCAGCTTACGGTCGGGTTGTTACATTGCATAGTCAAGCTAGAGAATTTGTCTGTTCTGTTAGAGAATTCTTCCAACAGGAAGACGAGAGTTTGCTCCTTATCAATTAATTAATTCATTCATTCATTCTTTATTCAATCTTTTAAAACATATACCTGTTTTTGGACACGTCATGATTACAAAGTATATGTACAAAACAAATAAATAAAATGGTACAAGTTATTTACTATAGTACATCAATAATGATGCATTATTACTTACAAATTTACTGTATTTCCAATTCTTTGTTTAAAAATCCATTTATTGAGTAGAAACATCCATTTATACTTACTTTTTAAGTTCCTTTTTGAAAATGTTATGGTTTTGGATGCTTTTTAGGTATGGTGGAACTTTATTGTAAAGTTCACATGCTGATGCTATTGGTTTAGCTTTATATAATTCTAATCAATGCACTTGTGGGGGATAGTTGACTTTTTTTCTTGTAAAATAATCATGGTTGTTTCTATTCAGTTGTCCGTTGCTGTCTTTAATTTTTAAGTACAGCATTGTTTCAACTTCACTGCTCTTTTTTTGCAGTAAGAAAACTCGGTTTGTATGTTTCTTTTTACTACGACCCCATGCTATAATACCGTAGGTGAGGTGAGGATGGATTTGTCCGTAGTATATTGTTGTTAATAACTCTTTATTGCGTAAGCCTGCGAATCTTTTTATGATGAATAGACTAGTACAGATCGTTTTGCATATTTTATCTATATGATTATCCCAATTGAGATGTTGACCAATTATTTCTCCTAAGAAGTTGCTGTAATGAACAGCTTATTCCTTTTATCCAAAAGCACCAGTCCCATGTCAGTAAATATGCTTACATGTTAAATAATTCCTATGGATCAAAACTCCGGCATATCGGCGGCGTTGATATTAACATGTCAATTGGAAATTAATTGTTATTTCACACTAGCCGTGTGTAGGACGCACTATGAAAGGGTAGGGCCAGACTGAAAAATTCAATGCCATAGCCGGGATTTGAACCACGGATCTTCTGGTCTCCGTCCAGCCGCTCTAAACCATTGAGCTACTAGGGCCAACGTGCAGATATGACATTATATTCTCCAACTGACTTGTGTCGTGTTCATAGTGCCTCCTACACACGACTAGTGTGAAACAACAATTAATTTCCATTAATTGTACCTAATAGTGGTTAACTATAAAGCCCGGGTCTTAAAGTACTTACAGCATAGTAAGTCGTCATTAAGGTAGTTGTCTCATGTGTTTATGAGAACTCCTAGTGGTTTACCGGGAAAAACACGAGTCAGTTGGAGAATTTAATGTCATACCCGAGTCTTAAAGTACTTACAGCATAGTAAGTCGCCATTAAGGTAGTTGTCTCATGTGTTTATGAGAACTCCTAAGTGGTTTACCGGGAAAAACACGAGTCAGTTGGAGAATTGAATGTCATACCCGGGTCTTAAAGTACTTACAGCATAGTAAGTCGTCATTAAGGTAGTTGTCTCATGTGTTTATGAGAACTCCTAGTTGTTTACCGGGAAAAACACGAGTCAGTTGGAGAATTGAATGACACAACCGGGTCTTAAAGTACTTACAGCATAGTAAGTCGCCATTAAGGTAGTTGTCTCATGTGTTTATGAGAACTCCTAGTTGTTTACCGGGAAAAACACGAGTCAGTTGGAGAATTGAATGACACAACCGGGTCTTAAAGTACTTACAGCATAGTAAGTCGCCATTAAGGTAGTTGTCTCATGTGTTTATGAGAACTCCTAGTTGTTTACCGGGAAAAACACGAGTCAGTTGGAGAATTTAATGTCATACCTGGGTCTTAAAGTACTTACAGCATAGTAAGTCGCCATTAAGGTAGTTGTCTCATGTGTTTATGAGAACTCCTAGTTGTTTACCGGGAAAAACACGAGTCAGTTGGAGAATTTAATGTCATACCCGGGTCTTAAAGTACTTACAGCATAGTAAGTCGTCATTAAGGTAGTTGTTTCATGTGTTTATGAGAACTCCTAGTGGTTTACCGGGAAAAACACGAGTCAGTTGGAGAATTTAATGTCATACCCGGGTCTTAAAGTACTTACACCATAGTAAGTCGACATTAAGGTAGTTGTCTTATGTGTTTATGAGATCTCCTAGTGGTTTACCGGGAAAAACACGAGTCAGTTGGAGAATTTAATGTCATACCCGGGTCTTAAAGTACTTACACCATAGTAAGTCTTCATTAAGGTAGTTGTCTCATGTGTTTTTGAGAACTCCTAGTGGTTTACCGGGAAAAACACGAGTCAGTTGGAGAATTTAATGTCATACCCGGGTCTTAAAGTACTTACACCATAGTAAGTCGACATTAAGGTAGTTGTCTTATGTGTTTATGAGATCTCCTAGTGGTTTACCGGGAAAAACACGAGTCAGTTGGAGAATTTAATGTCATACCCGGGTCTTAAAGTACTTACACCATAGTAAGTCTTCATTAAGGTAGTTGTCTCATGTGTTTATGAGAACTCCTAGTGGTTTACCGGGAAAAACACGAGTCAGTTGGAGAATTTAATGTCATTCCCGGGCCTTAAAATACTTACAGCATAGTAAGTCGCCATTAAGGTAGTTGTCTCATGTGTTTATGAGAACTCCAGTGGTTTACCGGGAAAAACACGAGTCAGTTGGTGAATTTAATGTCATACCCGGGTCTTAAAGTACTTACAGCATAGTAAGTCGTTATTAAGGTAGTTGTCTCATGTGTTTATGAGAACTCCTAAGTGGTTTACCGGGAAAAACACGAGTCAGTTGGAGAATTTAATGTCCCGTGGTTCAAATCTAGGCTATGGCATTGAATTTTTCAGTCTGGCTCTACCCTTTCAACATGTCAATTGGCAAAGTCGTTAATAATAGTATATTGCGATAAAATGTATACGGAGCGAGGAAAGGTTTGAAAAACCGAGGCGCTTGCACCGAGATTCCGTTTTGTGCTTACCACGTGTGTGTTGCACATTATTTTTTGCACTATGTGTATTTATATGAACCTGAATTTTAGTAGTTAAGATATTAGCTGAAATATTATGAAATATAACTGAAGAAAAATGTTAGATTTTAGAACGTGCATCGCGTATACTTGTTTCTATGGAGAAATACTTACCGCACTGTGTGGGAATGTCAATTTACGATGCATAGCAACAATAACGGTAAATATGGAATATTAGTTACATATTATAAACAATTATTTAAAAGAACACACACACACACATGTAAAGACGCTACAACTCAGTGAATGTGGGACAACCTATTTCTGTTTTTAAAGTAGGCTAATACAGATTAACTGTGCATAGTTTTATTGAGGTGAGATAACTCAAACCCTTGTTTACGTCTCGAGTGTTCAGGGGATAAGGAAAGGGGATCTGGTGGGCGACATTGCAACACCCACGTGGAGAAACAGATGACCATCAACTATCTTCTTTTAAAAATCAGACTGTAGTTTGATATTTCTGAATTATCTGTTTGCAGTATTTAGCTCATGGCCTTCCTAATCTGCTGGTAGTAATCTCCGAGACAGTTGAAGTGGACTGCACTGGACTATGCAAATAGAGGGGATTCGGTACGGAGGTTCAAACTTGGTGTATTGTACCTATGTGCCAAAGTGGGGCATCCCTAGTAGGAAGGATGAGGTGAGAGGAGACAGAAGGTGGTCATACCAAGAAGCCACGACAGTGTAGAGGGCGGGGTCCCTACAACTGTCCAGTTGGAAACTTCCCAGCAGGCCTGTACAACCCACCGTGGTCCTGAAACGCTCCAACAGGTCGACCGGAGAGCGTTCTATCGAAGGAGGAAGTGTTTGCCTTGATACAGGACTAAGAAATGATATTGGAGATGAGTTAACTCGATAAGGGTATTTGCGGGGTTTTCCCATATCCTGAAATACGAATGTTGGGTAACTCTAAGCTCCGTGGACCCCGGATTCATTTGAGCATCACTTCACCAATTTCATCCAAATCCAAGTCGAATACTGACAGGCTGTTAACAGCCAGAAGGTATTTTGCTGCGTACCCACTCAGGTTATGGGTCTGACCGCAGGTTGATAATTTAGATGGTTACAGGATGATGGATTATTTTGTTGAGGAAATTTGTTGAGGTAGCTTTTTGCTCCTCTTTAATTTTGTACAGGATTCCAAACCGCTTTTTTGTTTACATCCTGGTGTTTTATTTTTTGCTAAAGTGGGGTAAATTTTGTAGCCAAACAGCTCGTTTGGAGATTTTTAAATTTAGCTTATTATGCTGTATGGATTAATTCCTTTGTTACCTCGGGTGCCCGCAAGCCATACGGGGTACTCGGTAAAGCCTGAAGCGGCGTCTCGTAGCGTCGTAATCTCCTAGCGACCGAACCAGGGCGTTTCTATGAGCTGGAATTTGAGCGTAGAATTTTGTCGCCCGGCGCCTAATTTCGTCCTCCACGTATGGGAGAAGAGAAGCTTCGTGAAGCAACCTCACGGGGAAAGAACGACCCACAAAATAGATGGCTCGGAGTCCTCTATTCTGTGCACGCTGAAGGTATGCTATCCGTCTATCTGCAGCCATGCCCCAGATTTCACAGGCGTACAACATAAGTGGGATTATCAGCGCTCGAAAGAGGTGTAGCTTTAAGCGGACTGGCATCGAACCCGAACCCAGCATTGGGTACAGAGAGGTAATAGCCCCTGTACTCGTGCCGATAGTTCCCTGATGTGTCCGCGGAAAGTTAGGCCTCTATCAAGTTGAACGCCCAGGTACTTGATGGAATTAGTCCACTCTATCCTTCGGCCTCTAAAGTGGAAGTTGGGGTAGTCAGCGGGGGTGTGGCGCTTTGCAAGATGAACGGCGTGGCTTTTGTCCGGATTTACGGACATCCGCCAACACCTACACCACTCTTGTGTGAGACGGGGGTGTCTCTGGATTGGGTTGAAGGCTCTGAGTATGTGTCTGTTTTTGCAGAACAACAACACGTCGTCAGCGTACTGTACCATTTCGACCTGTGGTTGAGTTGGAAAGAGTGTGGGGGATAGTACAGAGCCTTAGGGGACTCCGCCTCTCACCGGTCTCAGTGTAGAACCAATTTCATCCATTGTCCGATATGACTTAACGTTGGAGGACCTAAATAAAAAAAAAATAAAAAAAAAAAATTAAAAAAATTCTCATTCTATAATATGAACAGAGAGGTTCATGTATTCTCACATATTTCTTGTATATTGCATATTGAGTAAGTGCCATTATGCATAAAGTATTAGACACTGTGCCTCGTGGTGTCATCTGTATATGTGGGGATGCCCCGGGCAGGGGGACTGACGTGTGAGAGGACAGCCTTGCACTTACCACCGGTGGACGAAGCGTCATTTCTCCCTGCTATGGAGAGCTGAAAAGATGAAGTGGATGAAATAGACAACGAATAACTTAAGGGGATGTGCCTGCCTCAGTAGCGTGGATGGTTGCATGTCTGCCTCAAGTTCAAGAGCTCCTGCGGTGCCGTATGTAGTAAAAGTGGGCGTTAAACACTACATATTCGCTGCACTTTTTGTTATTTATTGAAAAAACAGTCAATTTTTTAAAATTATAACCATTCCAACGTTAAGTCATATCGGACGATGCATGAAACGATGTTCAAATGAGTACAGGATACATAAAGCTTAGAGTTACCAGACATTCAACTTTCAGGATAAGGGAAACCCTCCAACGTTGTCATATCAGACGATGAACGAAATGATGTTCTAATGAGTACAGGGTACATAAAAGCTTGGGGTTACCAGACATTCATCTTTCAGGATAAAGGAAAACCTCCAACGTTAAGTCATATCAGACAATGAATGAAATGATGTTCAAATGAGTACAGGGTACATAGAGCTTAGGGTTACCAGACATTCATCTTTCAGGATAAGAGGAAACCTCCAACGTTAAGTCATATCGCACGTTGAATGAAATGATGTTCAAATGAGTACAGGGTACATAGAGCTTACAGTTACCAGACATTCATCTTTCTGGATAAGAGAAAACCTCCAACGTTAAGTTATATCGGACGATGAATGAAATATTGTTCAAAAGAGTACAGGGTAAATAGAGGTTAGAGTTACCAAACATTCATCTTTCAGGATAAGAGAAAACCTCCAACGTTAAGTCATATCCAACGATGAATGAAATATTGTTCAAATGAGTACAGGGTAAATAGAGGTTAGAGTTACCACACATTCATCTTTCAGGATAAGAGAAAACCTCCAACGTTAAGTTATATCGGACGATGAATGAAATGATGTTCAAATAAGTACAGGGTACATAGAGCTTATAGTTACCAGACATTCATCTTTCAGGATAAGGGAAAACCTCCAACGTTAAGTCATACGGCACGATGAATGAGTTGATGTTCAAAAGAGTACAGGGTACATAGAGCTTAGAGATACCAGACATTCATCTTTAAGGATAAGAGAAAACCTCCAACGTTTAGTCATATCGGACGATGAATGAAATAATGTACAAATGAGTACAGGGTACATAGAGCTTAGAGTTACCAGATATTCATCTTTCAGGTTAAGGGAAAACCTCCAACGTTCTCATATCGGACGATGAATGAAATGATGTTCAAATGAGCACAGGGTACATAGAGCTTAGAGTTACTAGACATTCATTTTTCAGGATAAGGGAAAACCTCCAACGTTAAGTGATATCGGACGATGAATGAAATGATGTTCAAATGAGCACAGGGGCCATGAAGCTTAGTGTTACCAGACATACAAAACCCCGGAATAAAGGTTACACAGACAACATACCCTGTGCAAGATTTGAACTTGTGACGTCTTTCACCTGAGGCGGACATGCTACCACACGCAACAGAGGCGGGCACAAAATTGTTACTGGTATATTCTTCTTACATTATTATGATTGCTATTAATTTATCATTATTTCAAATGCTTATCTATAACACCATCATTTGCTCAAACATGTAAACATTTTACCAGTCAATAAGTCTGCTATCAGTTTGATAGCATTTAGCTCCATAAAATTAAAACCTTTGCCCATCTTAACAAACGAGAGTGCAATTTCCAGGTATGTCCTGGAACCTAGACAAGGCACTGTCTCTCCATAGTTTTGTTATTATTACTGGCCATAGCTTTCTTTTTTCTTTTATTTTGCCTCTGTTTTACAATTAAGATTTACTTATAGACAAATATTTCTGTAGACTTAATACCGTAAAGAATTATTCACAGGGAAAGGACATACACATAGATTTCACGTTAAAAGAAGATAATTTACACATGTTCGCCTTTTCTGGGTTGAGCGATTTATTCCTTTGATCACTCATTAACACAGTATATAACGTCATCGGAGCAGAGATCATAAATAGTACGGTTAATTTTCCTGTAAAATACTTGCTGTCCCACGTAAAGTATTCCATTTGATCCCGAAATTTCGCTAAATAAATACAAAAACTGAAACAAAAAATTACAAACAGTATGAAATAAGTAATCTGCATTAGGCTAGGAGGAATCATTTTTTAGTTTTCAAAAAGATGTTAAGTTGTGTGAGGACCATACAATGAAGCACAAAATTAATATAATTTTGAGTCGAACTAATACTCTATGCTCCACTTATTGTTAGTGTTTACCTAGAACATGTTTCATTAGGATCTTCCTAACATCATCAGCTGTTGTCGACTAATGGACGTTTGTTTGGTGAACTCATTGGAGGTGATAGGTGCGTCTTTGTCGGAATCTTGATGAACTTGAAGTTTGGGAATCAAAATTAAACAATTTTCTTTCATATTTCATTATGAAGATTTTTGCCACGTGATTAATGCAGCTGGACCTTGGACACGTTTTAATAAGTGGATTTCTCGTTCTATATCATGATTCTCCTTCCAAAAATGGTACGCTACCGCCTATTTATGTATTTATTTGTTCCTAAAGTGCTCTTTAAGCCTAATGTTCAAGTTCCTTTTTGTTTTTCCAATGTAAAAGTTGTCACAGCCTTTGCAGTTTATCCGGTACACACCTGATTTTTTGTCTGTGGGTATCTGTTCTGTATTATGTGATTTCAAAAGGTGTTGTACACTAAATTTGTTCTGTGGGGCCAAAGTAATATTTTGCTCTTGGAAGACTTTTTGGAAAATGTGTGTAGCTCTGGGATGATACGTAAGTTTTTTGTATGAAGTTTCACTTCTGATTGGGGAAAGAGTAGTTACTTGTCTGCATCTTTGTTATCTTTTGAATTTATCAATTTTGTTTTTCACCAATTCAGCACTGAATCCATTATATTTTGCAATGTGAATGATGTTATTGTACTCTTTGATATATACCATCTTGTTTAAAGGTACATTAACCAGCCTGTAAGTTAAACTGTTGATAACAGCATGCTTGTGTTTTCTTGGGTTATATTCATCTGATTTTATGAAATTTTCTGTGTGTGTTTCCTTTCTATGTATGCCAAATTCAAATTCTGTATGTTTTCTGGTAAGTTTCAAATCTTAGAAAGGGATTTTATTATTTGTCGCTTTTTCTTTGAATAATTTTATTGCAGGATTTTGTAAATTAAGTAGTTTTAATGCATCAGCCACTTGTTTCTCATTTACTATTGTCCAAATGTCATCCACATATTAGTGGGAATGCCTTTGTGATATGGGTTTTCAAAAAGCTCATGAAGAGGTCTGCCAAAAATGGGGACAATGGGTTGCCCATAGATAGTCCTTACTTTTGTTTGAAAATTTGTTTATTGAATGTAAAAAAGGACTGTTCAATAAATATTTGTTAAGTGAAAGTATTCCTCTATGATGGTTTGGTCTAATTGTAGGAACTGAAGCCATATTTGCATGTACTCCATGAGTTTGTCTCTCGGAACACTTGGGAACAAAGAGATTACATCAGAAAATAGCATTCGGTCGGTGGGAGAAAATTATAGATGTTGTTTTGTTGGTGAATTCCAACGAATTTTTAATACTATGGCTTTCAAATTTTGGTGACTCCTTAAAATGTTTCGTTTAGCCAACTGGATAGTTTATAGCAGAGTGTGTTTATGTTGTTAATGATTGGGTGCATCTTATTTCCTGTTTTATGAATTTTGGGCAATCTGTATATGTTAGCTATTGTAGGGTTGTCTGGTTTTAAACATTGTTTAATCTCTTTTGGTATCATCATTTTATCCTTGATTGTTTGACTTAGCTATTACACATATTTAAAGGTAAATACTAGCAATAAGTGGAGCATTGAGTACTAGTTCGACTCAAAATTATATTTAGTTTTAAAATGCTTTTATTTAAACTATAATATATAAAGCGAAAGACAAGGCCGCTGACAGAATTAGGAAATGAATAAATACACGCAGATTAGTTGATATGCGGGCGGTTGATATAATAATGAGGTGTAAGTGCGCCTGGTGACGTCGCAAGTTGGCCGCCAATAGCAATCGTCCTCGAGGTATAACCAGTGTGCCGTACGAAGTTCCTTCCGCAGACAGGACAGTAGTGGTCACCTGCTCGCATAGACCTGCCGCTTAAGGTGAGTACACTCAGTACCTTCAGTTACGCTTCATATGACATTGTCGGAGCAAACAATATCTTCAACTTTTTATTTCTTTATAGCAAGCAATACATCCTGCATAAAATGTTATAACAATATTTCAAACAAAATACATATTCTGAAGTGCACCGAAAAGAATTCTAATGTTTTTGTGTTACACACAAATGCTTTCTTGTAGGTACATAAGCAATAGAAGAGTACAGTGGGTTTAAGCGGTAGTCAAACGTTTTTAAGGCAATTCACTTGTGATAGTTTAGAAATAACATTTTCTTTGCATACCAATAAGTTAAAAAATAATAATTCAGAAGTGTATACGTGTTTCAAAATTCAAATGAATAACAAGAAATATCTTAAAATGGTTAACTCTACCAAAAAAGAAAGAAATAGTTATTTTTTAGACTTCCTACCTACTTGCGTAGAAAATGAAGATAGCTACAGTGAAGCAATGAATATTACACAAATGTAACTATGTTACATTTGAAAATGATGTTAATTCTTGTTCCTAATTGAGATTGATTTCACAAACAAATTACTTGCAACTTTAGTCCATCCATAAACTTCGTCGTCAAGGATTCCGGTTACTATATTATTAGGTTACTTCAGGATTGCCAAAATCTAAAAACGAAACAAACTTAAAAACAGAATCAAGTGATGGTATTTAAAAATTCATTACGTGATGTTCATTTTTTAAATAAATATATTTTCCCAAACCATTAAATCTATCGGACCATTTAATTGTTTTAATAATTTAACTTCAGGATTTATTTCATGGTTAAATGACCAAAAATGATCTGCTACGGCCGATTTATCAGTCTGTTTATACTTAATGTTACGAAAATGTTCTTTTGTTCTGGTTTCTAAATTACGTTTTGTCTTTCCAATATAAACCTGATCACAATCTAAACAATGTTTTATTATTAATAATTTTATCCTTTTTAGAGAAATGTAGTAAATTTATAATACTATATTTATTTTGAGGAACTAAGGTTTTACCAACATCTTTAAACAATCTTTTGAAAATGTTTATTAACCCAAAGATGGTAAGTACATTTTTTAAAATTATAACTGTATTTTATTTTTAAGGGTAAAAATACAATTAACAGTTTTTTATATTTAATTTTTTCAATCTACGTTTGTATAAAATGTTTATTAAAACCATGAATTAAAGCAATATCATAATACGTTTATATTCTTTATTAAATTCCTCTTTATTCAGAGGTATATTTATTAATCTATAAATCAGCAAATTTATGCAAAAATGGTTAAAACTTTTATTTTTATGTAATTATCATATAAATACCAAAATCAAATTTATTATTATTTCTTATTATCTTCAAATCTAGAAAAGGAAGAAATCCATTAATTTCAGCTTCTAATGTGAATTTTAAAGCTTTATCTTGTAAATTTACTAATTTTAAAGCATAATTGATTTGTTTATCAGGAACAATAACAAAAAATACCATTAACATATCTATACCAGGTTTTAAAAATCAAATGGAATGCTTTAGTGACTTCCATTTCGAAAAAACTCATAAAAAGATAAGCAAGAAAAGCTGGAAGAGGATTATCTATTGCTGCGCCAGAAGTTTGTTCAAAAAATTCACCATTAAAGGCGAAAACATTTTGATCCTAACAAAATTGAGTAAGTTTAACAAAATCAACTATTAAGTCCTCATGCAATTTATTGAATTCAACCAATTTTTTAAATAAAAAATAGAAGGAAGAATTAACATCGTTTTCTTAAGATAAGATAAGTTTTCTTACAAATAGTTATATTTGTGTAATAACTTCCTACATAAGTTCATGCTTCTTAACGAGTGAAAAAATTGTAGGCCCGAGAGTTAGCGGCAAGCATGACAAACATCAAACCCCGTAGTCATCAAAAGTAGTCCCATTCGTAATTATATCCGTTACCTAAGAAAATATCGACTTGAATTATGAGTTACAAAGATATTACAAATTTCTTTACAAAATATTTAGAATCGATGTTTTTGCTAGGTGTAAGATGATACTGGAGGCTTTGAATAGCGAACAAACGTAACTATAGTGATGCAAAAATAACAAATGCCAAACTGCTTGTCGAATTGCGCGATTCAAGCGACCTAAAAAATCAGAGAAGAAGATCAAATTGCTAAATCTTGGTCTGCCGCCACAAATGTTCTCTGCCATTTATGACAAAAAATAATTATATATTAAGTAAATCTGTTAAGTGTTAAGAAATATTTGCGAGGAAACTAGTTTAGCATATTTTTCAAATAATAAAAATTGAACATCGGATTATGCCGTCTACGAGGTAGTAAATAGTCAAAGAGGTTATAATGCTATATTACAGTAGACGTTCCTGAACAATAATGTTTAACTTTATTCTTTGCCTGACCTACTACATTAACTCTGGTAGACATAATTATACCCTATGCTGAGATCATTCATATTTAACAGTGAAAGATCTATTTTTCAGTAACAAAAGTATCACGTAATGATGTATTTTTGTCTCATATTGACTCTGGTAGAGATAATTCGACTCTTTACAGAGATTATTCATGTCTAACAGTAAAAGCTCTACTTTTCAGTAACAAAAGTATCGCGTAATGATGTGTTTTGTCTCATAGTGACTCTGGTAGAGGTAATTCGACTCTTTGCAGAGATTATTCACATCTAACAGTAAAAGCTCTACTTTTCAGTAACAAAAGTATCACGTAGTGATGTGTTTTGTCTCATAGTGACTCTGGTAGAGGTAATTCGACTCTTTGCAGAGATTATTCACGTCTAACAGTAAAAGCTCTACTTTTCAGTAACAAAAGTATCGCGTAATGATGTGTTTTGTCTCATAGTGACTCTGGTAGAGGTAATTCGACTCTTTGCAGAGATTATTCACGTCTAACAGTAAAAGCTCTACTTTTCAGTAACAAAAGTATCGCGTAATGATGTGTTTTGTCTCATATTCACTCTGGTAGAGGTAATTCGACTCTTTACAGAGATTATTCATGTCTAACAGTAAAAGCTCTACTTTTCAGTAACAAAAGTATCGCGTAGTGATGTGTTTTGTCTCATATTCACTCTGGTAGAGGTAATTCGACTCTTTACAGAGATTATTCATGTCTAACAGTAAAAGCTCTACTTTTCAGTAACAAAAGTATCGCGTAATAATGTGTTTTGTCTCATATTCACTCTGGTAGAGATACTTTGACTCTTTACAGAGATTATTCATGTCTAACAGTAAAAGGTCTACTTTTTAGTAACAAAAGTATCGCGCAATGATGTGTTTTTGTCTCATATTAACTCTGGTAGAGATAATTCGACTCTTTACAGTGATTATTCATGTCTAACAGTAAAAGGTCTACTTTTCAGTAACAAATATACCGCCTAATGATGCGTTTTTGTCTCCTATTGACTCTGGTAGAGATAATTCGACTCTTTACAGAGACTATTCATGTCTAACAGTATAAGGTTTACTTTTCAGTAACAAAAGTATCGCGTAATGATGTGTTTTTGTCACATATTGACTCTGGTAGAGATAATTTGACTCTTTGCATAGATCATTCATGTGAAACAGTAATGTGTCTACTTTTCAGTATAAAATATACCGCCTAATGATGCGTTTTTGTCTCCTATTGACTCTGGTAGAGATAATTCGACTCTTTACAGAGATCATTCATGTCTAACAGTAAAAGGTCTACTTTTCAGTAACAAAAGTATCCGTAATGATGTGTTTTTGTCTCATATTGACTCTGGTAGAGATAATACGAATCTTTGCATAGATCATTCATGTGAAACAGTAAAGTGTCTACTTTTCAGTAACAAAAGTATCACGTAATGATGTGTTTTTGTCTCATATTGACTCTGCTAGAGATAATTCGACTCTTTACAGAGATTATTCATGTCCAACAGTAAAAGGTCTACTTTTCAGTATCAAAAGTATCACGTAATGATGTGTTTTTGTCTCATATTGACTCTGATAGGGATAATTCGACTCTTTACAGAGATTATTCATGTCTAACAGTAAAAGGTCTACTTTTCAGTAACAAAAGTATCGCGTAATGATGTATTTTTGTCACATATTGACTCTGGTAGAGATAATTCGACTCTTTACAGAGATTATTCATGTCTAACTGTAAAAGCTCTACTTTTCAGTAACAAAAGTATCGCGTAATAATGTGTTTTGTTTAGTAATATTTTGTCTATCTCTTACAGTTTATCAGTTACACAAAGGTCATCCTGAATGAAGAGCACTTCTGAGAACATTCCAGAAAATTGAAGTTGTGCATTTCTTTTGTCATAAAAAATATCTTAAATATGTAGTATTTGAATCAAAATTGATAGAACCATTTTTAGGAATCTCAATATTTTCAATAACCTTTTTCATGCCAGCTTAATGCGTTGAGGAGTTGTTTTTATTTTAAGATGGAGGGTTTCACTACCAAGTTTGGTATTTAACTTATGAGGTGCTCTTCATTCTGAATGAATTTTGCATCACAGGTAAACTGTAAGAGATAAATAAAATAAACTTGTCAAAAAATATACATATTATTAAAGGAAACAGATTATATTAAATAAAAGTGTTAGCTTTAGCTAATTTCGAAATATCCTTTATTATATTTTTCGGCCGCACCGTGGCTCAGTGTTTAGACCGCTTGGCTCTCACCAAGGCGGCCCGGGTTCGATCCCAGGCGACCGCAAAGTGAGATTTGTGATGGACAACACGGCGCTGGGGCGGGTTTTCTCCGGGATCTCCTTTCCCCCGCCATCTCATTCCACCGGTGCTCCAACTTCATCTCATATATCATCAGTGTCACCGCCTACGGTGCCGTATGTAGTAAAAGTGGGGGTTAAACACTACACATTTCATTTTTATTATATTTTCATTGTTTAAATGCTTACACTTTTTCATGTATTAAATAGTTGCTTGTTTTTCTTTGTGGCTATATAAGCATGTTATATGGAGATAAATACATTGACTCCCACCTCGGTAGCGTAGATGGTAGCATGTCTGCCTCACGTTCAAGAGGTCCCGAGTTCGAATCTCGGTCAGGGTGAGTTACCTGGATAAGATTTTTTTCGGAGTTTTCACTTATCCCCAAAGGCAAATGTCGGATAACTCTAAATTCTAATGACTCTGGGCTCATTTGAGCATCATTTCACCCATACTATTATGATATCCATCTATGAAGTCCTCTTCATTTGAATGACTTTTGCATAACTGTGAATCGTAAAAGATAAGCAAAATATTACTATAGAATTTATTTTATAGGTGTTCCACTATACAGCAGTTCACACTTTGTTCCTGCTTTCCAGAAATTCCTGTCGTTCCATTGTCGTTCTTCTACTCCCCTCTTCTTCTTATGACCATATATTTCCTCGTGCCACGTTCTTCTGGATCTTCCCCGCTTTCTTGTACCTTTTTTTAATAAACTTTTTATTGATCGATCAGCAGTACAATGCTTTACAGATCAGAGTGAAAAGAAGGTAACAGTACAATAAGAACAATAACACTCAGGGGTAGGCTAACAGGCCGCCCCCTAACTACATTAAGTTAGAACTCTCTGAGAAATTATGTCAATATTGAAGATGTTAGACAGTCATCAAGCACTAGAATCACTCGAACCAGATGTATCACTTAGAAGCAGGTCCTGTGGTAGTCTCCTCTTGAAGCGTGAGGGCTGGCGCGTGCGGACGCCGATGTTATAATGTACAGCTCCTGGAACTTCTTGCAGTGTGGAAAAGAAACGACGAGCGATCCTGCGAATGTAGTCGTGAAGAGGTAACAGTCCTAGTTCGTGATGGAGCTGCTGATTACGGATGAACCATGGAGCGTTGGTAGCGATACGCATGAAGCGATTCTGTATAACCTGAAGACGACGCAGATGACATGTGTATGCGGCCCCCCACACTTGGCAGGCATATGTAATAAGCGGACGAACGAGTGATTTGTAGACTAACAATGAGGACTGAAGGCCGAGGCTGGAACGGCGATGCAACAAGGTGAGAGTTTTGGAAGTCGCCCGGAGGCCAGTGATATAAGACGGTCGATATGAGCACGCCAGGTCAGTTGAGAGTCCAAAAGCACTCCAAGGTATTTAACGGGAGCTGTAGTGGGGAGCCAAGGGACATTGTTCCTGTAGAGACGCAACGGAGTAAGCGGAGTATGTCGACGAAGAGTGAAGATTTTAGCCTCGGTTTTCTGAGGGTTCAAAGAGATCCGCCAAGTGCTGAACCAATGAGTTAGACGATCTAAAGAGAGCTGTACTACTTGTTGTGCGTGCTGGAGATTAACATGAGAATAATATAGTACTGTGTCAGCGTAAAGAGCAAAAGAAGTTGGAGCTACGTCAGGAATATCAGAAATGCATATATTAAATAGAGTAGGGGCCAAGATAGAACCCCGTGGGACACCTGCGGTAATATTACGTGGGGATGAATTCTTCTACCTGGTACTTCCCACTTTAGGACTTATTTGGGCCACCGTTCTTCCGGTATCCGTTGTACATGTCCATACTGGACATTCTGTCTATAACAGTTTCTAGTTCGTCCATTTCAGGTCTAATGTAGGTGTTTCATATCCTCATGCTTCTTCGAAGTCTATCAATTTCTGTTGCTAAAATTCTTTTCTGCATTCTTTCATTTATTGTCCAACTTTCGGAAACATATGTAAGTATACTTTCTGTTATTGTTTTTAAAATGTTTTGTTTAGTCTTTCTAGTAAGATTCCTACACCATAAAAGACTGTTCAAACTTCTAATCGTCTTCCTTGCACCATTAAACCTATGGATAATATCTTTTTCATAAGTGCCATCTTATCTATTATACATCCTAGGTACTTACCCTGGCCAACTTCCTGCAGGGATAACCGGCGGGCCGAGGTGATACTCACCCGGCTGAGAATTGGGCACACACGTGCAACGCATGGCCATCTATTAAGAGGGGAACCGGCCCCTGTGTGTGCTCCGTGTGCAGTACCTCTCACCGTGCGGCATGTATTGCTGGATTGCCCGCAATACACCCGCGTTCGCCAGTCTTTGGGCCTAAGAGCTAACTTGCACGGTATTTTAGGGAACGACGCAGTGGCCGTGGATAAGGTTCTGCGGTTTGTTTTTAAAATCGGTTTTAACAAACAAGTCTAACTTGTATTTTATATTTATTAATTTTAGAGATTTTAAATTATAAGTTTTAGGTGGTTTTTATGTCCTTTTAACAGTTGAGTGGTTTTATTACATTTTACCTTTTTAGCTAATTTTTTTTATATAGCTTTTAGGTTTTAGTGTTGACTTGGGGCCCAAATGACCTTGTTGTCGACGGGCCCTTAAACACCACACACTCACTCACTCCTAGGTACTTAAATTGTTCGACATATTTAATTATCACATCATTTACTTGCAGATCTTCCGAATTTTCTCCTATTGCAATATGTTCTGTTCTAATGGCATTTATTTTTAATTCGCTTACTTGAAATACATTTATTAATTTTCTAGTCAATTTCAGCTTTATCCTGTCCTATTATTATCTAGTCATCTGCAAATAGTAAATCATGCAATAAGCGGCCATTGATGTTTAGTACCATTCCCCTACATGACTTATTTCACTTTATCAACGACTCTTCTATAAATATTTTAAACAGTGTAGGTGACATGCCACTACCTTGTCTTAGTCCTTTTATTGCGGGGAATTCTGATGATACTTGGCTTCCCATCTTAACACTTGCCTTACATTCATACATTCTAAGGGACTTTCCGGAGCTACTTAGAAAGCTTGATACTGAAATGCCCAAGATGTATCCTAAGGGGGAGAGGACATACCCTCCTTGATTGTGCAGATCGTCCCACCTTGATCTGGGCATGACTAAACACGATAAATCTACCATGTCTATGTCTAGTATCCGCACATGTTTTATAGAATGTTTATCACGTTGTAAAGACAGTTTTCTAATTTATACTGATGGCTCCAAGAGCCAATGGTGTTGGTTGTGCCTATGTGTGTGGTACCAAATCATATACATTCGGATTCCACACTATCACTTCCGTATATACTGCAGAGCTTTATGCAATATAAAGGGCCATTTTACATGTACGTCGACGAAAGTTGGGAGACTGCTTAATCCTGAGTGATTCCTTCAGTGCACTTCAAAGCCTACGGCAGCTGTACAACTAAAGTCTGTTTAGTTAACGCGTGTGCAGTTCGGAGTCAAAGGGACCTGAGCCGCCCGCCCACTGACGACCGTCATAAATCTATCTCCACACTTCAGAAATGATACTCTGTCGTTGAGTACCAATAGCAACCCTGATTTTCTCGAAGTGACAGTCGCATGTCCACTCCACGTGGAGTCTCAGTTGCCAAAGTTCCAACTTCTAGTTGATCTGTTTCATTATGTGTATAAATTCGTTGTGTGTCACGATGTGGAGACCGTAGCAGGGAAATGCAGTGGTAAATGCAAATGAAGTAGTAGATAACTTTCAGTCAAGTGAAAATAATCAAAGTGATGACAATAGTGTGAATAACTGGGCCGAGTTATACTACTGAAAAAGCCTCAAAAACAAAGTTATAACGGAAACTGTTTCTAAGCAAATTCGAGCGCTTGTTTTGAACACATATAAATATGTGCTGACAAATAATCTTGGTAAGGGGTCATGCAATGAACCTGATGATAAATTCTGGGTATTCACAGAAATACAGTAAGAAATATTGTGACGAAAGGAATACCAAAGACGCCGATCAAGTGTGAAAACAAAAGGAAACGTTTCTCTAAAGTAGATAATTTCACATGCGATTTAATTCGTCAGGAAAGTTATAGATTCTATGCAAAAGGGAGAGCGCCCATCTTAGACGAATTGGTTGCACATTTGCAAGAAATTTGTGATTTTCCTTATGGGCGCTGCACTTTGTGCGGTCTCTAAAGGAGCTGGGTTTCAAATACCACACTTTGAATAAGTTAAGGGTTATTATGGTATCCAGTAGAATTGTAGCTTGGCGATATATATATATATCGTCAAAACTAAGAAAGTTTTGCAGTAATGGACATAAGATAATTTATTTAGACGAAACCTTGTACGATACCCATGACGTATCGAGACAGGTGGCAACCTTGCAGAAAGATCTGCGAGTAGGAGGGCCAGGGTCGTAAAACGATTATAAGAGTTCGTCAAAGGCAGCGGCCGACTGCACATGAGTTAACTAAACAGACTGTACGACCCTATTGTACAGCGTATCCAGGATGCCCTCCACGTTTTACACACTTTCGGCGTTAGCATGATCTGTATATGGATTCCTGGTCACGTGGGCTTGCTGAGGAATGAAATGTCGGATTCAGCAGCCAATACGGCTACCATGAAGTCCAAGGTTGGAGTACCATCTGTTACATCGGAAGATTTTAGGGCGGTATTGCGGAGAGCTGTGAAAACCTGCTGGCAGGAAGTGTGGGCCGCTCTCCATAGCAATAAACTTAGATCTGTGAAAGAACTTCCGATTCCCTGGGTTAGAGTTAGATTACTTCCGTAAAAACCCTGGCATAATGCACTGCTTACCTTAGGAGCGGCTCTCACCACCGATGGAAGTGACTTAGGCGTGAGGTGATCGGGGAAGTCCCTCGATGCCGTCCAGCATGTCGTCTGCACATCCCTCGAAAACGTACCTCTCGGCTCTGCTGCTGCACTCATATTCAGACGTTGCTGTGTAATCACTTTCCGAATCACTGCTGCTACTGTCGTCATTAACAGTGATCGTCAGCTTTTCCACCTCTGCTTCTAGGAGACCCTCAGTTTTTATATAATTCTCTTCCACTTGGTGAACATGCCGGCAAACTGGACCCCATTCTGCTTCTCCTTCTCTCGCACAAACGCCACACGTCTCCCATATTGAAGCTCACATTTCAAAGCACAACCCATTCGCTTACATTTACCCAAATTTTTTCCATGTCATTCAGGTCGGGATGGTACGGTGGTATGCGGAGAACTACGTGCCCATATTCTTATAAAATTGCATCCACAATATATTTCTGATGTTTTGGCTTATGCAACTTTATAAGATCATATAGTTCCGTTTTCAGCATATGACTTCCGAACGGAATCCTATGCTTAACCAACCAGTCTTGCATATCCTGCTTTTTTGTGTTCGCTGTGGGGCATTTTTCTCTGGTCACATTGTGATATGAAGTGTTGTCTATCACAAGAACAGACTTTGCTGGAAGATTTGGGCTTTAGTTTTTCTTTAACTGCATTCTAACTGATAAGTTTCACAGATTTAGTGCTCCCAACAAAGCACGTGATAACCAAGTTCACTCGTCTAAATGAGGATACACACTGACATACAGGTTGACGCATACGGCTGGGAAGGAGGGAGAGAGGGAGGAACTGGCATACATGAGGCGCCAAGCGGATATTAAAAACAGGCTCGCCCGCTGAACACCCAGGGCTTTTATGGGAATACGGCTACTCTGCCTCCTGTCGTTCATCTCGTCGTGAGATGAGTTTGGCTCTGTTGCACATTGGGCACAGCTCTTTTACGCATAGTTTTTTATTTAGAAAGGAGCCTGCTCCAGTCTGTCCGTTCTGTAATGAAGTGTCTGTCCGACACGTACTGTTAGAGTGTTTTTGCCTAGCACACCTTAGGACGTCTCTGTAGTTGCCGGCCAGCTTTGTAGAAATGCTTGTGGATGGCAACAAAGTAGTGGAGAAGGCTTTTAGGTTCTTTTCTAAGTTAGGTTTTAGAATTTTGTGAAAAGTATATTTTGCAGTTTGGATTTATTTTCTTTTTATTTTATTTTTACTTTTTGTTATTACCTGTATTTTTGTAAGTTTATTTACACTGGTATAAAGTTTTAGAGCAGTTTATATCTAGCTTTTGCCATGAATGATTTGATACAAAAATATTGGCGAGCAAAGAGCTTCACGTTGGCGCTATTTTGTAGCAAATATAATTGGCGAGCAAGGGTTACCACATTGGGGACAGTTTGATGCAAATTTAAATAATGGGTGTCGCACAGTTCCACGTTGACGCTACAGTTTGATACAATAATGTTTAGCTCAGGGTAAAGCAATGAGGTTTCTCACAGGGTATGCATGAGTATGTATGAGAAGGATGGCTTTAATGACACTGGAATGCCCGTTTCAAACTTGTTTAATGACTGCTTCTTTTTATCATAACATCAAACTTGAAGTAGCCGACCAAGGGTTACCAATATCACTGTTTAGAGTTACTGTATGTGAAATGCTTATTACTCGATAATACTTAAATAGTTACGTATAAACCGACAAATATATTCTCTCACCAATTCTGGTCTGTCCTCGACCAAGACAGAAGAAGTGGACTACCCAGCTGGCCAATCTAGAAGTTTCCGGATTAGACGAAACACCCCGCACGTTCGAGAACCTAGGGGGAGGGTAAAGAGATGGTACACTGCTCCGCGATCCCTCTCCTAATCATCCCTTCAGTTAGTGACAGGAGACAAATGGGGTGGCTGTGGCGCGGCCTCTGGTCCCTTACTCAGCTGTCGTTTGTTGTGCTTCCCGATAATTGGGTGACAATATACTTTTTCAAGATCAATGAATACCATATGCACTTTTCTCCCTTTAACCAACATTTTTTTTTTTTTTTTTTTTTTTTTTTTTTTATTTCCCAATCACAAATATATTATCACAGCATGCTTGTTCTTCCGATATCTTATATTGTATTAACTCCTCCAATCTAATTTTAATAACTGTGCTTAAAATTCTGCTCATTGTTGCCATAGCACTAATCTCTCTATAGTTTACTGGTTGCCGTATGCTCCCTTTATTGTTATATGTGGGACTAATGTATGATAACCTCCCCTCATCTGGGATAGTGTTTCCTTCAATCACCTGATTAAAAAGTCTAGTTAAAATTCTTGTAATACCTGGACCACCATATTTAAATAATTCTGTTGTTACTCCTCCCGGACCTGCACCTTTGCCATTTTTTGTAGTTCTCAAAACATTCCGTACCTCATCTTCTCTTAAAGCTTCCAATATGCTGTAAGTAAATTCCACAACTTCTTTTCTCGATCCTGTTAAAAGCATTTTAAATGTTAATATTATTACATTATAACATTATGACAAAATCTTACTCCGTAAAAGCTATAACCCTCGATAAAACACAATTTACGTCAAATACATTTCTTGTGGCTTCATCCATTTTCAAAATATTCCTTGTTTGTTTGAATTTCCTAACACTGTGACAAGTCGTAATCGTTCTTTTGTGTAATGTTCATGCAACGAGAATGGAATGTCAAAGGTGTCACATAACGACCAGCTCTTCAAAGATTTTACTATCACTTAAAGTTTACTGCGTTTCCCCACTTCCATTCTACCTACAAGGAAATAAGTAATTAAATGTTTTCTATAAAAGTTTATCTCATTTAACATAAAGTACGTGAAATAATAAGCTTTCGTAAGCAACGATTCTTGAAGAACAAGTAGACAAAGTAAATAGGAAGGCAACATATCAGAAAGGTTTCATTTGTTTAGGCCGCTCTTAGTTCTAATGTCATTTCGGGGTTTTTGACTTTAGAAACAGCTGAAGGCGTCGTTACTCACTGCAGGGTTCCTTAACGTTGGCTTTATCAGCTGTTAACGATTTAACACATCCGCTACCACATTTGTACTTCAAAACTCTTCTGAGGAATAGTTAATCGAACCAGGTTCGAACTTATTAAAATAAATTCTAAATCGATTATTAAATTCATTCTTCTTTAATGCGAGGATAAAACTATGTCAATCTACAACCTACATAGATATACAGAGTTCTTCATTTAAAACCTAACGGGCGCACGCCATTTTGCATGTGCACAATTGGATATGACTCAGCCGACTTTGCTCTTGCATAAACTCCTCGCGTAAAGCGAGGAAGATGCTACAAATGTCGTCTACTCTTGGCTAAACAAATAATATATCGGGAGAACACCACTTTTAGGTACATTCGTCAACTATTTCTTCTCCTTTTTTTATTTTTACGTCCTTCAGTATTAAAGTCACATCGAAAAATGAATAAAATGACGTTCAAAGGAGTACAGGCTACATAGAGCTTAGAGTTACCTGACATTCATCTTTGAGGATAAGAGAAAACCTCCAACGTTAAGTCATATCGGACGATGAATGAAATAATGTTCAAATGAGCACAGGCTACATAGAGCTTAGAGTTACCAGACATTCGTGTTTCAGGATAAGGGAAAACCTACGACGTTAAGTCAAATCGTACGATGAATGAAATGATGTTCAAATAAGTACAGGGTATATAGAGCTTAGAGTTAGCAGACATTCATTTTTCAGCATAAGAGAAAACCTCCAAAGTTAAGTCATATCGGACGATGAATGAAATGATGTTGAAATGAGTATATGGTACATAGAGCTTAGAGTCACCATTCATCTTTAAGTATAAGGGAAAACCTACAACGTTATGTCAAATCGGACGATAAGTGAACTGATGTTCAAATGAGTACAGGGTACATAGAGCTTAGAGAGTTACCATTCATCTTTAAGTATAAGGGAAAACCTACAACGTTATGTCAAATCGGACGATAAATGAACTGATGTTCAAATGAGTAAAGGTACATAGAACTTAGAGTTACCAGACATTCATCTTTCAGGATAAGAGAAAACCTCCAACGTTGTCAATTCAGACGATGAATGAAATGATGTTCAAATGAGTACAGGGTACATAGAGCTTAGAGTTACCAGGCATTCATCTTTCTCCAACGTTAAGTCATATCCGACGACGAATGAAATGATGCTAAAATGAGTAAAGGCTACATAGAGCTTAGAGTTACCAGACATTCATCTTTCAGGATAAGAGAAAACCTCTAACGTTAAGTCATATCGGACGATGAATGAAATGATGTTCAAATGAGTACAGGGTACATAGAACTTAGAGTTACCAGACATTGATCTTTCAGGATAAGGGAAAACCTCCAACGTTAAGTTATATCGGACGATGAATGAAATGATGTTCAAATGAGTACAGGGTACATAGAGCTTAGAGTTACCAGACATTCATCTTTCAGGATAAGAGAAAACCTCCAGCGTTAAGTCTTATCGGACGATCAATGAAATGATGTTTAAATAAGCACAGGGTACATAGAGCTTAGAGTTACCAGACATTCATCTTTCAGGATAAGAGAAAGCCTCCAGCGTTAAGTCATATCGGACGATGAATGAAATGATGTTTAAATAAGCACAGGGTACATAGAGCTTAGAGTTACCAGACATTCATCTTTCAGGGTAAGAGAAAACCTCCAACGTTAAGTCATATCAGACGATGAATGAAATGATGTTCAAATGAGTACAGGGTACATAGAGGTTAGAGTTATCTTTAGAGATAAGGGAAAATCTCGGGAAAAGATTTGTGTAGGTAACTTTGTTTACAGGTATAAAGCTTACTAAAATGTCCACTATGTCGAAGTATACAAATTGAGAATAAGGTGAACGAGAGGTATGTCCGGCCAAGGTACTTCTTCAAGCCCTTGTCGCATCACATTATGTGAAACGCTTGAAAGCACCTCACCTTGACGTACCTTACAATTTATTAGCTTGTCACTTTCAGAAGTACTCGCTCGCTCGCTCGCTATCTAGGATTCGGCCAACAAAATTTTCTACAACTTGACCTCGGTCCTTTCAAACCTGCTTTTACATGTGTACTTCTAAACTGGGAACTTTATTTGGAATCATTTTTGCAAAAATTTTTAGGACTATTATGCTGACAATGTTTGTATAACAGCAAAACTTAAAATAATTTACGGAAGGTCATATATTGTTAGAGTAGATGAGATCTCCCTATCTGATAGGAGGCCTTTGCCCTTCATGAGATATTTTAGACTATTTTCATTTCATATATTGTATGTTGGGTAAATTATTAGAAGAGTATGAACTAAAGCTTTTAGTAAATAAAACGAAAGTGTAAGAACTTTCAGGAAAACAGTCAGTAAGAGCAAAAATACAAGTAAAATATGAAACAAAAAAGAGCTACATACTCTAATTACCTTGAATGTGATATATATGTGACAGTAATTTACACAAGTTCCAAAATGTATGTGAAACTATCAGAAGAACTCTAAAAAAAACACAAGGGAAAATTACAGCTTAAATTGTACGGGGGCTGTTCAATAAACAATGATCACATTTTTTTTAAACGTACCTTTACTCATCCTCATAATTTTGATCGTCCTTCTCCAAATACTCTCCCCTGAATGCGATGCACTTTTCGTAGCATTTCTGCCAGTTTACAAAGACATACTGGAAACAATTTTTTGAGAGATCCTTCAAAATCACCTCCGCAGCCTTCACCACTGCTTCTGATGATGGACAATGCCCTCCACGAAGGCGTTTCTTTAAGTTAGGGAATAGAAAAAAAGTCACATGGGGCTAAATCCGGGATATAGGGAGGGTGAGGGATGCACTTCACGTTAATTTATGCCAGATATTCAGCAACAACATTGGCAATATGCGGCCGCGCATTATCGTGGTGCAGCATCCAGCCTGCTTCACAGAAATGTGGTCTTTTGCACCTGATATGGACTTGCAATGTTTTCAGGACATCCCTGTAGTATTGTCCAGTTACTGATGTGTGTGCAGGTACAACACGATGATAAACCATCCCATGGTAATCAAAGAATGAGATGACCATAACTTTCCCAGCAGAAGCAATCACTTTTGTTTTTTGGGGGGTTGGTGATGAAGGAGATTTCCACACTGAGCTTTGCTGTTTGCTCTCAGAATCAAAATGATGTAGCCAAGTTTCATCAGCAGTGATTACATCTGAAATAAACCCCGGATGTTCCTCTAACTTCAACTTTAACTGCAGGCAGATCTTCAAGCGAATGTCCTTTTGTTCGGGAATCAACAGTCTTGGAACCCATCGCGCAAAAACACGTCTCGTGTGTAATGTTTCTGTCACCAACGTGTGGGTGGCACTCAATGAAATGTTCAGTATTTCAGAAAGTGATCTTAAGATAATTCGTCGATCCTCTCTCACAATGGCAGCAGCAGTGTTAACGTTTTCTTCCGTAAGAGCAGTAACTGGAACACCGGATCCACCTTACTCTGAAATTGATTGTCTCTCCTCTTTAAATATTTAAAACCGCTTTCGAGCTGTGCTGTAGGGAAGAACAGACTCCCCATAGGTCTCCTGTAACATTGTATAAACCTCAATTGAAGATTTGTTGAGACGAAAGCAGAATTACAAAGTCGTATATTGTTCCTCGCGTGTTACCTCCATTGCAGCGGTAGTTGATATTGAACATGTCTGAACTTGCCTGGTTCTAACAGGCGGGAACCAGGAGTATCAGCAATGAAACTACTACGGCGTGTTTGTTTCACATTAAGCTAACAGAATATAATAAGATTGAATCTTAGTGCAAAAAGGTATAACCGTAAAATATTATTATCATTCCTTATTGAACAGCCCTCATAGATAGTTGTGGCTGCCTCAGTAATTTTATATGTGAGTGAAAGTTGGGTTTTAAGACAGAAAGATACAACTTATATTGAAGCAGATGAGATGAAATTTTTGAGAGCAGTTAAGATGCCATAGAGTAACTAATGAAGAAATGAGAGAAGATTTAAAAATTAGTCGTATTAAAACAAAAACAAAAAACCTATCTCGATAGAAAAGGTGTCTGAAAAGTTTCCAACCTAATAAAAATACAAGACCTTTTTCAGATTTTTATTATTCAGTATAGTCTCCTTGTTACTCTACCCACTTCTCCCAGGGATGCTGTCATCTCTGTAACCCGTCCGAATAGTACTATACGTTTTTCTTTGCAAAATAATTGTTCACGGAGGTGATTGCCTCTTCATTTGACGAAAATCTCTGTCCTCTGAGCGCAATTTTCAGATGAGGAAACAAAAAGACGTCGCTTGGGGCTAAATCTTGTAATTCGTGGATTTTCGCCATTGCAATCGCTGAGGTGTGAGACGGTGAGTTGTCTTCGTGAACCAGGATTTTCTTTTTCTGCAAATGTGAACGCTTTTCCGCAAGTTCTGCCTTCAGCTTATCATGTAATAATGCGTAGTATGTTCCTGTAATGGTTTTTCCTTTTTGAAGATAACCGATTGAAATAACTCCATGACTATCCCAAAAAGAATTTGCTATCTCTTTCCCAGACGAAAAAATAATTTTTGCATTTTTTGGAGCCGGTTCCCCCTTTGTAGTCCACTGTTTGGACTGTATTTTTCTTTCGGGCGTATAATGGTGTATCCAAGTCTCATCTACAGTAATTAATTGGCGCCAAAACTCGGATTTATTGCGCCTAAACTGTGCCAACAGAGCATTGGAAATGTTCATCCGAACACAATTTTGGTCTAACGTGAGCAAACGCGGTACCCAACGTTCGGACAGCTTTCTCATGTCTAGATATTGATTTAATATGTGACAAACACGTTCTTTTGACATGTTCATAGCCTCTACTATCTCTCTCACTTTAATTCAGTGGTCGTCTACCACCATTTGGTGAAGTTTGGCGATGTTTTCTTCGGTAGTTGCAGTTTTTGGACGTCCCGGACGTTGGTCGTCTCCCAAGCTCTTACGGCCACGTTTAAATTCAGCTGCCCAAAATTTGACTATTGTAAATGATGGTACAGAGTCTCCATACACAGATCCAACTCATCTTTGATTTGCGTAGGCGTATTGCCTTTCAAAAACAAATATTTAGTGAGAGCTCGATACTCGATTTTGTCCATTTTCATAAATACACTCACATCAATTCACTCAAACGAATGTTACATAACAACTGAGCGTCAAAATGGCTGAAACTTGGGTAACTGTCAACAGATGTACAACGGAATTCACTAGCTTTTATTTACGAGTGCTGCCATTTTCATGTTGAGGTCGGAAACTTTTCAGACAACTTTTCAGTACACTCGCCGAAATTAATAAACCTTCCCCTTGTGCATAAAATACGTATTGATTCACTAATAACATAATATAAAAGTGTCATATTGCACAATTTTCCTTTCATAAATGGTAAAAAGCCATAGTGGGTAGAAAAATCACATGAGAGCAGTGGTTTTGTAAATGAGTTTGCGAAAACAGTTGAGAAAGTCAACTCACGTCATGTTTTGAATACATTTCCATAGCGGATAAGTAACAACTCTATCTGTCACTAAGGTCAGGCAGGCAGCCTGATAGAGCAAAGCACGTTTTTAAACTTAATGTGCTTTTAACATTGTACCACTTGGCTCTAAACGTTCTTTCCATAATATCAGCATGACTCCTTCCGCGTCACGAACTGCTTTCCACTTCTCTCGTCTTCCTCCCTCAACTTTTACACTCCCTTTTACTTCTATCCACTTTTATTCCTCTATGTTTCGGCCTCACTTAACATTTATTATCGATTGTTTTTAATTTGGGACAATGGTGTTCACTTGTTTATTATGTAACTATGGATTTGTTTACAAACATTAAATCCACAAACACATTTAGCTCTCACTTATACTTTTCAGTGAGTGGACAAAGAAATGGCGTGTAAAATTAAATGAATTTAAATCTGTACATATTAATTTCACGAATAGGAGAATAAAGTCACTACCAATAATGTAAACAACGAAACTATTCCTCGAGTGCAAAAAGTGAAGTACTTAGAAATGATTCTAGACTGTATGTTAAATTGGAGAAAGCATCTAGAAACTAAAACAAAAGAGTTAAATATTCAATACAAGAAACTTTACTGACTCATTGGTAGGAATTCTGAACTTGAGATGCATACTGAGCTATTAATATATAAGCAGTTGTTAAAACCAGTCTAGACTTGTGGGATACAGCTATGAGGCTGTTCCAAATTGACAAACATAAAGCATATACAAACATTCCAAAATAAAGTTTTAAGATCACTAGTCAATGCACCATGATACGTGCGAAATGATCACATCCATAGAGATCTCAAGATTGGCACTGTCAG
This sequence comes from Mantis religiosa, assembly GCA_030765055.1. Classification (NCBI taxonomy): domain Eukaryota; kingdom Metazoa; phylum Arthropoda; class Insecta; order Mantodea; family Mantidae; genus Mantis; species Mantis religiosa. Next base: position 14,463,426 of record CM060951.1, read on the forward strand.
AGAAGAAATAAGAAAGTTCGTAGTGAAACATCGTTTACCAGTGCCAAACCATGAAAATATAGAAAAGCAGAATGTGTTTAGCAAGAGTGTAATTCGACGACTGAAAAGGATTAAGTCAGTGGATTTAACGTGTGACTGCAAGACTTAGGTGTAAGCTCTGGGGGTCTTCAGTGGAACACTCATCTACACAAAGTTAAACATTTAAGAAAGAAATATTACTAGATTGGCTGTAAAAAAGCTTAGTTGTAATTTGAGTTGAATAAAATAAAAAAACATACTTTTGTAACTCTACCGAAGATAAGAAATATTACTGGCTAAAGAAAAATTCACATCTACCACCCAGGAATCAAACAAAGCACTGTACCAAACCATCAGACTACAGAGGCAAAAGCACTTCATGTTAATCCAGGTTTTATTACATTTTTTAGACACATTGGGAAGATATGAATACTGTAGGCTTAGGTTATAGGGAAATCTTTTAAGAGGTAGTCTCTTTGCATGACCGGAAGAACCATAAACATAAAGGTATTCTATTAAAAGTAAATTGTGTACTTTAACAATATCCATGACTGAAAATTAGAAATCCTGAAATAATAACGCTAGTTTTCAAAGATTTATTCCACAGATGTAAGTTAGTGCAAATGAAATAGAGCTAAAAATTGTCAATTTTACTTTGATAGTTTGGAAAATATGGTCAAATTTACTTAGTTTTGGTTACGTCACCTAAAAGGTACCTCGCGACAAAATAACTTAAATTTTGGTCTAATAATTTAACAATAGGTTCCCAATACATCCGTTTTTTTTTTAATTTGCCCTGGGTTTCCTTGTGTCTCAATAACTTTAGCCTCCAAATATTTTACAGCTACGAATATGGCTATTTACCCAAAATTTGATATTTTTGTGTTTTGAAGTAAAGAAAGTGTACTTAACTGCATTTCCCAGTAAACCCCAAGGCTGTGTCTCTATGTATGTGTGTAGCAAGTTTCATTAGTCTAACACTAAAACTGTGACGTAAGGAACATCTTAAATGATGAAAAATGCTGAAATGTTTAGTAGCAAGAAAACAAGAATAAAGAACAAGAATTTATGTCTTAACACTGCATTCACGTAACTTTCAAACTAGATTAGAGTATTTAAAAATGACTTGCGGATTTTACCTAAGCATTCTTTGGATACAGGAAAGCTTACACTATTATATAGACTAAAAAGAGGAAAATATTATTTTTTGAAAATGTTCATGAAATTTCAGTCGTACATATCCTTAACAAAATGTATACACTTTATGTAATAAAACATTGTTTACCTCTTATTTTAACCAGTTAAGTAAAGGTCGTTCAGGATAAAGAAAACATCAGGAGATATTAACAGAAAATTTAAGACATTACTTTCATTGGAAATAATCTTAAGCATGTATTATTTTCTACTTTTTTAATTTTGTAGTCCTCCAACTTTAAGTCATATCGGACGATGAATGAAGTGATGTTCAAATGAGTACAGCGTACATAGAGCATAGAGTCACCAGACATTCATCTTTCAGTATAAGAGAAAACCTCCAACGTTAAGTCATATCGGACGATGAATGAAATGTTGTTCAAATGAGTACAGGGTACATAGAGCTTTGAGTTACCAGACATTTATCTTTTAGGATAGGAGAAAACCTCAAACGTTAAGTGATATCGGACGATGAATGAAATGATGTTCAAATGAATACAGAGTAAATAGAGTTTATAATTACCAGACATTCATCTTTCAGGATAAGAGAAAACCCCCAACGTTAAATCATATCGGAAAATGAATGAAATGATGTTCAAATGAGTACAGGATACATAGAGCTTAGAGTTACCAGACATTCATCTTTCAGGATAAGAGAAATACTCCAACGTTAAGTCATATCGGACGATGAATGAAATGATGTTCAAATGAGTACAGGGTACATAGAGCTCAGAGTTACCAGACATTCATCTTTCAGGATAAGAGAAATACTCCAACGTTAAGTCATATCGGACGATGAATGAAATGATGTTCAAATGAGTACAGGGTACATAGAGCTTAGAGTTACCAGACATTCACCTTTCAGGATAGGAGAAAACCTCAAACGTTAAGTGATATCGGACGATGAATTAAATGATGTTCAAATGAATACAGAGTAAATAGAGTTTATATTTACCAGACATTTATCTTTCAGGATAAGAGAAAACCCCCAACGTTAAATCATATCGGAAAATGAATGAAATGATGTTCAAATGAGTACAGGATACATAGAGCTTAGAGTTACCAGACATTCATCTTTCAGGATAAGAGAAATACTCCTACGTTAAGTCATATCGGACGATGAATGAAATGATGTTCAAATGAGTACAGGGTACATAGAGTTCAGAGTTACCAGACATTCATCTTTCAGGATAAGAGAAAACCTCCAACGTTAAGCCATATCGGACGATGAATGAAATGATGTTCAAATGAGTACAGGGTACATAGAGCTTAGAATTACCAGACTTTCATCTTTCAGGATAAGGGAAAACCTCCAACGTTAAGTCATACCGGAGGTTGAATGAAATGATGTTCAAATGAGTACACGGTACATAGAGTTTGGAGTTACCAGACATTCACCTTTCAGGATAGGAGAAAACCTCCAACGTTAAGTCATATCGGACGTTGAATGAAATGATGTTCAAATGAGTACAGGGTACATAGAACTTAGAGTTACCAGACATTCATTTGTCAGGATAAGAGAAAACCTACAATGTCATATAGTCATATCGAACGATGAATGAAATGATGTTGAAGTGAGCACAGGGTACGTAGAGCTTAGCGTTGTTAGACATTCATCTTTAAGGATAAGGGAAAACCTCCAACGTTAAGTCATATCGGACGATGAATGAAATGATGTTCAAATGAGTACAGGGTACATAGAGCTTAGAGTTAACATTCATCTTTCCGTATAAGAGAAAACCTCCAACGTTAAGTCATATCGGACGATGAATGAAATGTTGTTCAAATGAGTACAGGGTACATAGAGCTTTGAGTTACCAGACATTCATCTTTCAGGATAAGAGAAAACCCCCAACGTTAAATCATATCGGAAAATGAATGAAATGATGTTCAAATGAGTACAGGATACATAGAGCTTAGAGTTACCAGACATTCATCTTTCAGGATAAGAGAAATACTCCAACGTTAAGTCATATCGGACGATGAATGAAATGATGTTCAAATGAGTACAGGGTACATAGAGCTCAGAGTTACCAGACATTCATCTTTCAGGATAAGAGAAATACTCCAACGTTAAGTCATATCGGACGATGAATGAAATGATGTTCAAATGAGTACAGGGTACATAGAGCTTAGAGTTAGCATTCATCTTTCAGGATAAGGGAAAACCTCCTCAACGTTAAGTCATATCGGACGATGAATGAAATGATGCTCAAATGAGTACAGCGTACATAGAGCTTAGAGTTACCAGACATTCATCTTTCAGGATAAGGGAAAACCTCCAACGTTAAGTCATATCGGACGATGAATGAAATGATGCTCAATTGAGTACAGGGTACAGAGAGCTTAGAGTTATCAGACATTCATCTTTCAGGATAAGAGAAAACCTCCAACGTTAAGTCATATCGGACGATGAATGAAATGATGCTCAAATGAGTACAGGGTACATAGAGCTCAGAGTCACCAGACATTCATCTTTCAGGATAAGAGAAAACCTCCAACGTTAAGTCATATCGGACGATGAATGAAATGATGTTCTAATGAGTACAGGGTACATAGAGTTTAGAATTACCAGACATTCATCTTTCAGGATAAGAGAAAACCTCCAACGTTAAGTCATATCGGACGATGAATGAAATGATGTTCAAATGAGTACAGAGTAAATAGAGCTTAGAGTTAGCATTCATCTTTCAGGATAAGAGAAAACCTCCAACGTTAAGTCATATCGGACGATGAATGAAATGATGTTCTAATGAGTACAGGGTACATAGAGTTTAGAATTACCAGACATTCATCTTTCAGGATAAGAGAAAACCTCCAACGTTAAGTCATATTGGACGATAAATGAAATGATGTTTAAATGAGTACAGGTTACATAGAGCTTAGAGTTACCAGACATTCATCTTTCAGGATAAGAGAAATACTCCAACGTTAAGTCATATCGGACGATGAATGAAATGATGTTCAAATGAGTACAGGGTACATAGAGCTTAGAGTTAGCATTCATCTTTCAGGATAAGGGAAAACCTCCTCAACGTTAAGTCATATCGGACGATGAATGAAATGATGCTCAAATGAGTACAGCGTACATAGAGCTTAGAGTTACCAGACATTCATTTTTCAGGATGAAGGAAAACCTCCAACGTTAAGTCATATCGGACGATGAATGAAATGATGTTCAAATGAGTACAGAGTAAATAGAGCTTAGAGTTAGCATTCATCTTTCAGGATAATAGAAAACCTCCAACGTTAAGTCATATCGGACGATGAATGAAATGATGTTCTAATGAGTACAGGGTACATAGAGTTTAGAATTACCAGACATTCATCTTTCAGGATAAGAGAAAACCTCCAACGTTAAGTCATATTGGACGATAAATGAAATGATGTTTAAATGAGTACAGGTTACATAGAGCTTAGAGGTACCAGACATTCATCTTTCAGGATAAGGGAAAACCTCCAACGTTAAGTCATATCGGACGATGAATGAAATGATGTTCAAATGAGTACAGGGTACGTAGAGCTTAGAGTTACCAGACATTCATCTTTCAGGATAAGAGAAAACCTCCAACGTTAAGTCATATTGGACGATAAATGAAATGATGTTTAAATGAGTACAGGTTACATAGAGCTTAGACTTACCAGATATTCATCTTTCAGGATAAGGGAAAACCTCCAACGTTAAGTCATATCGGACGATGAATGAAATGATGTTCAAATGAGTACAGGGTACGTAGAGCTTAGAGTTACCAGACATTCATCTTTCAGCATAAGGGAAAACCTCCAACGTTAAGTCATATCGGACGATGAATGAAATGATGTTTAAATGAGTACAGGGTACATAGGGCTTAGAGTTACCAGACATTCATCTTTCAGGATAAGGGAACACCTCCAACGTTAAGTCATATCAGACGATGAATGAAATGATGTTCAAATGAGTACAGGGTACATAGAGCTTAGAGTTACCAGACATTCATCTTTCAGGATAAGAGAAAACCTCCAACGTTAAGTGATATCGGACGATGAATGAAATGATGCTCAAATGAGTACAGGGTACATAGAGCTTAGAGTTATCAGACATTCATCTTTCAGGATAAGAGAAAACCTCCAACGTTAAGTCATATCGGACGATGAATGAAATGATGCTCAAATGAGTACAGGGTACATAGAGCTTAGAGTTATCAGACATTCATCTTTCAGGATAAGAGAAAACCTCCAACGTTAAGTCATATCGGACGATGAATGAAATGATGCTCAAATGAGTACAGGGTACATAGAGCTCAGAGTCACCAGACATTCATCTTTCAGGATAAGAGAAAACCTCCAACGTTAAGTCATATCGGACGATGAATGAAATGATGTTCAAATGAGTACAGGGTACATAGAGCTTAGAGTTAGCATTCATCTTTCAGGATAAGAGAAAACCTCCAACGTTAAGTCATATCGGACGATGAATGAAATGATGTTCTAATGAGTACAGGTTACATAGAGCTTAGAGTTACCAGACATTCATCTTTCAAGATAAGGGAAAACCTCCAACGTTAAGTCATATCGGACGATAAATGAAATGATGTTTAAATGAGTACAGGGTACATAGAGCTTAGAGTTACCAGACATTCATCTTTCAGGATAAGGTAAAACCTCCAACGTTAAGTCATATCGGACAATGAATGAAATGTTGTTTAAATGAGTAAAGGGTACATAGAGCTCAGAGTTACCAGACATTTATCTTTCAGGATAAGAGAAAAGCTCCAACGTTAACTCATATCGGACGATGAATGAAGTGATGTTCAAATGAGTAAAGGGTACATAGAGCTCAGAGTTACCAGACATTTATCTTTCAGGATAAGAGAAAAGCTCCAACGTTAACTCATATCGGACGATGAATGAAATGATGTTCAAATGAGTAAAGGGTACATAGAGCTCAGAGTTACCAGACATTTATCTTTCAGGATAAGAGAAAAGCTCCAACGTTAACTCATATCGGACGATGAATGAAATGATGTTTAAATGAGTACAGGGTACATAGAGCTTAGAGTTACCAGACATTTATCTTTCAGGATAAGAGAAAAGCTCCAACGTTAACTCATATCGGACGATGAATGAAATGATGTTCAAATGAGTAAAGGGTACATAGAGCTCAGAGTTACCAGACATTTATCTTTCAGGATAAGAGAAAACCTCCAACGTTAACTCATATCGGACAATGAATGAAATGTTGTTTAAATGAGTAAAGGGTACATAGAGCTTAGAGTTGCCAGACATTTATCTTTCAGGATAAGAGAAAAGCTCCAACGTTAAGTCATATCGGACGATGAATGAAATGGTGTTCAGATAAGTAACGGGTACATAGAGCTTAAAGTTAATTGAAATTCATCTCTACAGATAAGGGAAACCCCCGGAAAAACCCTATTGAGATTACTCATCCTGACCGAGATTTGAACTCAGGAATCTTTGAACCTGAGAAAGCCAGCCTTCACCTACGCTACGGAGGCGGGCTGCCTATGGTACCTGAAATAAAATCGTTAGTCATTTTGAAGAAAATGAATATTTTCGAAAGATCTTCCATGTCAAGAATACTTTAGGCTGAGGAAATATCTAGTTTTGATATATAAGCAAGCTGTTTTAATTTTTGAAAAATAATCCTCGCAGACACTGATCTTTGTAGCACACATCTTATAGGACTATTCCTATGAACGTGCATTTTCCCTATTTACGTCTTATAGATAAATATCACGGAACTTAAGAGCACGAACCTAACCTTGAAGAAACAAATGCACAGCTCATTGTCGCAGACAAATCTGTAACTTCAACAGTAGTCGTCAATTCCCTAAGATACTGCATATATGTACACTCATTTTGCATTCTTTTGTTTCATCCTCGATGCGAATTACCGGCGCCGCCTCTGGGCGGTTTTAACAGTAAATTGGATCAAGTGCATCTGGTGCAATGGAACAAGGTCTTGCACATTATATTGGGCGGAGTGAGAAAAAATGTGATCTATTGCACTCATATTCCTTTCTCTCTACTAGCGTCTGTACACGGTGGTCCAAAACTACAGAAGGTTTTGTAAAAAGCTACTAAGTTTACCAAGATCAGCACCTAGGGAAGTAGCTTAAGTAGGGTTAGGAAAGACAAGAAGAAATGGAACAATAATGGAAAGAATAATACTGTAACGGGAGCACCCTGTACCAGCTGCGAACGGAAGGCAGGGGGGAGGACCGCGTTAGCCACACCTTCTCCTCGTTTGTCTTGTAGTGGTGACAGGCTTGTGGTTAGGGGAAAACATGACTGGTCGCCTGTTTTCCTTCCACCTGTTTCTCGAACTTTCGTTTACTGGAACAGTCTCCTGGTCACTAGAAACCGGGATATTCCCATATAAAGAGGGTTACAGACAGACAGAGGAGCAGTCAGTTGTTGTGCTGTGTTGAGTTGGTCAATCAGTTGGTTAGTGAGTGTGAGCGAGAAGACAGTCGCAGTTCTTGGTGTAAGAGTTAGTCAGTGACGTGTTAATGAACGAAAGGATTGTGCAACGGAAGACTGTACGAACTGGTATGAGTATCGGAGTTTATGTAATCGCGAGTACAAGGAAGTTGTAACGGACGAACGGGTAAATTGTAATTGTGTGCAGCAAGTAATTTTGTGTAATTGGCAAGTGTTAAACTGTAAGTCGGTGGAAATAAAGAACATTGTTGAGTGGTGTAATTGGACTTTTTATTCCACGAACCCACAAAGTCACACTGGCGTCAGAAGTGGGATATAACACAAAATCACAATACAATTTTGGTATAGGTGTTTGGCCAAAGAAGAAGAGGAAATTATGAGAGGAATAGGAATGGGAGATATATGGAGATTAGAGGAAAGGAATACAAGTGATGTTGGAAAATTGGTAAAATGCAGAATAGAAGGTATAGAAATACAGGAAATATGGGGAAGTCTAGAAAATATGAAATCATTACAATTTTACAAACAAATAAAAAGAAATTGGGGACGAGAAGCATACGTAGATTACTGCAATATGCAAGAGAGAGAAGGGTTAGCTTGGATGAGAACAGGAACAATATTTCTAAGAGGAACAAGAGGTAGGGAAAAGGGAATTTGTTAATTGTGTGGGAGGAAAAGAAGGCATAGAACATTATGTAACAGAATGCGAGGAGTTAGCAATGTGGAGCAAAAAAAGTATGGGAAGAAAAGTGGGAGAAAGTAGAGAAGAGGATAGTAGCTATAAAAATGTTAACAGAAAAGGAGGAAAAGAAGGTAAGAAGTATTGCTGAGTTCTTGCAGAAGGTAGAAGAAAAATGGACAAGAAATGTAAAGAATATAAGAAAGGAAGAAGGAGAGAAAAAGCACTAATTAAGTAACAAGGAGGCATGGAGGTTAAGAGCTACCTGACAGAACAGAAGACCAGGGTGTCATTTAAGACAATGTAGTAACAAGGAGACATGGAGTTTAAGAGCTACCTATCAGAGCAGAAGACCAGGGTGTCACGTAAGACAAAGTAGCAACAAGGTAAAGACAAATAAATGTAGTGTAAAGTTGTAAATTATATTTTGGATTATGCTGAATAAATAATTCATTATGTGAATATATATTCCAAAGTGCATAACACATAATTGCTCAAATTTGTAGTGAAATGCATTTAAATTGTCTTTGATTATTACTGCAAGCACAAACAAACAACCAGCTTGCCATTGAAGTTAACTTGTGACGTCATTATATCCCAATGTCAAATGAAAAACTCAAAATTTGTTGAATACCACGCTTATAGCAAGTATCTTCTTTATACAACTAAAAGTCAGAATGTGGTAACGTACCTAATTTTAAGATATGAATTTGAGAATAACAAGTTAACGTTCAACATCTCTAAATAATTTTGTACATTTCTCCAGCTGCCATGCATCTAAATAAACTTGTTAGAAACTAATTCTTATATATTATAATTATTTTGAATGTTATGTATTTATAGTCATCTGACCTCGTCATTACAACTCTCAACCATGAACACTTGGTATCAGATGTAGTTTTGTGTTGTACCTACAATAACTCTGCTGTGATAATGGTTTACTTCTGGAAGATAAATCTTACTTGAATAAATGTTTTTGTATGAGGTGTTGAGCCAAGTGTCAATATAAGCAATTTAATTGAAATTTTAAATTTAAATTTAATTTAAACAATTCAATTTAATTCGCCTTTACTAAATGTTTTCATTTTTTTTTTCAATACATTTCGCCAGTTTATAAGAAACCTCTGCCACATATTTCACAGGTGCTTTAATTTCTTCCACTTTTTGTTATCTAGCTTCACCTATAACAAAAATACTCTAAACGTTAGGAGTAACGCCACTGACTGCTACCTCTATCCCTTGCTGACTTTGTTACTGGTGTGGGGAAAACAACAGGTGTAGGGGAAGGAAGCGTGTGCCGTACAGTTGCGCACCCCTGAGGCAGAGAAAATGAGGACGTAAGGGAATATTAGGTCAAGATCGTTTAAGGGCTAGAAGAGTGGTAAACAACCAGGGAGTATATACGACTATCAGCCCGTAAAATAAACAGCTGACAAGTTTGACTTAGAATGGAATTGAAAAATTGTAACTGGAGTTGCAAGACCGTATTGTACGTTTAAGTACAAATAAATTATCTCGATGCGTATCGAAGGCATTCCCAGGAATTTACTACAGAGAGCGTCCGTCCATGTCTTCGACCAATCAATTTCCGCCTCTGTAGCGGGTCTACTCTGGCCTTACCTGAGCATCTCTTCGCGCATTCATTCATCTTCGATAAGATTTAACGTTGAAGTCATCCTAAAAGCCCAGTTCATCTTAACTCCATGACAATATCAGCGAATTTTCAATTGCAGGGACCGTATTTAGCGAATAGGTATTTTCTATAACAATTCAGATATGAACAAATTTACCCTGCACATTAATAGCACTTTTAAGGGTGTGATACTTATTAAAACTTTATTTTTCTCATTTTCAGATAACGAAATTGGCTGGAAAGAAGAGTGAACTACTTTCTGGACATCCGATGTTCACTTGTTAAACTGAAAAAACAGAAGAAAACGGATTACTGAAAACCTGTTAGCTTCGTCGATGAGAAAAGTATGGTACACGATTTCCTCAACTGTACAGATGCATAATTTTTGCTGGAAGACTCTTTTTCATAAAATGAAGTCTTCTATAGCTGCACGGTAGTACACCGACGATTTATATTTTAACTACAGGTTAACAAACAGCAGAACAAGGTTTCATCGTGATAGATCTACAGCCAGTTTAGGAATATTTCATCGACAACGTCACAATTTACCTGAAGTAATAAACGCGAAGCAGGCAAGATGGATTTCAAAAGCAGATTTAATGTGAGACGGGTGTCAGAGGTACGCAATGGTCTAACTGGAATCGTCAACGAGGGAATGATGCCGGAAGTGCCAGAGAACGATGTCCTCCAGTTGGATACCACTGGAACTGGTCCTCCACCTTTGGCAAACAAAGTTCCAGACGAGGCTAACTCTACATATCCTGCTGGGAACTACGACGGGAAAGTGAGAAGAGGATCGTTGGCTCAGCTCACACGAGAGGCATTGCCGAGACTCGACTATTATCGCAACTGTATGCAGGCGATGAAGAGGCCATCTATTGGCGAACTCCATGGAGAGCCCATCGATCCCAAGGTAAGCCATGTATCTAACGCGTAATGCTTATAAATGCTTTTTTGATGAAATATGGAGGTTACTTACTTATTTTATGATTTTTAATTAAAAAGACTTATTTTATCCAAATTATATAATTTAAAAGTAAATTTTCACTCCTAGCCATCAATTTATCATTCAGGCAATTCGTACTTATTGTTGTACAAGGGGCGTTAAAAATGATTGGCACTATAATCTGTCTCAAAATAGTTTGTTCCTGCTGTAAACATCTGGGTGGGAAGAGAGACAGAGACAGAACACAGTTAAGTTGTTGATTGGTTTAGCGAAGTTAATGGACGTTTTCTTTTATTTACATACGTACGATAAACCCCTCCTTTAAGTACAGTATTGTAAGTAGTTTTCTGATCACTTCTCTGTGTGAGCTAATTTCGGAGAGAGAAAAGTATGCAAATGTTTCGATTGTTATAAACGTAAATAGACCCCATTTTATCTTTCTGCTTCACATAATACACAGATGCGTTCTGTATAATAAATACAGATTAGACAGAAGACAGGTGAAATTACACACACTGTTAACTTATTATGTTAAATTAAGCTGCATTTTATTTAACAATTACTAAAGGACAGTGCTATTATATAATATTTTTGCGTTCCTAACCAGACAGCTCTCACAACGAGGTCTGTATCGAGTTTAATGCTGATTAAGATGTTATGTTTATAGTAAGGTATCGAGTTGAACGCTGAATAAGATGTTATGTTTATAGTAAGGTATCGAGTTGAACGCTGAATAAGATGTTATGTTTATAGTAAGGTATCGAGTTGAACGCTGACTAAGATGTTATGTTTATAGTAAGGTATCGAGTTGAACGCTGAATAAGATGCTATGTTTATAGTAAGGTATTGCTTCTGATATTTAACACTATACTTCCTGTACATCTCGGGTACCTCACAAGCCCAAGAACACTTATGTATATACAATTTAAAATCACTAAGCTTTTCAACATGGAGCAGGTCGGTGCTTCAGCCGAAATAAAACACAATCGAGGCAAACCTTTAAAAAGTGGCGAGAGACGAATGATCGTCCATTGTTTTGCGGTGCTTAAAGAAAGAAACCCGGAATCGTCTATAAAAAACATTGAGAAAGAAACTAGTGATCTTGGTGTTTCCTAAAGTAGTGTACATAATGTTAGAATGGAACAGCAAGCATCCGGAACTCTAAGAAAACCGGGAAAATCACGTAAATGCAAACAGCGCGTGGAGATAATACGACGATTTTACGAAAAGTGCTATACAAAGTTAACTTCATTATTATTTTTATCAGAAATGAAGCAACTCGTAGACTTAATAAGTTAATATGTAACCCAAGTCTATTTATTTAAGTTAGCTACTGTTGCAAAACTTATGTTCGTGCATGTAGCGTCTAACACGTGGCGAGTTGTCAGCTCCACCTTGATTACAGCAGGGAGATACAGTATACAACCTTCTTTTGTTTACAATACAATAACCATTTACTGAACAAACTCATTCAGGTAACATTATAGGTATTCTCCGTGAATGTCTATGCACTTGTACCATTGTTCTGACAGTTTCCATATTTGCGTAGCAAACCATTCTTTGGGGGTATCCCGGCGCCACAGATGGACAACTGCATGAAGTTCGTCATTAGTGGTGAACTTCTTACACTGCATGACTTCTTTCATCGAGTCGAATAGAGCATAGTCCTTAGGAGCCACATCGGGTGAATGTGGACGATGTACCAGCACAGTAAACCCTAGTGTAGGAACGTGGTCATGGTCTGGCGCCTGGCATGTGGTCATGCATTGTCTTGTTGAAGAAGAAGATAATGGCCTATTTTTGATGGCGGCATTGTTGAATGTGTCGGCGGAGTTGTAGTGAATTGGAGTACCGCTCACTGTTGATGGTGGTATTGGGAGGGAGCCAATCTAGTAGCAGTATCCCTTCCTGATCCCAGAACACAGTTTCTATGTGTTTCCGAACGAATAGTCCAGGTCGTGACTTCTTGAGATGAGGCCTCATAGCATGCTTCCACTCCATAGACTGGCGTTTGTTTTCCGGAGTCTCGTGCAAAAGCCAGGTCTCGTCGACGGTGACCAGTTTTGCAAAGAATTCCTCTGGATCTACACTGTAGTGTTGCAGCAGCTATTGGTATACCTCCACATGCTTCTGTTTCTCAGCATAGGTGAGGGTATGTGGTACACACCTTTTTCATCATGAAATCTTCATGGATTATGGTGTGCAGGGTTCCCTGTGATAGACCTGTTGCCTGCATTAACTCATCAAATGTGATTCGGCTGTTCCCCAGTAACAGGTCATTGAAAAGCTTAGTATTGGTTGGTTTATGTGCAGTTGCTGGACGCCCAGTTTTTAGCACAGTCCCTGCCGTCTTTTATTTCGAACACCCAACAAAACACGATCCTGCCACTAACCTCTTAATGTCCACAAGTGTACTCATTAGACAGTATAATTGCTGCTCCAGTGCGCCATCTGTGGGAAGTAGCAACATCATCTGGTGGCAGTAGGCAGTACTGTCACGAACCCGATTGCGATAGCACGGCATGTGTACACAAAGAGCCTGGAGATAAGGAGTATGCCGGAATAAATAAAGATAGCGCGAGATAAAAGATCTGCCGGCACAGATAGAGTTACGCTTCTGGAAGGTGATAAGAACATTCGATTCCTGTTTGGTCCAGAAATATTTCGAAATTATCAGTGAGGTATTTAAGGGAGCGACGATTTGCCGAGACAGCGTAGTAAACAAAGAGAAGTATCAGCTGTAAAGTGTTGTTGTAGCAAGAGTTGATGTAATCAGCTGTCACTGTTTGTTATTGTCATCGACCTTGGTAGACTGATTGTGTACGTAACGTAATGCTGCTGTAATCTACAAGAGTATTTCGGCGGAAATAAAGAACATTTGGAATAACTGCAACTCGATATTTTAATTTTACGAACCCACAGAGTCACAATTGGTGTCAGGACGTGGGACGACGACATCACCCAGAAGATGGAAGAAATGAACACCGAATTAACAACAAAGACAGAAGCTACAAATAGCGACTTGGCCGCGACGATGACCGACACCAGGAAGAGCAGCCGGAAGAACGAGTAAGGCCCGGCGTGGCGAGGAGCACGTTGGCGCCGTCTACACCATCTCTTCGAGCGACACTGTGCGCCGTCAGCCGACGGATGGATGTTAGCCTCATCGCGGACGGTTGGGCGAGAGGAAAGCCGTGCCGCGTGATCGTAGACACCGGGGCAGCCGTGACCATCATCAGACCTCGCGTGGCCAGGGGTTTGCTGACGAGGAAGCCGAGCCGAACATACCAGCTTGTGACAGCATGGGAATCATCTGATGTGAAGACGCAAAGAGAACAGTTGGTACTTCCCCGAAGTCAGGTCCCGGAAGTATTAGAGGAAGTGCACGCCGGTACTTCAGGAGGACACCTGGGAGCAAACCAACAATCGACAAACTTCAACAGCCGTGGCAAGGACCGTACCGGGTGGTGAAGAGGACTAACGACGTGGTCTACCACATCCAGAAGGTGCCCTGAGGGAAGATGTTGGTAGTACACCTGGATCGCCTATCTTCACCCATACATCGACACTAATTTTAAACTGTCTCTTTGCAGGAATTATAGGAGGAGTGACAATCATTACTGAACGAGCTAAATAAAAGGGGAAGCCCCAGGATGTTGTGAAACAACACTGCTTAATTAAAACTAGGAGAGAAAGTTGGGATGCGCCGCCGTGGTTGGTAAATCCCCCGCTTCCCAAGCTATTAGAACACAACTTGCTGATGCAGACAGTAGAAGAGCAACACGTGTTCGTGTGACGAGGTTTATAGGATCGGTCATGCAGTGCTGTATTTGGTGCTATGAAAGCAGTTCTTAAATCATATCTTCTTAATATATAAGTACTTGAACGAGTAAATCATTCCACTATTGCAAAATGTGTCAATGACTCGTTGGCTATCTTGTGACCAAAGCGGCATGTCATGACAGTCTATTGTTATTTCTCAGTGTGTTGTTATATCAGGAGCTGGTTTAAAAGTCCTTTATCCTAAGTTAGTTCACCTGACGTGTCTTGCTCACAATATACATTATGTCACTGAAACAGGAGACATTGTAACGACGTCAATCTTCTTGTCTCTAGGGTAAAGAATGTGTTTGTTAAGTCACCCATTAGAGTTAAAAACGTTCATGAAGTCCTTCCAAATTTGTGTGTAAACTCTCAGTCATTTTCAACTCCATTAAAGGCTCTAAATTTAAGAAGCTTACGAAAGATAAGAATTCTAACAATATATTTATAAAAGGGCCGAGCCAGACTGAAACATTCAATGCCATAGCCGGGATCTGAACCACGGATCTTCTGGTTTCCGTCCAGCAGCTCTAACTCTTGAGCTACCATGGCCAACGTGCCAACATGACATTAAATTCTCCAACTGACTCGTATTTTCCTGGTAAACCATTAGGATTTCTCATAAACACATGAGAAAACTACCTTAATGGCGACTTACTATGCTGTAAGTACTTTCAAGCCCGGGCTTTGTAGTTAACCACTATTAGGTACAATTAATGGATAAATTCTCCAACTGACTCGTGTTTTTTCCGGTAAACCACTAGGAGTTCTCATAAACACATGAGACAACTACCTTAATGTGCAAGAACAATTAATTTCCATTAATTGTACCTAGTAGTGGTCCGAACTAGAAAGCCCGGGTCTTAAAGTACTTACAGCATAGTAAATCGTCATTAAGGTAGTTTTCTCATATGTTTATGAGAAATCCTAATGGTTTACCAGGAAAATACGAGTCAGTTGGAGAATTTAATGTCATACCCGGGTCTTAAAGTACTTACAGCATAGTAAGTCGTCATTAAGGTAGTTGTCTCATGTGTTTATGAGAACTCCTAGTGGTTTACCGGGAAAAACACGAGTTAGTTGGAGAATTTAATGTCATGTTGGCACGTTGGCCATGGTAGCTCAATGGTTAAAGCGGCTGGATGGTGACCAGAAGATCCGTGGTTCAAATCCCGGATATGGCATTGGATTTTTAGTCTGGCTCGACCCTTTCATGGTGCGTCCTACACAATTGTGAAAGAACTATTAATTTCCAGTATATTTATAATTAAATTTTTTATTTTTATTTGCTTTTATTTGTTTCATTTTTCGTGCCTATATGCTTGCTTGTTTCATCATTTGTTTCTCCTTGCAAATCCGGGCTCTCATTATTACGTTTCCATTGGAAACTGAAATCTAGATTAATACAATTTGTATTCAATACAGAAGTTCCTGCGGGACGAAATTCCGGCACATCAGCAGTGGTGATCCTGACAGCGTCTCTTACAAACAACATATATTCTTAAACACAAACTGAAATAACTTTGACAAGGGATAAAAACGTGTTGAAGATGTTAGTTTGTTGTTTTATGTGTTATATTAGACTATGGCTAATGGTAAAACACGGTCCTGTCGCGGTTAACGACCAAAACCGCCCGCGGTGCAGCTATCTAAACGAGACAGGAGTTATTAACGTTCATGTGACAGTGTTTTACGTCACATTAAGTGTGTTTTAACGTATTTATGAATAATTTATAAAATACAATTGGTTATTGAGGCCTTGTTTTATAAAAATGAACGCTTTATTAGAGAACTACGAAATTTGTAACAGCGTGTTGTTAACCTACGCTAGCACTGGAATTATCAAAGTGAAATTCTCAAATTTTAAAACATTTTTGACGTTTTCGTTATAATGCACGAGATTTAACTTGGCCCCTGGTTTGTACAAAGAGAAAGAAATACGTACTCAGGATCTCTCTTTCTTATGTTTTACGTGGAAGAAAAAATGGATTTACCTACACCAGCTGGTGACATAGGAGTCGCCGCTCCGGTGAGATCACCGGAGTGGAATACCTACTAAACAACCCTTCCACTGTCTAGGGCAGTAGCCCTGGTGAAATTGGCTGGTTCCTCGTGACACACAGATTCAGAAGTAGTGTTGATGGCTGCGGCCAACCGCATGGAGTGATCGCGGGATAGACGTCATGACCACTAAGCCCTGACGCCCACCGTTTCTTTCAAGACTTGGCGTTCTTCCTATATTGCTCCATGGTGATCGATGTAGGTCTTGTGATGACCTGTATCTAACGGAGGGTATCGGCGTGGCAGATCCGGTGGTGGCGTCCCTCGGGTGCGGTTGTCTGTGCGGGGTGGAGGAGCCCCTTGCATGGTTCTAGTGCCCTTGCGAGGTCTCTGATGTTGTCAGTGATGGAGTTATGATGCATCCTGAGAGCTCCCTCGAGCTTAGCTGGCGTGAGGAGGCGTGTATCGTTGATGTAGCCTACTATTTTCTCCAACTTGGACTTGCAGTAGCCCAGGGCTTCTGTACTGCCGGCAGCCTCCCGGGTACCACGTTGCGAAGCCTGGGCGTCCAATGTACGAAGTAGGGTTAGCTCCCAAGTTGCTACCCGCGCAGTCAGCTTCGCGATTGCTGTCTGCATGTCCTGGAGCGTGGTGCTGAAGTTCTGCAGTAGTTGTGTGGCTTTCTCTGTAGTGGCATGGAAGGTTTTGATATGTTGGAGTAGCTGTCAGTCTGGCTGATGTGTGAGGTCTTTGGCGTAGGTGAGATGTTGTTGTGTATGGCGGGTTTGGGTGTGACTACGAGGGTATTGGCGTGGAGGGTGTGATTGGTGAGGATGTTGATGTGTGAGGTAAGGTTGGTGTGGCGGCTGCTGTTTGCGGCTTCTCCTCGGTCTTCTCGGGCACGCCGCTTGACTGGTGAAGTGCCCTGCCTGGTTGCAGGTGGCACAGTACAGCGGGCGACGCGTCAGATCATGTCCGGTGAGGCATGCGGCGCCACAGTAGTGACAGCGCAGGTTGTTGGCACAGAGGTTTGCGGTGTGTCTATACTGGCAGCAGCGACGGCAGGGAACGGGGCGGCTACCCAGGCTGGCCTCAATCTGGAGTACCTGGCCGAAGACTGGGAGTCCATCTTTCAGCGCAGCCTGCCTGGTAGTCGCCCTCTTCTGTGAACTCTAGGCGAACTAGAGGTGAGGGTCCCCTGTGGGTGTTGATGCGCATGGTCCTCCTTAGTGAAGGCCATTGGTGTCGGGCTGCCTGTAGAATAAACGCGTCAGTGGGATGCCTGTGCACTCTCCGAACGACTGCGCTGTATGTAGGCTGTGTGGCGGCTCGGGGAGGCAGCGACAACTCCAACACATTTGGCGGCGAGTCGTCTTTAGGTTGGCCATGTGTGGTGAGCGGTGCAGTTTCCGCTTCAGCAGTACTGGTGGTCGGCGTTGGTAATGGCGGTGATCTCTCGGGTGCTTCGAGAGATTGCGGCGAGCCAGGCGGTGGTGCTGGAGGCGAAGCAGGGGCTGCGTTGTCTTCTTCCGTTGCCTTAACAGACTCAGCTGCGTTGGTAGTCTTCTTTTTCTGTCCTGCCATGTTCATTCGGCGAAGGCTGAGAGCGAAGGATCTCTTTCTAACCCGTCCCTCTTTTATGGCCAACAAGGCAGGGCAGATACACAGTGGCGGATGATACTTCTTCGTCCTTCAATTTTGGTTTCTGTTCCCCTTCTTCATTGTCAGAAATTTCAAAATGTTCCCCATGTTCACTATCTGAATCATCTTCTAAACTAATTATGAACCTATCACTAATTTCATCTGTTAATCCATCTTTCTCCCACTAAAACTGTTCTATTTTCTCAACGTGTTCACAAATGAACAGAAGTAAATGTAAGGTTTGCTTATGACTTAAGAAGCATTGACACGGGTATTGTGGCAGATGAAACATTAGCTGCTGTTCTCAATTTACCAGTCTGCCTAGCGGTATTTAACAAAATAATTAATAATACCATAGAGTAAGTAACCGCAGAGTCTGAAAACAAAAGAAGGTGTATTGTGTATTTGGGGAAATTTTGAGGTGTAGTTCCAACATAGCTAAACTTTAATGCGCTTTATCTCTGATTAATTTTTTTTAAACTTTGGGTACGCTCAGCTATAAAACTACTGAAGCTACAAGTCTGCTTTTTTCTAGAATTACTGCAATACTTAAACAGTTTTTAAAGGTACTTGTGGAAAGATATGTGAAAATTTGAACTAAAAAGAAATCTTGGGTATTTTAGAGGTAAATTCAATGCATTTATTTAAAACATCACATATCGTTTATTACAACTCCAAAATAATATCTGATATCTTTAATTAATTGTGAAAGTATTCTAAAATAACAAGTAAAGGTTTCAAATTGATGCGTTCAGCTGTTCTTGAGCTAAACGCACCAGAAAATTCTCATTTTAACATTGGTGTGATAGACTATTCCGGCTACCGTTAAAATAATCACAAAATGTTTAACTTCTAAAAACATTTTTCACATTTCCAACACGTTAACAACCGATACTTCATTTGCAACACCACTGATGCCTGCTTGTGTTTACCCTCACACTATAGCAGGTAACTAGGGAATACAGTAGATTTAAAAGATTCTGAGCATTTCAAGGAAAGAAACCCAGCGCCCGTGCTAGACAAGGATAGTGCAAAAAGTGCCAAGTTAAATCTCGTGCATTATAGGGGTGGTCGGACTGAGTAGAGCCACGCCATTCTTCTTACAAAGCGCCACACCCCCGCTGACTGCCCCAACTTCCACTTTAGAGGCCGAAGGATAGAGTGGACTAATTCCATCAAGTACCTGGGCGTTCAACTTGATAGAGGACTAACTTTCCGCGGACACATCAGGGAACTATCGGTACGCAGGGGCTATTGCCTCTCTGTACCCAATGCTGGGTTCGGGCTCGATGTCAGTCCCCTTAAAGCTACACCTCTTTCGAGCGCTGATAATCCCACTTAGGTTGTACGCCTGTGAAATCTGGGGCATGGCTGCAGATATCTGGATAGCATACCTTCAGCGTGCATAGAATAGAGGACTCCGATCCATCTATTCTGTGGGCCGTTCTTTCCCCATGAGGTTGCTTCACGAAGCTTCTCTTTTCCCATACGTGGAGGACGAAATTAGGAGCCGGGCGACAAAATTCTGCGCTCAAATTCCAGCTCACAGAAGCGCCCTGGTTCGGTCTCTAGGAGATTACGACGCTACGAGACGCCGCTTCAGGCTTTACCAGGTCCCCCGTATGGCATGCAGGCACCCGAGGTAACAAAGGAGTTAATCCATACAGCAGCATAAGCTGACTTTCAAAAACCTCCAAATGAGCTGTTTGGCTACAAAATTTAACCCACTTTAGCAAAATAAAACACCAGGGTGTAAACAAACAAAAAAAAAAAAAAAAACGGTTTGGCATCCTGTACAAAATTATAGAGGAGCAAAAAGCAACCTCAAAAAAAATTTCCTCAACGAAATAATCGCACATCATCCTGTAACCATCAAAATTATCAACCTGCGGTCAGACCCAAAACCTGGGTGGGTACGCAGCAAAACCCTTCTGGCTGTTAGCAGCCTGTCAGTATTCGACTTGGACTAGAGCCTATGATGAGCTGGCTAACAGCATCAGGAACTTCTGGTGCCTGACATTGTACCGGCCCCCTTCCCCCAGTGGTTTCCCACATCCCCTAAGAGACCCGCGACCAGAAGTCCTTACCTGATCCTCAGACAGTAAGCTCCCCGCAACGCTGAATATCCCGACGACACTTACGTTGAACACTGCAATGGCTAGCTCTAGGTGAAGTGAAATAAAAACGAGGTGAAAAGAAGGAACAAGAAATTTTGGAGATCTAATTATCCTTCTTCTTCACTTCAGGGATTAGACATTTCTACCTGTTCCGCCTTTGCATTCCATCAGCATTCATTCGCATTCCATGTTTTTCTAGGTTGTCCTACATCTCTTCTTCGATGGGGATGGTATCTTCTTATTAAAACCGGTGCTGTACAGGATATTTTCCTCAGTGTGGCATTATTTTCGTTTTCTTTGTGAATATACTTAGATTGTACTCTTTTCCAATAAATACATTTTATACATGGAACGTTGCAGGCTTTCTTCATTTTTTTGTATTATTGGAGAGGTAGAATCAGACTGCAAAATTCAATGTCATAGTCGGGATTTGGACCACGGATCTTCTGGTATCCGTCCAGCCGCTCTAAACCATTGAGCTACTATGGCCAACGTGCCAACATGATATTAAATTCTCCAACTGACTCGTGTTTTTCCCGGTAACCCACTAGGATTTTATAAACACACGAGACAACTACCTTAATGTCGACTTACTATGCTGTAAGTACTTTAAGGCCCGGGCTTTATAGTTCGGACCACTATTAGGTACAACTGACTGGTGTTTTTCCCGTTAAACCACTAGGAGTTCTCATAAACACATGAGACAACTACCTTAATGACGACTTACTATGCTGTAAGTACTTTATGGCCCGGGTATGACATTAAATTCTCCAACTGTCTCGTGTTTTTCCCGCTAAACCACTAGGAGTTGTCATAAACACATGAGACAACTACCTTAATGACGACTTACTATGCTGTAAGTACTTTATGGCCCGGGTATGACATTAAATTCTCCAACTGTCTCGTGTTTTTCCCGCTAAACCACTAGGAGTTGTCATAAACACATGAGACAACTACCTTAATGGCGACTTACTATGCTATAAGTACTTTAAGGCCCGGGCTTTATAGTTCAACCCACTATTAGATACAATTAAGGTAAATTAATTGTTCTTTCACACTAGCCGTGTGTAGGACGCACTATGAAACGATAGAGCCCCACTGAAAAATTCAATGCCATAGCTGGGACTTGAACCACGGATCTTCTGTTCTCCGTCCAGCCGCTCTAAAACATTGAGCTACTATGGCCAACGTGCCAACATGACATTACATTCTCCAACTGACTCGTGCTTTTATTTTATTGTTATTTAGTTGTATTCCTTGATCCACTTGTTTTTCCCAAGTTTTTATCAAATCGCTCAAGTGTATATTAAATTGTGTGGGAGAAAAGCTACATCCCTGTCTTACTCCTTGATATACTTTTATTTATTCTGTTTTTATCGTGTCTGTATTTATGACAATTTTTGTATCACTATGTAACCTTTAAGTTATTTGTACTATATGATGGGGATATCCCCTTTTGTATATTATGTCTTGTCCACTATCCTCTTTCTAGCAATTTGGAGAAAGTACCAAAAAAGCTCATAGTTCAAGAAAATAGACGAAAGAAAACGAACCACAATCAATGGAATGGGAACCAAAGTAAATGACATGTGTAGTGCTTAACGCCCCGTTTTATGCAACACCACAGGCGCTGACGCTTATGATACGTGAGATGAAGATGGAGCAGCGGTGTAATAAGATGGCGGGGGAAACCGGAGATCCCGGGGAAAACCTACCCCAGTGCCGTGTTCTCCACCACAAATCTCACATTGCAGTCGCCTGGGATCGAACCTTAGGTGCGGCCTACAATGGGAAGCACAGGCTTGAGTCATACCGCTCGGCTTTTGTTATTCCAACTTTATGTCATTTACTTACGTACTAGTTTTGGTTATGAATATCAAGTAAGAACATGCTTTTGTAACAAAACCTGTTCCGTACACGCAAAACAGAAATTATTGAAGACGAAATTGAACCTTGATAAGGAATGAGCTTTCGTGTACTGTGTCAGGGGCAGATAATGTGTCCTTGTGGTAAATACCCTATAAGGAACTGGTCTGTCTATCCTGATAACAAAATAACGTCATTCTTGTGAAATTAGACAGAGAACGTCCTTAACAATATAAAACGCAGTACTTTGTAAAGGCTTCCAAAAAATTAACTTCTTATCTACCTAGGATTTTTCATAATGCCTCTTACAAACTTCCAGCGGTTTGGTAATGGAACTATTAGTGAGTTAGATTTGCAATTTTATAGATAAATAACTGCAATTAATAACGCAATAGCCTTGCTTGAGCTCTGATCGTCAGCTAGGCAACGTAACTCCCTGAAGATCAGATAATTACAATTTTAATGGATTCAGTCCATTAGCTTAAGGGTCACATCCTGATAGCCAAGGTACATGAGGAAATTCTAAAAGCTATATAGGAATAGATAGAGTCGACATGAATAATTCAATGCCATAGTCGGGATTTGAACCACGGATCTCCTGGTCTCCATCCAGTCGCTCTAACCCAATGGAGCTACCATAGCCAATATGCCGTCATGACATTAAATTCTCCAATTCCCTGTAGACCACTAGGGGCTGTGGTATACGAGATACACCATTTGTGGCAACCTACTATTGCTAGAGTAACTGAACGGAGACCAGGAGATCCGTGGTTCAAATCCTGACCATGGCATTGCATTTTTCATGTCGACTCTATCTATCCAATACCTTAGCCTATATACGGCTAGTGTGAAGAAATGATTAATTTCCATCAATTAACTAAAACTATATAGTGAACCAAATGTTTAGGACTGAGCACCTTTAGAGTTGAAAACTCTGTTTCACATATGAATGGGAAGTTAAAAGAGTTACCAGTATCTAGGCGACCGCAAAGTGAGATTTGTGATGGACAACACGGCGCTGGGGCGGGTTTTCTCCGGGATCTCCGGTTTCCCCCGCCATCTCATTCCACCGGTGCTCCATGTTCATCTCATGTATCATCAGTGTCACCGTCTGCGATGCCGTATATAGTAAAAGCGGGCGTTAAACACTACACTACACATTTCAGTTACCAGTATAAAGGGACGTTGCTAAGGATATACATATATATGCGACAATAAACTTCAAACCGTCGACTTTTTTTAATAATTTACGTTCTCCAACGTAAAAACAGAACACACACGTACACAGCGAGATTTTCATTTTTCTTTTTGTTTTCCCCTTAATATATGTTTTCGTTATTCTTTTTTTTTTATACACGTGTTCTTGTGGCGAAATGTCAATATCCAATTTATGGGTGGAGTTCCATATTTCTCCTACTCATTGAGGTTAAGTATTAAGACAAGACGGAAGTTCTGAAAATGCCTTATATGATGCCATTACCAGCTGTTAACGACATCTGCTATTACTCAAAAGAAAGTTGTCTTAACTTCCTTTAGCTCATCCCTTCATTAATCTTCATTAAGATCAGCTGCTTAATGTTGTTTTCTTACCTAATTATAAAAAACAGAGAAAGGAAATTTGAGTAAGTGTTTAATTTGTTGCAAATTAAGGAAGAGTCGTATGTTCGAAAACTTCTTGTCCTTAAATTATAATTTCTCTGCCTAGCACTGGAATTCCGGAACGTTTCTCCCGATGATTATATATATATATATAAGGGCGCTCAACTACGGCGGTCATCAGCGCCCTTTAGAAAACCAGTCATGGCAAAAGCCAGGTATAAAACTTTCAAAAAACTATACAAGCGTAACAAAAACTATTAAAAATACACGTACATAAAAAAATCTATCAAAACCTACTAAAAATTTCGTTCACCTATTTCACCTTCTTTTTTTCACCTTTCCACCGACACGGGTCTCCACGCACGGCCTACAAGTGGGTGGGCCTGTTGACCGTCTCCCTCAACCACTAAGAGGAGCCCATACGAGGGAGACTGTTGGCTCGGGACCCCGGGTGCGCCAAACCCGTACCTACCAAAGTAGGCCCCTGGGGGGGGGGGTTTCTCCCGTAATTTAACACATCACTGTCTATATAGTAATAGTAATTTATTTACTTTTACATCAACAAATGGAAATACAAAATCAAGATTACAATTATAAAATCCATACTGAAATATGCCATATATTCCTAAATCCTGAAAATCCTATCATGTTATCATGTTGCCCACCACTGAATAGTAATTCAGCCCCCATACACCTAACCCTAGGTTTTTGTGTAATGGAGCCCCTCTGCTCCTTTTTACACTTTCTGCCATTTCACCTATCCCACTCTACATTTTTCTCTTAATTGTTCTTAGCCATCTCTCTTTAACTTTTCCTGAATAATTCCCTATATTTCTCCTGTTCCTTTCCCCTTTTACTGACAACATTTCTCTAATTACTACTTCACCCCCCAAACTGCCCCATTTACGTAGCCAAGCCTGCTCTCTCCATATCTTTGCTGTCTACATAATACGACATTTTACATTTTCTACTATGTACTTTAGACGGAGTATTGTTAGGACAGCAACCTAACGTTACCTTAGAAATGCCATGAAAGGTATTTGACTAGATATCTCCGAGTTGTAATTCTTCATTAACATTTATACAGTATAAAGATTGGTTTATAAATACATTTGGCGAAGACACCTCGTTAAATAAAATCATAATATTGTGACTTTGTGGGTTCGTGAAATGATAAAACGAGGTTATAAAACACAAAAACTACACTTTATTCTCCTAGCAAATACATTCGTCCATCACAATTTGCTAGCTAACCTCAAACTGTTTATTTTCTCTCTAAACTACGCTCAACTGTCTCACTTCCGGTAACGATCGGCCATTATTTTTCATCGACTTCGCGAGCCTACCACCAGGGTGACAATATATACAGCGAACTCAAAAACTACTGCTAATGATGGAAAATTGTGGCTGTTTTAGCAATGCTTGAAGAAGACATCGGACATCTTATGTATTCGGTAAACATTGAGACTGTTATCAGTCAATTTTAAAACATTTTATATCAATACTTATAGATGAGAAAAAGCTTTTGTGGGTGGATTCTACATAAATTGACTCCACGTTAAAAACACAAAGGCATTTATTGATGCAGAAAAATTGTACAAAAATTCCAAGGCAGCACTGTAAACTTCGTTTGAAATTGTCTTGGATTTATTGTTATGATACTAAAAAGAAAGTTCAATCATTTCAATGAGTAAGAGAAACTAAACCTACAAAAGTACTACAAGTTCGCAGTACTGGTAAGAAGATGGTTGCTATGTTTTATATAAGGTGTGTTCAAAAAGAAACGAGCAGGAGACATAATTACAGAAACCAGTATCTGTATGTTAGAAATATTGGCCTTGGTTGTTGAGACACTTGTCCATCAGTGACAGAAGGCGGTGAATGGCTGTCTCAAAAATCCTGGGGTTGCAATGTAAGCCACTTCTGCACGGAAGGAAATAGTACTTTGCAGCAGCGGAGCTACAAAACCGACATCTACTTTGGCCCTACTAATAGTAGCGGGAACTTGGCCTATTGACTACATCGCTAGATTAAGGGCTGCAACTTACTGGCTAAAGAAGGAAGAATATGGGAATGGTTTTAAAATTATGGGGAAAAGATGCAATAATAAGAAATGAGTGATAAATTATTTATTACAGGAATGATAAGAAGAGTGTGATAATGCACACGTAGGAAGAAGAGTACATGATTTATTTCCGGACATTAAAGAGAGGCTAAAATTGGAACATATAAAACAAAGAAAAACCCTTTTTTCACTTTGTTACAGTACATGGCCCACATAATGTATATTTAAAAAGAATAGGAAAGAAGAACTCAGATTTATGTGAGCGATGCAACTGTTTAGATTCGCCTGAACATGTTATTTTTGAATGCAATAAATATAGTGAACTAATAGAAGACTGTCGAAGGAAACTTTAAGATAAATGTTTATGGAACATCTTAAGAGAAGCAGAAGATTATGTACATTTAGAAAATATGTCTTAGATAATATCAGATAAGGTGTTAGAAGAATAAATGACCCGCGACAAAATACTTCAAGAAACAAATGTAGGAACATTTCAACCTGCGAGAAAAGAATATTACTTAAGAGATCGTCAGAGGGAAATAGAATCACGGGAAACTGGAGATACATATTACCAGACTTGAAGACCTAATTTAAGGCACACAACCGATAAATAGAAGACGCCAGTTGTGGATGTCAGAAAGAACAGAAACCATAGAAAAAAGGAGAATCCCAGGAGAGAAGAGGAGATATATAGAGAGTATCAGAGAGGACAGACACAACTGATTATGTAGAAGAGAAAAGATGACAACCCGGATATCTGGAACTGACGAACCAGCTCCATCTACTGATCCCAGACCCTTTAGGAGATGGATACCAGTAGGAGGAAGTTTTGGATACCAGTTTTAGAAGAGGAAATGTTAAAATTGTAGGAAACAGTCTTTCGTAGTTTGTTATAGCAATTAAAGCTTTAGTAGAAATGTAGATTTGATTTATATTGTTGGTGTAGAAGTAAAGTAGAAGAAATAGTTTAGATGAGTAGATTTGTAAGGTTACTGGAATCCAGTTAGTTCATTAAGGTAGCAAGTAGATTATATCTGCAAAATTTGCATATCGTTTTGTGTAATTTGATTAAAATGAATAAAGTTAAAAATAAAGTTTGCGTAATTAAGGCCTGGCATAGATTCCAGAAAGCGGACTATAATACATGCAGATTTTATTTTATTTATTTATTTGTTTTATTAAGTGTCTCAGGAAGAGTGACATTATTGGTTTAAGGATTGGTCTCATCGAATGCAAAAAGGTATTCATGTTAAAGGAGGAAACTTTGAAAAACAATAAAACATTTAACTTCTTAAACACAAATTGTTAAATGATTTTATAAAAACCTTCAGTGTCATCCTGTGATTTACTGAACAAGTTACATATGAGATTTCATTTTAAATAGATGTTCTCATTAAATGCTTCTATAAGCATCCGAATCTCTTGTATCACCATCATCATCATCATCATCATCATCATCATCATCATTATTATTGTTATTATTATTATTAGTGCCCGCCTCTGTATCCCGGTTGTAGCGTGTCTGCTCCCAAGTTTAAGGGATCCTCAGTTCGAAATTCTGTCACGGTCAGATATCCGGATAAGGTTGTTTTCGGCATTTTCTCTTATCCAGAAAGATGAATGTCAGGTAACTCTAAGCTCTGTGGATCTTGGGCTCATTTTAACGTATAAATGTTGTGAGTTTTAAAATATCCATGTGTGCAGAGTATGGTTAATGCAATATCAGTGTTTGTCTTGCAGCACGAGCTAGACGTCGAAGCCCACAAACCTGAGGTAGAGGGTGCGTCTCACGGTGTCAAGTTAGGATGGATACAAGGGGTCCTCATACCATGCCTACTCAACATCTGGGGTGTCATGCTCTTCCTCCGGCTCTCCTGGGTCGTCGCACAATCCGGAGTGGGTAAGTCAAATATTAAATTTGTAATACAAATGTGTCACAACCCAAATTTTGTCTACTTTGCTATAATAATTTATAAATTATGGATAATGTTTATTTTGTTACGTCACTTTAAAAGTCCCTGGTCACAATGAGAAATAAAAATTTTCTCTATTTAACCCTAGGTTCTCAATAAACTGCAATTCCTTTAATTTTATACAATATATGTCTAAAATTTTAGAGTTTTTTTGTCTGAAAATACTTAAATGCATCTCACAATAAAACTTAGAATATATCATGTTACCTTTGTGAATTTGTATGATAAAGCAAGAATTAACTGTAAGTCAATTAATTTAAAAGCTACATAACACAATAACAATAGCATAGTAATTATTAAAATAAAATAATGGCAAAGGCAACCAAGCTCTAACTCGCCCAAATCTTGATATAAAACCTATTGCATTTGACGAGGGGGATGGGTCAGGCAGTTTCATCTGTGGCCCTCTGTACTGTCGTGTCTCCTTGGTAACATTAGGGCTCGGCTGCTGGGCTTGTTGTGGTCCCGCTGTAAGGGAGGGAGTCCGTTGTCCTGGCCTGTCGGGGGAGGTCTCTATCCAAGTAAACTGTAGGGACCCTGCTCTCTGTACTGTCGTGGCTCCTTGGTACCATTAGGGCTCGGCTGCTGGGCTCGTTGTCGTCCCGCTGTAGGGAGCGTGTTTGTTGTCCTGGTCTGTCGGGGGAAGTCTATATCCAAGTAAACTGTAGGGACCCTGCTCTCTGTGCTGTCGTGGCTCCTTGGTACCATTAGGGCTCGGCTGCTGGGCTCGTTGTCGTCCCGCTGTAGGGGAGCGTGTTCGTTGTCCTGGCCTGTCGGGGGAGGTCTCTATCCAAGTAAACTGTAGGGACCCTGCTCTCTTTACTCTCCTGGCTCCTTGGTGTCATTAGAGGCTCGGCTGTTGGGCGCGTTGTCATCCCGCTGTAGGGGAGCGAGTTCGTTGTCCTGGTCTGTCGGGGGAAGTCTCTACCCAAGTAAACTGTAGGGGCACTGCTCTCTGTACTGTCGTGTCTCCTTGGTACCGTTAGGGCTCGGCTACTGGGCTCGCTGTCGTCACGTTGTAGGGGAGCGAGTTCGTTGTCCTGGTCTGTCGGGCCCTGTCTCTATCCAAGTAAACTGTAGGGACCCTGCCCTCTGTACTGTCGTGTCTCCTTGGTGCCCTTAGGGCTCGGCTGCTAGGCTCGCTGTGGTCCCGCTGTAGGGGAGTGAGTTCGTTGTCCTGGCCTGTTGGGGGAAGTCTCTATCCAAGTAAACTGTAGGGACCCTGCCCTCTGTACTGTCGTGTCTCCTTGGTACCATTAGGGCTCGGCTGCTAGGCTCGCTGTGGTCCCGCTGTAGGGGAGTGAGTTCGTTGTCCTGGCCTGTCGGGGGAAGTCTCTATCCAAGTAACCTGTAGGCACCCTGCCCTCTGTACTGTCGTGTCTCCTTGGTACCATTAGGGCTCGGCTGCTAGGCTCGTTGTCGTCCCGCTGTAGGGGAGTGAGTTCGTTGTCCTGGCCTGTCGGGGGAAGTCTATATCCAAGTAAACTGTAGGGACCCTGCCCTCTGTACTGTCGTGGCTCCTTGGTACCATTAGAGCTCGGCTGCTGGGCTCGTTGTCGTCCCGCTGTAAGGGAGGGAGTCCGTTGTCCTGGCCTGTCGGGGGAAGTCTATATCCAAGTAAACTGTAGGTACCCTGCTCTCTGTACTGTCGTGTCTCCTTGGTACCATTAGGGCTCGGCTGCTAGGCTCGCTGTGGTCCGGCTGTAAGGGAGGGAGTTCGTTGTCCTGGCCTGTCGGGGGAAGTCCATATCCAAGTAAACTATAGGGACCCTGCCCTCTGTACTGTCGTGTCTCCTTGGTACCTTTAGGGCTCGGCTGCTAGGCTCGCTGTGATCCCGCTGTAGGGAAGTGAGTTCGTTGTCCTGGTCTGTCGGGGGGGAAGTCTCTATCCAAGTAAACTGTAAGGACCCTGCTCTCTGTACTGTCGTGTCTACTTGGTACAATTAGGGATCGGCTGCTGGGCTCGTTGTCGTCCCGCTGTAGGCGAGCGAGTTCGTTGTCCTGGTCTGCCGGGGAAAGTCTCTACCCAAGTAAACTGTAGGGACCCTGCTCTCTGTACTGTCGTGGCTCCTTGGTACCATTAGGGTTCGGCTGCTGGGTTCGTTGCCGTCCCGCTGTGGTGGAGCAAGTTCGTTGTCCTGACCTGTCGCAGGAAGTCTCTATCCAAATAAACTGTACGGACCCTGCTCTCTGTACTGTCGTGGCTCCTTGGTACCATTAGGGCTCGGCTGCTA
Organism: Mantis religiosa; assembly: GCA_030765055.1. Classification (NCBI taxonomy): domain Eukaryota; kingdom Metazoa; phylum Arthropoda; class Insecta; order Mantodea; family Mantidae; genus Mantis; species Mantis religiosa. The sequence continues at coordinate 14,493,658 of CM060951.1, forward strand.
GGATCGTTGTCGTCCCGCTGTAGGGGAGTGAGTTCGTTGTCCTGGCCTGTCGGGGGAAGTCTATATCCAAGTAAACTGTAGGGACCCTGCTCTCTGTAATGTCATGTCTCCTTGGTAACATTAGGGCTCGGCTACTGGGCTCGTTGTCATCCCGCTGTAGGGGAGTGAGTTCGTTGTCCTGGCCTGTCGGGGGAAGCCTATATCCAAGTAAACTGTAGGGACCCTGCTCTCTGTACTGTCATGTCTCTTTGGTACCATTAGGGCTTGGCTGCTAGGACCGTTGTCGTCCTGCTGTAGGGGAATGAGTTCGTTGTCCTGGCCTGTCGGGGGAAGTCTCTATCCAAGTAACCTGTAGGGACCCTGCCCTCTGTACTGTCGTGTCTCCTTGGTACCATTAGGGCTCGGCTGCTAGGCTCGTTGTCGTCCCGCTGTAGGGGAGTGAGTTCGTTGTCCTGGCCTGTCGGGGGAAGTCTATATCCAAGTAAACTGTAGGGACCCTGCCCTCTGTACTGTCGTGGCTCCTTGGTACCATTAGGGCTCGGCTGCTGGGCTCGTTGTCGTCCCGCTGTAAGGGAGGGAGTTCGTTGTCCTGGCCTGTCGGGGGAAGTCTATATCCAAGTAAACTGTAGGTACCCTGCTCTCTGTACTGTCGTGTCTCCTTGGTACCATTAGGGCTCGGCTGCTAGGCTCGCTGTGGTCCGGCTGTAAGGGAGGGAGTTCGTTGTCCTGGCCTGTCGGGGGAAGTCCATATCCAAGTAAACTATAGGGACCCTGCCCTCTGTACTGTCGTGTCTCCTTGGTACCTTTAGGGCTCGGCTGCTAGGCTCGCTGTGATCCCGCTGTAGGGAAGTGAGTTCGTTGTCCTGGTCTGTCGGGGGGGAAGTCTCTATCCAAGTAAACTGTAAGGACCCTGCTCTCTGTACTGTCGTGGCTCCTTGGTACCATTAGGGTTCGGCTGCTGGGTTCGTTGCCGTCCCGCTGTAGGGGAGCAAGTTCGTTGTCCTGACCTGTCGCAGGAAGTCTCTATCCAAATAAAGTGTACGGACCCTGCTCTCTGTACTGTCTTGTCTCCTTGGTACGATTAGGGCTCGGCTGCTAGGATCGTTGTCGTCCCGCTGTAGGGGAGTGAGTTCGTTGTCCTGACCTGTCGCAGGAAGTCTCTATCCAAATAAACTGTACGGACCCTGCTCTCTGTACTGTCGTGGCTCCTTGGTACCATTAGGGCTCGGCTGCTAGGATCGTTGTCGTCCCGCTGTAGGGGAGTGAGTTCGTTGTCCTGGCCTGTCGGGGGAAGTCTATATCCAAGTAAACTGTAGGGACCCTGCTCTCTGTAATGTCATGTCTCCTTGGTAACATTAGGGCTCGGCTACTGGGCTCGTTGTCATCCCGCTGTAGGGGAGTGAGTTCGTTGTCCTGGCCTGTCGGGGGAAGCCTATATCCAAGCAAACTGTAGGGACCCTGCTCTCTGTACTGTCGTGTCTCTTTGGTACCATTAGGGCTCGGCTGCTAGGACCGTTGTCGTCCTGCTGTAGGGGAGCGAGTTCGTTGTCCTGGTCTGTCGGGGAAAGTCTCTATCCAAGTAAACTGTAGGGACCCTGCTCTCTGTACTGTCGTGTCTCTTTGGAACCATTAGGGCTCGGCTGCTAGGACCGTTGTCGTCCTGCTGTAGGGGAGCGAGTTCGTTGTCCTGGCCTGTCGGGGGAAGTCTCTATCCAAGTAAACTGTAGGGACCCTGCTCTCTTTACTGTCGTGACTCCTTGGTAATATTAGGGTTCGGCTGCTTGGCTCGTTGTTGTCCAGCTGTAGGGGAGCGAGTTCGTTGTCCTGGCCTGTCGGGGGAAGTCTCTATCCAAGTAAACTGTAGGGACCCTGCCCTCTGTACTGTTGTGTCTCCTTGGTACCATTAGAGCTCGGCTGCTGGGCTCGTTGTCATCCCGTTGTAGGGCAGCAAGTTCGTTGTCCTGGTCTGTCAGGGTAAAGTCTGTATCCAAGTAAACTGTAGGGGCACTGCTCTCTGTACTGTCATGTCTCCTTGGTACCGTTAGGGCTCGGCTACTGGGCTCGCTGTCATCACGTTGTAGGGGAGCGAGTTCGTTGTCCTGGTCTGTCGGGTCCTGTCTCTATCCAAGTAAACTGTAGGGACCCTGCTCTCTGTACTGTCGTGTCTCTTTGGTACCATTAGGGCTCGGCTGCTAGGACCGTTGTCGTCCTGCTGTACGGGAGCGAGTTCGTTGTCCTGGCCTGTCGCAGGAAGTCTCTATCCAAGTAAACTGTAGGGACCCTGCTCTCTGTACTGTCGTGTCTCTTTGGTACCATTAGGGCTCGGCTGCTAGGACCGTTGTCGTCCTGCTGTAGGGGAGCGAGTTCGTTGTCCTGGCCTGTCGGGGTAAGTCTCTATCCAAGTAAACTGTAGGGACCCTGCTCTCTGTACTGTCGTGTCTCTTTGGTACCATCAGAGCTCGGCTGCTGGGCTCGTTGTCATCCCGTTGTAGGGCAGCGAGTTCGTTGTCCTGGTCTGTCAGGGTAAAGTCTGTATCCAAGTAAACTGTAGGGTCCCTGCCCTCTGTACAGCCATGGCTCCTTGGTTCGACCACCCCCTGTCTCCTTCACCTCATCCTTCCTCCTGGGGGCATGGGGAATAGGAACAATGAGCCCAGCATGGTGTCCTACGTACCGAATCCCCTCCGGAATGAAATCATAGTCCTACTGCATTTGACTCATACCAATGTCTCCCTAACGAATTCATAAGACGTCTGTCTGTCTTCCTCAAGCAGTTTCGAACAGCGGCAATATGTTCGTCAGTGAAGTCCTTGGGCTTCCTTCTCAAAATTCATCACTGAGAAACAATACATCTCTTTTGAATTTATTGTACTAATTTTAAACTTTATCTTAAATGCAGCTTCTTGGCAAACTTAATTCCTACATCGAACTTCCCATGAGGGCATTAATGATAATTTCTCTTTAACTCACTTCATCCAACGTTAAGTCATATGGGACGATGAATGAAATGATGTTCAAATAAGTACAGGGTACATAGAGCTTAGAGTTACCAGACATTCTTCTTTCAGGTTAAGGGAAAACCTCCAATGTTAAGTCATATCGGACAATGAATGAAATGATGTTCAAATGAGTACAGGATACATAGAGCTTAGAGTTACCAGACATTCATCTTTCAGGATAAGGGAAAACCTCCAACGTTAAGTCATATCGGACGATGAATGAAATAATGTTCAAATGAGTACAGGGTACATAGAGCTTAGAGTTACCAGGCATTCATCTTTCAGGATAAGGGAAAACCTCCAACGTTAAGTCATATCGGACGATGAATGAAATGATGTTCAAATGAGTACAGGGCACATCGAGCTTAGAGTTACCAGACATTCTTCTTTCAGGTTAAGGGAAAACCTCCAAAGTTAAGTCATATCGGACGATGAATGAAATGATGTTCAAATGAGTACAGGATACATAGAGCTTAGAGTTACCAGACATTCATATTTCAGGATAAGGGAAAACCTCCAACGTTAAGTCATATCGGACGATGAATGAAATGATGTTCAAATGAGTACAGGGTACATAGAGCTTAGAGTTACCAGGCATTCATCTTTCAGGATAAGGGAAAACCTCCAATGTTAAGTCGTATCGGACGATGAATGAAATGATGTTCAAATGAGTACAGGGTACATAGAGCTTAGAGATACCAGACATTCTTCTTTCAGGATAAGGGAAAACCTCCAATGTTAAGTCATATCGGACGATGAATGAAATGATGTTCAAATGAGTACAGGGCACATAGAGCTTAGAGTTACCAGACATTCTTCTTTCAGGTTAAGGGAAAACCTCCAACGTTACGTCATATCGGACGATGAATGAAATGATGTTCAAATGAGTACAAGGCACATAGAGCTTTGAGTTACCAGACATTCTTCTTTCAGGATAAGGGAAAACCTCCAATGTTAAGTCATATCGGACGATGAATGAAATGATGTTCAAATGAGTACAGGGTACATAGAGCTTAGAGTTACCAGGCATTCTTCTTTCAGGTTAAGGGAAAACCTCCAACGTTAAGTCATATCGGACGATGAATGAAATGATGTTCAAATGAGTACAGGGTACATATAGCTTAGAGTTACCTGACATTCTTCTTTCAGGTTAAGGGAAAACCTCCAACGTTAAGTCATATCGGACGATGAATGAAATGATGTTCAAATGAGTACAAGGCACATAGAGCTTAGAGTTACCAGGCATTCTTCTTTCAGGATAAGGGAAAACCTCCAACTTTAAGTCGTATCGGACGATGAATGAAATGATGTTCAAATGAGTACAAGGCACATAGAGCTTAGAGTTACCAGACATTCTTCTTTCAGGTTAAGGGAAAACCTCCAACGTTAAGTCATATCGGACGATGAATGAAATGATGTTCAAATGAGTACAGGGCACATAGAGCTTAGAGTTACCAGACATTGAACTTTCAGGATAAGGGAAAACCTCCAACGATAAGTCATATCGGACGATGTATGAAATGATGTTCAAATGAGTACAGGGCACATAGAGCTTAGAGTTACCAGACATTGAACTTTCAGGATAAGGGAAAACCTCCAACGATAAGTCATATCGGACGATGTATGAAATGATGTTCAAATGAGTACAGGGCACATAGAGCTTAGAGTTACCAGACATTCTTCTTTCAGGATAAGGGAAAACCTCCAACGTTAAGTCATATCGGGCAATGATTGAAATGATCTTCAAATGAGTACAGGGTACATAGAGCTTAGAGTTACCAGACATTGAACTTTCAGGATAAGGGAAAACCTCCAACGTTAAGTCATATCGGACGATGAATGAAATAATCTTCAAATGAGTACAGGGTACATAGAGCTTAGAGTTATCAGACATTCATCTTTCAGGATAAGAGAAAACCTCCAACGTTAAGTCATATCGGACGATGAATGAAATGATGTTCAAATGAGTACAGGGTACATAAAGCTTAGAGGTACCAGACATTCATCTTTCAGGATAAGAGAAAACCTCCAACGTTAAGTCATATCGGACGATGAATGAAATGATGTTCAAATGAGTACAGGGTACATAGAGCTTAGAGTTACCAGACATTCATCTTTCAGGATAAGAGAAAACCTCCAACGTTAAGTCATATCGGACGATGAATGAAATGATGTTCAAATGAGTACAGGGTACATAGAGCTTAGAGCTACCAGACATTCATCTTTCAGGATAAGGGAAAACCTCCAACGTTAAGTCATATCCGACGATGAATGAAATGATGTTCAAATGAGTACAGGGTACATAGAGCTTAGACTTACCAGATATTCATCTTTCAGGATAAGAGGAAACCTCCAACGTTAAGTCATATCGGACGATGAATGAAATGATGTTCAAATGAGTACAGGGTACATAGAGCTTAGAGTTACCAGACATTCATCTTTCAGGATAAGAGAAAACCTCCAACGTTAAGTCATATCGGACGATGAATGAAATGATGTTCAAATGAGTACAGGGTCCATAGAGCTTAGAGCTACCAGACATTCATCTTTCAGGATAAGGGAAAACCTCCAACGTTAAGTCATATCCGACGATGAATGAAATGATGTTCAAATGAGTACAGGGCACATAGAGCTTAGAGTTACCAGACATTCATCTTTCAGGATAAAAGAAAACCTCCAACGTTAAGTCATTTCGGACGATGAATGAAATGATGTTCAAATAAGTACAGGGTACATAGAGCTTAGAATTACCAGACATTCATCTTTCAGGATAAGGGAAAACCTTCAACGTTAAGTCATGTCGGAGGATGAATGAAATGATGTTTAAATGAGTACAGGGTACATAGAGCTTAGAATTACCAGACATTCATCTTTCAGGATAAGGGAAAGCCTTCAACGTTAAGTCATGTCGGAGGATGAATGAAATGATGTTTAAATAAGTACAGGGTACATAGAGCTTAGAATTACCAGACATTCATCTTTCAGGATAAGGGAAAACCTTCAACGTTAAGTCATGTCGGAGGATGAATGAAATGATGTTTAAATGAGTACAGGGTACATAGAGCTTAGAATTACCAGACATTCATCTTTCAGGATAAGGGAAAACATCCAACATTAAGTCATATCGGACGATGAATGAAATGATGTTCAAATGAGTACAGGGTACATAGAGCTTAGAGTTACCAGACATTCATCTTTCAAGATAAGGGAAAACCTTCAACGTTAAGTCATGTCGGAGGATGAATGAAATGATGTTTAAATGAGTACATGGTACATAGAGCTTAGAGTTACCAGACATTCATGTTTCAGAATAAGGGAGAACCTCCAATGTTAAGCGTGAAAAGGTGTAATAGAAAGTTGTGGCGAAAAAAAAGTTCAGTCTGACTCTTTGTTGATCATCCCTCCCAGATGATGTGCAAGAAATTTTCTCGTACGATAAATAGGAGTCTACTATTTTAATCATCTGCATTTTTATTTCCAGTTGTGTCGTTGTACCCAAGGACGTATGCTAGAGTAAATCTGTAAATCTGTTGTATTCCTCCGGCTTACAAAATTCCAAGTGTAGAAATAAAATAGATAAAACAACCACCAACACTAATACACAAATAATTCTGTGTTGCAGGTGAATCACTGATCATCATAGGCATTTCAGCAGTAGTCTGTGTGTTAACCACGCTATCACTTTCTGCCATCAGTACAAATGGTGAAGTCAAAGGAGGTAAGTGATTGAATCAATACAGTATATTATTTTTCCACTCATGTGATAAACATAGTATTATGTATATTTTATCTTTAAGAGTAATTAAAGATTATCTCTCAATAGCAGTAAGTCAACTTCTTACCTCCCTGCTATGAAGGACTCAATTTTTTGTAGGAGCTGAAATCATTTACAATATTTCTAAGCAATTCAGAAAATACTCATATTTATTTATTCCTAAGCAAAGAAAAATTTCCAATAATATAAATAAAATTAAATCGGAATGAAACAAATGTAACTTGGAAAACAATAACTATTTTGATTTATGACCATAATTTTTTCGTTTTGAAGAGGCTCGTAGATTTGAGAACTTCGATATATCTATATTCTTCTCAATTAAGGGTATGTATGACTGAAATTTCATGAAAATCGTGAAAATAACGACTTTTTTTATTTCAATTCTATAAAATAATTTAGACATTCCCGAATGTGAAAAATGCATAATTTGCCTCCGAACGCCATTTTTAAATGCTTATTTAAATGTCGGTGGCCTTTAAACTCTGTCAGAGTCACGCCCTCTTTTGCCTACGTCCACATTCTTTGTCTGTCTTCCGTTCTTAAATTTTCAATTCAAGAAAAGAAAAATAAGGCTTTAGAAGACAAAATTGTTGCTAAAATGTTGCCAATATATCAGAGGCTGGCTTCTACAACATTACTAGAGAGGTGCAAAACAGGAAAAACACAGAATGCCAATGAATCTTTGCATCATGTCATATGGAATAAGTGCCCAAAGGAAGTTTTCATATCAAAACAAAAATTGGATCTTGCTGTTATTAAAAGCATCAGTGAGTTTAACATGGGTAGTCTTAAGTCATTGGAGCTGCAGCAAAATATCAGAGGTGAAAGTGTAATAGACTCAGCAAGGAAAACTTCAGTGCAGCGAGATCAGACTCGTATCCTGCAAAGCAAGAAGCGAAGTTGTGCAGAAGAAAAGCAACATCTAAAGAAGAAAAAGGTGGAAAAAGCAGCAACAGAGGAGAGGAAAAAGAAATCTGAGGGACCAACCTATCAGCCTGGTGGATTTTAATGTGAGTTATGCAATCAAATCTTTAATCGCTGTTTTCTCAATGTTCATATTTTCAGCATTTTTCTTCCTGTAAAATGCTCCTTGCGATGCAGTTTTTGTACTACATTCATGAAATTTCCTACACAGGTTTAGAATATCATGAGGAATGGAAATTGCCCTAGGTTTTATTGTGAAATGTATATAAGCATATATTTTTAATTTTCAAACACAAAACTTACAATTTTTTAGACAAAAAAGAATATTTGTAAATTAAAAAAATTTTGTGACCTAAACTAAAGGAGACACAGAAAAACTCAGAGAAATTTCAAAAAGTATGTGTATTATGAACATAGGGTTAAAATATTAGACCAAAATTCAAAATATTTTGTCGCAAGGGACTTTTTTAGTGACGTAACAAAAAACATACAAAATTTATAATAATTTCTAAACTGCTGGAGAAAAATGGTTTACATTTAGTTTGTAACATGTTTACATTATACTACACCTATGGTATAAATTTGAAAAAGCTAGCATTATTAGTTCAGAATTTGAAAATTTCAGTCATACATACCCTTAAAACAGTTGTATTTAACATGGAATACTCACAGCATAAACTTTACGAGGAGTGAAATGTTGTAGACGTCTCTAGGAAATATGTCAACAACTAATTTTCACAAATGTTGCTATCCTTTTTAGAACACCATGCTTTAATGCACTTATATGCATCTCGTATCTTGATTTAGATTTCTGTGGAAGTAGAAATTGATGAAGTACACTTTCAGGCACTTCAATGCTAAAACAAGACCTAAAGCTTTTCTATCGACGAATATGTTCAAGTTCTTCTCAGGAAACAAGCTAAGTGAAAAGACGATTAGAAATCCACGTTTCGGCAGCGTACCTCTTTTTTGTTGTTGTTGTTGTTGTAAATTACGACCTTTAACATTTTAAGTCATGTCGGACGATGAATGGAATGGGTGAAATGATGCCCAAATGGAGTTTAGAGTTACCCGACATTCCTCTTTTAGGTTAAGGGAAAAACCCGTAAAAGGCCTTATCCAGATAACTCACCCTGATCCAGATTCGAACTCGGGACCTCTTGAGCTGAGGGAGACACACTACCTACCACTTACACTACCGAGGCGGACTCAGGATATTTATTAAATGTTATAACCACAAAATAATCACTGGATATAACACAAATATAAACAAAAACAAAACACTATCAAAATTCGCATTACTGAACAAAAGACTTTTCGGAACTTTTAAGAGCTGTGCTTCTTAAGTCGACGAATTTCCATTTTAAGTCGACTTAAGAATCACAGTAGTATACAGCTTGATAATCAAGTTAAGTAATTTAGTAATTTAGTAATAGTAATTTATTTCCCTTTACATCAACAAATGGAAATACAAAATCTAGATTACAATTATAAAATCCATACTGAAATATGTCATATATTCCTAAATCCTGAAAATCCTATCATGTTGCCCACCATTGAATAGTAATTCGGTCCCCATACACCTAACCCTAGGTTTTTGTGTATTGGAGGCCCTCTGCTCCTTTTTACACTTTCTGCCATTTCACTTATCCCACTCTACATTTTTCTCTTAATTGTTCTTAGCCATCTCTCTTTAACTTTCCCTAAATAATTCCCTATATTTCTTCTGTTCTTTTCTCCTTTTACTGACAACATTTTTCTAATTACTACTTCACCCCCCAAACTGTCCCATTTACGTAGCCAAGCTTGCTCTCTCCATATCTTTGTTTGACTATAATTTAATATACAATGGAAATCTGCATTCTCTTCTCCACACAATGGACATTTATCTAGCTCCCTCTCTTGACCTATACCTTTCAAGTTTCTCACTCCTGTTCTCGCCCAAGCAAAACCTTCTCGCTCTAACTTACTACATATATCTATACATCCTTCCCTCCCCCAGGTTGTTTTTATTTCTCTATATAATCTCAGTGAGCTTTTGTCACTTGTATTGGCAAAAATGTCTTTTCAGTCAATATCTTCTAATCTTAGCTTAACCTCTTTCCAGAAACCTCTATACCCATACTCTGCATTTATCCAAGAATGGCCCATACCTATCTGCTTCAACAAGTCATACATTTTATGTGCCCAAGACCCACCACAGTTACTTCTCTTTTGAATATGAAAACATTCTTTAATTATATTGCCATCTTCCAAGTTAGTGATTCTGTATAGATATTTCATTGCCCTTGACAAGATTTTAATTTTAGTAGAATGCCTGCCTAGTTCTAATTGTGCTGCCCCATTAGGTGATGCTAATGGTAATCCCAATATGTATTTACAAAAGGATCTATGCACTCTATCAGTCTCTCTCCAAGCCTCATCTATTCCCCAAACCTCTGATCCATGTAACATTCTATTTTCTACTACTGCCGTATAGATCCTCTCCAACCATTTGACATTTATATCTGACAGTTTACTGTAGCATGATCTTATCACTCTCATGGCCATTTTACCTTTTGCCACAGACATCTTTTTTTGTTCTTTCCAGCTGCCATCTGAACTCAACCTTGTACCCAAATAATCAAATCTCCTTACTACCCCTATTTCTCTTCTATTAACCAACCATTTCTCATCCTTAGGCAACCTGTATCCTTTTTGAAGACCATAATCTTTGTTTTGTTTTCATTCACTTTCAAACCCCATTTATTGCAATAAGAATTGGCTGCTTCGATTGCTCTTCTCAGCTCTCCACTTGATATGGACCCAACTACTAGGTCATCTGCAAACAGTAGCCCCGGGATTTCTTTATTATTAATAACTGGTGAATGTACCCTACAACTTGATATCTCCTCTAAAATTCCATCGATATAAAGGTTAAATAATACCGGACTAAGTTTACATCCCTGCCGTACTCCTGCCTTACTCGATATAGATTTAGTTACTTTGTTGCCTGGTAGTTTTATACACAACTCATTCTCTTGGTATATCATTTTAATTACTTCTATAAATGCCTGAATCAAGTTAAGTAGTTACGTTTCTTTGACCCAATTAATTTTCTATACTCATGCCATCTCCTGACCTGACATTTAATTTAACGAAAACAGTCTTTCGTTTATTAATGCGAGTACTGATAGTGTTTTGTCTTAGTTTATATTTGTGGTTATAAATTTATTAAAATATCTTGATGATGGGAGAGATGTACACTCCCGAAACGTCGTAATATAATCGTCTTTTCACTTGGCTTGTTGCCCGAGAAGAACTTGAGCTTCTTTGTAGTCATTCATAATTATACAAAAAAAAAAAAAAAATCAGTATGTCAAATACCTTCATATAAAAATCAACAACTACTGCCATAGCAACAAACAAGAGAAGGTCAATGAACAATTCGACTCATTAAGTAATAAGTAGAAATGAATAGGTATAATATAAAAATGTTATTATGTATCACAAATAACTAATAATAGGTACATGATAAGCACGAGTGGACAAAAATCTTACATGTAATTCGGGAGGTAGATAGAATGAACCATCCTCGGACTCAATATTGCTAGACCTCACTTCGTTTGGGAGCAAACGAGTCCTCCTCCCTCCCTTAAAGCATAAATAACTATTCATACAGGCACGTTCACCAACAATGGCAATGTTTGCGTGAGAAAACGTTCAATAGAAGCTTGTTCATACTCTATCAGATTATGACGTTTTATTAATCAATTTGTAAATATACATATCGCTTTAACTGCGTGATGAACCTTTATTCATATGTTTCAAAGCTAGTTGCCGATACGGCAGTCTTGAAAACCTATACTCTTTCCATCTTGTATCTCGTGAAAATAAATGAACATCTAGAATACTTTTTCAAAATAACAAAAATATTGACAAATTCAAACCAATATAAAAGGACAACCCTGTAATGCCTGATGCAACAAAAAGCTGAGCTAAGTCGCGAGTTTTAAGGAAATAAACTTTTCCTGTTGACTAAATTATTGTCTTTATTATTTCTTATCTTTGACAGATACTGATATTATGTAAAACCTAAGTTTGGTTAAATACGCAAAACATGAAGCTGGCTTCAGTGAAACAACAAATACTATACACAAATAATAATTTATAACATAAAACTTCACTTAGTATTTTATAAGTATATTTTCATCATTTTCTTTTAAGGTAATATTACAAATTATTATATTTGTATAGTATTTGTTGCCTTATTGAAGCTAGCTACATATTCTACCTATTTATTACTTTTTAATTTTAAGCATTTCATTTAGTTACTTTCGCTCTTAGGTTACTATGTACATTTTTGCTTATAATAATCATACACTTCATCAATTAATCAGAAAATTTTCATCGTTTCCTTTTTAAGATAAGTTGTTTTATATTAAAAATTATTATATGTGTATAGTATTAAGTTTGGTATTTAAACAACTTGACGTCTTTGAACACCCACATTTCCTAGAATGTACATTTTTCTGTTCATAGAGTCGCACCAAAACATGTATTTCCCATTTGTGTCGAATCTTTACACGCAAAACAGATGACTACGCTACTGTACAGTTTTATGGCCGTGCCAATGTCACCTTGCAAGACTAAAGCTCGCTGTTATTCCTTATATACGTTCCTCGTATTTGAGAGAATCATTACACAGCAATGCTCACTCACATTTACAATGTGGCAGAGTGTTCTTCCTTCTTTTGTGAACAACCATAAACCTAGGTTTATACTCGTGATAAGCGTGAAGGATGTGACATATGTGATGTATCATATGACTTCCTCTACCCTCTAACCTTTATTACTTTGTATACATTACTGATCTTACGAAAGGTTATTTCTCCACCTACTATGGTTTAATAGAGATAAAAACAAAGGAGTAACGAGTCAAATGTTTAACAAGTGAACGTGTATGTTGCCCAGCTTTTTCCAAGCAATCCTGAGAAACAAATGAAAGTTGAGGTGACTTTATAAGAATGACGAAATAGTGAACCATTAGCAATAAATATCTTGCAAATGGCTTATAGAACAAACAAAGCTATCTGTAATACATTATGATTTTCACAGACGTCTGCACAGCTAGTTTTATTTGCTCTTTAAGTTTAGTAAGTGGGGAAGCACATAGTTAAGTTATTTCATACAAATGTTTGCTGTCTAGATCTCATTGTAAATATAGATTTCGAGGCTACCTGTAAAGCCCAATAAAGCATTCTTAGATGATGATGATTTATAGTGTGATCCATATAAACCTGAACCATTTCAATAGGCCATAACCTTTGAACCTATAATAGGACACACATACAACTTAGGGAGAAATAATACACAATTGGGATATTACATTACACTATTAAAATCTCAGAGAAAATGTTGGAAGTGACCTCCACCAGCATCTATACGTGTTTGTACTCGTCTCACCATATTCTCTGAAGTTTTACGGAGATAATATCGAATTGAGAGAAGGTTATTTCCAGCAAGATGCAACAACGTGCCATACATCTAATGATTCCATGGAACTTGTAACCAGTTTCTTTAATAATCGAATAATCTCAAAAGGTTTCTAGTCCCTCCAGATTCCCTTATATACCCTCACCGATTTTTTCTTGTGGCGGTATCTAAAAAATAGAGTGTACAAGAATAGACCACGGACAATTGATGTTCTCAAGGAATCCATTCGAACCGAAATAAGTAACATTGGCTAGGATACTCTCCGTAAAACTTCAGAGAATATGGTGAGACGAGTACAAACATGTATAAATTCTGGTGGAGGACACTTCCAACATTTTCTCTGAGATATAAATACTGTAATGTAATCTCCCAATTGTGTATTATATTCTACCAAAGTTACACGTGTGTCCTATTATTGGTTCAAAAGTTATGGTCTATTTAAATGGTTCAGGTTTATATGGATCGCACTGTATAAGGGCGCTCAACTGCTCGGTCATCAGCGCCGTTTCAAAAGCTGTATCATGGCAATAACCAGAGATCAATTTATCTAAAAATGTTAAGAAAATCAAAACAAAAAAACAATAAAGTAAATAAGCAAAATTAAGGAAATCGCCAATGAAAAGCTATAAATATCACTTAATAAAACACCAAAAGGCATGAAAAAGAGCGTTTTCAATATTAACATTGCATGACAATACAAACTACCTGCCCAACGGAGGTCAAATCAATTTGTTCCCTTTTTCGGGGTTGGACCGGCACTTTTTGTAGGTTTATCCTGCCTTTTCTTCACTGTCGTTCTGGCAGTGAGTACAGAATCTTTCTGCTCCATATCCGCAATGGAGGAGGACCGCTTTCCCACTAATAATTTCGATTCGAGTCGCTCGAAACAATCGGAAACTGCCATCGGCGAAGATGACAGTCGGCGATCTGAGTGCTCTCCAGGTGATTCCTCAGAAGATGTTCTCGGAGGAGATGGTCGTGGACTTTCAAGATGGTTTTTGTTAGTACTAGCGTTCTTATTTTCCCTGAGGAAGTCCGTTCTTTCATATGAGGGCTTCAACTTTCTGGGCGATGAATTTTAAACTACTGGTTCACATGCTCTTGAAGTAGATGTTTTGGAGTACATAGACATTTATTTGCTTACATGTATATAAAAGTACCTACAATGTGCCACATTAAATTCATAATGGAAGGGTACTAGTAACCAGGGCAGAACGACGCATCTGACTCTTGTGTTTCCAATATGATCCCTGGAAGAGCCCGCGAGTAAGTATGCAGGAGTCCCTCACGTATGCGATCTCACCCCAAGTCTGCCCACAAGCCTCCAATCCTCAACGGTCCGCCAAAGGAGAGCTCGCCTATACCGCTCGCAAAAGTTCAAGGGATATGAATGCTGGCCAATGCTCAAGCGCAGCACTATTACTTAGTGTAGTACGTGTACCGCAGAGGTTCTGTACATAAGAGCAGTTTTACCCGCCAGTAAAGGTTTTGGCTATTCATCCCGTAATTAAATAACACATTAAATATTCCTAAAACATTAAGATATTACCTTGACAGTGGAACAGCAAGTACGGTTTACAGTCTAGTAACTCGCTTTCCGACTTCATGGACCTTGCCCGGAGATTGAAACAGAGCTACGCTCACTTTTTCTAAGGATGAAGCTGCTTCACTACAAATTCGTGACACTGTGTGTACACTACCTACACCACAAGGTTACAGAGTTAATTGTTGGGATTTTGATAAATCTACAGTTGCCCTATATCTCTGTCTGGAGAGCTTTCGTAAAAACTTGTTTACATTAAATATAATTTTTCTGTCCTGAGAATGAATCACTACACGTTAGTAGATCGAAAAATCAGCTGTCGGAGCTTCGAGAGACATGTTCACGCATTCGGATCACAAACACTGAAAAAATATATATGAATAATAATTTAATGTAGTATTAAAAATAGTAGTAGTAGTAGTAGTAGTAGTAGTAGTAGTAGTAGTAGTAGTAGTAGTAGTAGTAGTAGTAGTAGTAGTAGTAGTAGTAGTAGTAGTAGTAGTAGTAGTAGTAGTAGTAGTTTTATTCATCCGTTAAGTCAATACAATGACATTGGATACGTCAATACAAATATTTAGAATAACACAAATAATACAAGTATAAAAATAAAAAATAAGTTGCATCAAGTGTAATTAATAAGATCTAAGCATAAACTCATATATATATAGTTGCATGGCTCTACAACTACACAGAATTTAAAATGCATCACAAATATATACAATTATATGGCCAGCTACAGTGTATCTAGAAATTCACTTATATCATAATATAAATCACTTAATAAAATTTCTTTCAACAATAGCTTGAAACACCTCATGGATTTTATGTTTTTCAGATTGGCCGGTAGTTTATTATACAGAGTGACTGCTGAATATCTAACTCCTTTGGAATGAAGTGTAGTTCTATGTGTTATTGTTCTTAAGTCTGTTTTACCTCTGGTGTTATGATGATGTATTTGATTATTTGTGGTGAAATTTTCAAGGTTTTGTTTTGTATAACATAGCAAACAATATATATACAGACTGGGCAGAGTCAAGATTTTCAATTCCTTAAAGAAGTTCCTGCAGGAGTCATATTTTTTACCTGACATTAGGCATCTAACAATCCTTTTTTGTACTTTAAAAACCAAGTGACTGTCTTTACTATCCCCCCAAAACATAATGCCATACCTCATTAGACTTTCTGCATATGCAAAATATAAGGTTCTCATGTCACTTGCATACAACTCATTTTTTATTACTCTTAATGAGAAGTAGAATTTATTTAACTTTATTACTAGATATTTTATGTGTGCTTCCCAGTCTAAATGCTGATCTATCCATACTCCCAGAAAATTTGCTTCTGTCTTATAAGAAACACATGCACCACACAACTTGATGTCAGGTTTGCCAACATTTTTATTTTGTTTGTGGCGAAATGATATTGCTGAAGATTTGTTTGTATTAATAATCAATTTGTTTTCAGCAAACCAAGTTTCAATTTTACTGGTTATGAGTTTTGCATTTTCATTTCCCTTTATTATAACATTTGTGTCGTCAGCAAACATAGTTACTCGAGTTGGATTTAAATAATTTGGGAAGTCGTTTATGAATATTAAAAAGAGGACGGGGGAACTCCATATTTAATTTTTTTCATTTTTGAATAATGATTACGTACGACATTCCACTCATCGACATTTGTGATTTCCACCATTTGTTTCCGATTTTTTAAATATGATTGGAACCAATCCCATACTATTCCCCTTATCCCATAATAGTACAGCTGTTGTAACAGAATTTCATGATGAATCATGTCAAATGCCTTGGTTAGATCTATTAGTAACCCTGTACAGTTATTATCATTGTCAATAGCCTCCAATATATGATCTGTAAACTCAAAAATTGCTGATGTTGTGGATTTTCCTTTACAGAACCCATTTTGTGCAGGGTTAACTACATTATGCTTCTCCAAAAACGAACTAAATTTTACTAGCATAGCTTTTTCTACAATTTTGGATAAGGCTGGTAAAATCGATATAGGCCTGTAGTTTTCGACTTTTTCTCTATCACCTTTTTTGAAAACTGGTTTTACTTTGGCAATTTTAAGTACATCTGGAAATTATCCGGCTTCAAAAGATTTATTAATTAAATAACTTAGTACTTTATCCAAAACACTACTGCAGTATTTGAACACTGTTATAGGTACCTGATCATGTCCTTCACTTGGTTTATTTTTTAGAGATTTCAGTGTCGTATTAATTTCTGCCTCTGTCACCGGTGTTAGAACCATACACATTCCAATATTTCAGCTCTAGTTCAACACACGACTTAACGATGTCATTCACTTTAACAAAACGACACCTCTACTCTGAAAACAAACTAGTAAAAATTTACTCTGTTTCAAACTGCGTGACTTCTGTTTTAATAGCAGGTGTACTATTTATTTATGCTTGAGATATTATGAGGAAAGAATGGTGACGTTTTTCAGGCTTTTTCTGTGTTGAATGGATGGATGTCGCGTGTAACCATAACCATGTGAAGATCAAACGGGCATCGCTCGTAGAGACAGGATTTTTGTACGGTCATGATCAGAAAAAAAAAGTTCTTTCTTATTATAAGATTGGAATTTGTCATTTTTAAACATTTGTCAGAGCGTAATTAATTAATATAATATTCTCAGTTTAGGCGCGTGAGATGTGTGTACCACATTCGGCAGCGCTGGTAAGTGGAGCAAGCTTAAGATTGGCTGGAGTCTGCAGTACGGCTCGCCTGCATATACCTTTAACTTTTGCGAAGATTATAATAGCACCCAAATTGGGTACTGCTTAGGAATCGTAAAGGAAGCACCTCTACCTGTCAGCCGGAACACGCAAAACACAATCACCAGATCCTTCAACCTTGAAACAAATGATGAAGGGTCATTATGGGAACAGGAAACCCCATAGTTGTAGAAGAGGAACTAGCTTGTGCCTGGGCGATCCTCGGGACCTCAAATGCTAATCTCACAAGGCCACCTAGATCGTTGCTAGTACTTCATTTCGTTGGATTTGTGTAAATCACATATGAAATGTTACTTTGCAAGGATAAGAGATACCAGTCAGACAGTTTGGGTCCGGGCGGGTTCCTATCAGATCAGAAGGACAAACATCAACTTATCAGTGACAGCTCTGATCTAGGCCACACATTTAATAATTATCTTTACTGTGTTTATTTTTCAACCTGAAAGTAGAACACTGATTCATTTTCTGATAAACTGACAGTTCTGAAATATCTATAGACACGAAGATGTAGGGTTATGTTACGAAAAATCGAGGTAGACTTTTGCTACACGTTTTGTAGGAGATTAAAGCGATAGTCATATTCCTTGCGTGACTGTGCGAGGGGGGGCGAATAAAGATTTAGAACTCGAAGAAGGTATAAAGATTATCTGGGAAATCCTTAATGCCACAACAAAGAATTACCACCTCAAAACTTTCAGAATTTACACTCAGTTTTGCTTACTGTAAGTCCAGTTTTTAAACTGGATCAATTGTGTTTATGATGATGATCTAAGTCGTCGCAGCAGAGGCTTCCTCGTAGGTTCTTAGAGTCCTTTAGGCCTCTTATACCGGACAAGTCCACAATCTTAATGAAGCGGACCATTTCCTAATAATCTTTCTGTACCCCAATCTGCATTTACTCTGCTGAGTTCAAAGTGGATGGTGTGTATGTATGTATGTACATATACTTTTAATTACTCAGAACTGAAATTTAAAATACTGCATGACGTGATAAAAGAATTACTGTGAATAAGTAAAGGTGTTAAATTCAAGAAAGAGCAAACACTTCATTTCCTGTTAGCCTGTGGAATGCTGTATGCTTATGTTTATGAATGAATGCTGGATAAGAAGTGTTTATTTACTCTGGAGAGTTCAGATCAATATCATTCAGCTGTTCTTTACACAGCAGTACAGTAGGTGTGTAGTGCAATGGCTTCTTCCGGTAAATTTAGTGGCGAGTCAAAAAGGCTGGTATTGCGAAGTCAGGCTCGAAGTATTGTTTTTAAGGTGTACACGTTCTTCAAAAAATTGGGCAATGAGGAATATAGAAATCAGCTCGATTTCAAAAATGCTCAACGGTTTACTGCTGAAGCGTGTGTTGTAGGTAAAACAAGTGTGTCCCGCATTTGGAATAACAAAGCAGGTAATTCATAAACTATAATTATAGTTATAGTATTTTAAAATATACATAATTTGCGAAAATGCTTTTTCCAATTTTGATTTTGGCAACTGTATCATTGTAAAAGTTTGTAAAATATAATTCGCTTACCCTTACATCTACCGCCAAGCAGACGTGCACTCATGCAACAGTATGAGTGTGTGAGAGAGGGAAATATAAAAAAGAGTGGGGTAACAAGCTGGCAACGCTAAGTGTGATACGGCATCTGATTAGCTGGACTCCAGAACTCTTCCTGTTTGAAACACATAATAGTCGGAATTTCGGTGTCGCAGCTTCAAAGATCTGTTAGGTAAAATTTTACGCAGTGTTAAATATTACATTATTTTGTGATTAGGCAGCGCAGGCACCGCTGGTGTGTGAAAACTCTAACGTTATTGGGACGTACCAGCCACGAAAACAAAAACATTACTCCTTGCTCTTTATCAGTGACCCTAGTCTACCTTTCAGGTAATGGGACAAATGACAGTTACTTGTGAAAAAGTCGACTAATAACTCGGACAGTTGAAGGTTGCTCTTCAGTGTAAAACTACACATTCCGTCCTAACAGAGAGGATCTTGCGTGTACTTAGATAACAAATCCAAGCAATATGGAGCGCTATACGAACGTCGAAATGACGGAATGATTTTGGTGTATGGATGGGCTGAAGAGAGTTCAACGAACGCACGATTAGTTTAGTTTAATTTAAAGTATGAATTGTAAAAATACTTACATCAATGGTAATATATATTTGTTTAACTTCAGAGCATTTTGTTATGATCTGAGTTGTACAATACTTTGAACCACTTACTGTAAATATCAACAGCTTCCTTTTCAGTTACAAATGTTTTATTTACTATTATAAAACACGTGAAATAAAATGCTCAGCTCATTGATAAGTCATTTAGTTTTGGTTAATTTATCTACAATTCTTTGATGTTGTTTTCTGTGCTGTTTATCATTTAATGCTTCCATCCTCAACCTCACTAACACTAACTTCCCTCTAAAAGGTATAAGTTGTATATGTCCACCAGCTTATTTGCCGTTTTTTTTATTTGTTTCACATTAAGCTGACAGAATATAATAAGTTTGAATTTTAATGCCAAAAATTATGACTGTAAAAAATATATTCATTCTTTATTGAACAGCCCTTTTATCTATGTATATTTTTACAGGTGGTATCTACTACATAATCTCCAGATCACTGGGACCTGAGTTCGGCGCCTCCATCGGCATTGTGTTTGCCTTCGCCAATGCTGTGGCAGCTTCCATGAACACCATTGGTTTCTGCGACTCGCTCAACGACCTGCTGTCCAAGCAGGGCCTCAAGATCGTCGATGGGGGCGTCAATGACGTCCGCATTGTCGGCACCATCGCCATCTTGGTCATGTGTATCATATGTGCGGTAGGAATGGAGTGGGAATCCAAGGTATGTACCAATAATCTGCATTCAACCTAAAGACCTAACAGAAAGTACGTGTTCAGGCTTCCTGAATCCGAGGTATGCGTGTCTGTATGTCCACAGCTTAACTCAAAAGCGAAACGTCAAATAATTACCAAACTTGTATATATAATTTCAGCATATTCCAAGAAAGAAACTTGACGATTTTCAAGAAAGTCTTCCTATCAGAAACTAGCGTACTGAGTGATTTTAGAAATGAGACTGTTCTTTCTCTAATTATTCCATTGAAAATTCATTCAATGATCCAATTTTAGCACTAAATTAAGCAGAATGTTCTGAAATTTTGATCGTTTGTTACTAGATGCGCAGATGTTTGTTTTATTCCTAATTACTAGTGCTGGCAGTTGTTTTCGACATTTTCTTCTAGTCAACGTGAAAATGCAGTACACATTAAATCAACGACTCTTGCTTGTGAAGCAATACTGCATTACGAATTCTATTACAGCTACTTAAAAGTCATACCAGAGAGAATTTGGTGTTCGTAATCCTCCCAAAAGATACACAATATGGGGACTGGTAAACAAATTGGAAACAACTGGAACTCTGGTGAGTAAAATAAGGCAGGCATCGTTCATATAGGCTTCCCACGGTTTTTGCTGACGTAAGAGCACAACTGCAGCAGTCACCCAAAACATCATTAAGACGTTTGACTCCGGAGACAGGGTACACCTTCTTAATGTGTGAGAGAACTGCTAGAAGAGCAGGCCTAAAGTCATATAGAGTTACGGTTGTTCATCAGCTACAGGAACTAGATTAAGCAAAAATATTGAATTATTGTCATTGGTTTCAGACGTTCATTGTGCAAAACCCTGCCATATTGTCCATTACATGGTTCACAGATGTAGTATGGTTCCATATACCCAGTTATGTGAACTCACAGAACTCACGACTTTGGACCATTGAGTTTGGTGCGCAATATCTGCACAAAAAATAGTGGGGTCAATGTTTCTTTAACCAGACTGTGAACAATGCAGAGTACCGACTGATTTTCATGAAGTTTGTTGAGCAACGGGACGATGTAGAGCTGAGTCAAGGATACTTTCAACAAGATGGCGCTACATCAAATGAATCCATGGAAGTAATTGCAAGTTTCTTTGACGACCGCATAATTTCCAGGAACCTGTGGCCACAGAGATCTCCGAATTTGACATCGTCAGACTTCTTTCTATGAGGTTACTTAAAAGACAGGGTTTACGCCACACGTCCCCAGACAATGGACGATCTGAAGCACAACACACACAGGGCATTCAAGCTATTGACAACAGAGTCCTCCAACGAGTGGCCAGTAAAATGGAACAACGTGTTACTCTACATTTTAGGTATAATAAGTTACTGCTAGCACAATCAGTTTTGAAATAATTAATGGAAAAATGAAAGAAAAATTAAAGAAATATAAGAATTTAATGTCGATACATTTATGCTTTTTGTTGACTATGTTAAAGCCTTCGATTCGGTTTTAAGGGATAAACTTTGGATAGCGATGGAAAATTGTGGAATAGCAGCACATTTAATAGGGACTGTACCAGGTATGTATAAAAACACTACAATAGCAATAATAAAAAACAGAAGCAGTGGACATAAATAAAGGAGTACGACAAGGATGCCCTCTATCGCCTATATTCTTTAATATCTATATTGATAGTAAGGTACAAGAATGGCAGCAAAGTATAAAACAAAATGTACTGAATAGAAACATAATTTTAAACACAGTATTCTTTGTTGATGATCAAGTGATAATATCCCACTCAGAAGATGACAAGCAAAGAACAGTATATAGTTTAAACAACATAGCGGAACATATAACCTTTCAATCTCAGAACACAAAAATAAAGTAATGGCTTTTAGAGGAAAGAACAACATAAGAGCAAAAATAGTTATAAACAATGAAATAATAGATCAGGTTAATAGTTTTAACTATCTAGGCTACACAGTTGCTGTAGCAAATAACAACAAGGATATGGAGGTGAAATTAAACAGATTCGATCAAATGTGTGGGACTATAATAAGAACGCTGGACAGGAAAACACAAAAGGAAACACAGATGAAATTTTATAAGATAATAGCAGTCCCAACGTTAACATATGGTTCCGAAATATGGACACTGGCAAAGAAACAACGCAAACAGCTAGAATCGGCAGAGATGAGATTTTTGAGAAGCGTGGCAGGTTATAAAAGAATAGATCAAGGAAGAAACGAAAAAATAAGAGCTTGGCATTTTTAATTTAAACAGTAAAATAATAAAGAACAAAAATGAATGGAAAAATCATATTTTAAGAATGGACGCGGAACGACTTCCAAGAAGAGTTTTAGATTATATGCCGAAGGGAAAAAGAGATGTGGGACGCCCAGCTCTACGCTGGAAGGATCAGTAGG
Organism: Mantis religiosa; assembly: GCA_030765055.1. NCBI lineage: Eukaryota > Metazoa > Arthropoda > Insecta > Mantodea > Mantidae > Mantis > Mantis religiosa. Next base: position 14,516,382 of record CM060951.1, read on the forward strand.
CTCTTGAAGAGAACGGAACGGGTCACAGGGTCTAATCCTTGAAAAATGAAATGTTTGTAGTGTTTAACGCCCGCTTTTACTACATACGGCATCGCAGGCGATGACACTGATGATACATGAGATGAACATGGAGCACCAGTGGAATGAGATGGCGGGGGAAATCGGAGATCCCGGAGAAAACCCACCCCAGCGCCGTGTTGTCCATCACAAATCTCACTTTGCAGTCGCCTGGGCCCAGTCCTTGAAATTGAAATGAAATGTGTAGTGTTTAGCGCCCGCTTTTACTACATACGGCACCGCAGGCGGTGACACTGATGATACATGAGATGAAGATGGAGCACCAGTGGAATGAGATGGCGGGGGAAACCGGAGGTCCCGGAGAAAACCCGCCCCAGCGCCGTGTTGTCCACCACAAATCTCACTTTGCGGTCGCCTGGACCCAATCCTTGAAATTGAAATGAAATGTGTAGTTTTAACGTCCGCTTTTACTACATACGGCACCATAGGCGGTGACACTGATGATACATGAAATGAAGATGGAGCACCAGTGGAATGAGATGGCGGGGGAAACCGGAGATCCCGGAGAAAACCCGCCCCAACGCCGTTTTGTCCACCACAAATCTCACTTCGCGGTCACCTGGACCCAATCCTTGAAATTGAAATGAAATGTGTAGTGTTTAACGCCCGCTTTTACTACATACGGCACCATAGGCGGTGACACTGATGATACATGAAACGAAGATGGAGCACCAGTGGAATGAGATGGCGGGGGAAACCGGAGATCCCGGAGAAAACCCGCCCCAACGCCGTGTTGTCCACCACAAATCTCACTTCGCGGTCGCCTGGACCCAATCCTTGAAATTGAAATGAAATGTGTAGTGTTTAACGCCCGCTTTTACTACATATGTCACCGTAGGCGGTGACACTGATCATGCGTGAGATGAAGATGGAGCACCGGTGGAATGAGATGGCAGGGGACACCAGAGGTCCCGGAGGAAACCCGCCCCAGCGCCGTGTTGTTCACAACAAAACTCATTTTGCGGTCGCCTGGGTTCTAACCCGGGCCACCTTGGTGAGAGCCAGGCGGTATTACCACTGAGCCACGGCGCGGCCTACAATCCTTGAAGATGATGATGATGATGATGATGATGATGATGATGATGATGATGATGATGATGATGATGATGATGATGATGATGATGATGATGATGATGATGATGATGATGATGATGATGATGATGATGATGATGATGATGAAAGAAATATGTTCTATATAAATCACTCTATACTTCATCTTCTCACAAATACTTCTAACGATTTTGATTCAAGTACAATTAGTCTAAAGTTTTGAACAGCTAGCTTCCAAATCCAGACGTCTGGAGTTATTTCTCTGCTGGGCAATTTAAAATTTTCTTTACACAGGATTATATTTCCCCCTCTCTAGCAGCAAGAAGAATGTGTGACAGGTAAATGTGTATAAGCATATGTATTTGTGTGAAATTAATGTTTAATTACAAAACCCAACAGAAAATATATCTTCTGTACTGCACTTACATGGTTTTCTCTACTCATTTTACAACAAATATCCTTAAAACTCCTTATTCTTCTATTTCCTTAGGTGATAGTCAAATGTTTTAAAACTGGTTGTGATGCGTTGTCTTTGAAGTTCTGTTCTCTTAGCACGACCTTAAGGATAAAAATCTAATATTAATATGACTTTTTCTGCTCCTGTACACATTCCTTTTACAAACACTTACTCTTTCATCAAACGTTAGATAAAACATTTATAGAAATCGTCCTGAACGTACAAAGGAAACTGCATTGGGCTTAAGCATCAACTCTTCCAGGAGTTGGTTGCTATGCAACGGCTATGATATTCCATTCCCTTTGTATGTTTAGTAAATAAGGAAAGAATGTCGACTCCTGTTTGAGAGAAGTTCAAACCAATAATCAGTTAAGGAAACATAAAGAAACACAAAGATAAGTAATTTAGGAATAAAGAAAGATTCAATTTAAGGGGACTTAATCAGTATATGCATTATTGACGTTTAATACTTACCCTTAATAAAGTTTCAATTTCATTTCATTTGCATAGAAGAATAAGTTACATTTTCAAACCCTAAAATCTATTCTTCCACACGTTGGCAGGAACGCTTTTTCCTGTCATAAAACTTTTTTCTCTTCTATGCCTTCCCAAGATTTGCGGCAATTCCCTCTTCCTTGTCCTCACATAATCACATCACACAACCTGGCTTTCTTTAATTTCGTATAATTTTCTTTAATCGCACATCCAATTGTTGCCCTTTTGTTCATTTCCTAGAAGTTCTATTTGCTCTTTTCCAAAAATCAACTTCCCTTCCCACATTTCTGGCCCATTTGTACAAGATGTTCATAACTAAAGGTTCGAGATTTGAGGGGTTACAGGTAAACAAGAATAATCCAAAATATATATTTGGTGCATTCCATTCTCATAAAGAAACAAAGTTTCAACACTTGTCACCAGAAGAAGAAGAGGCACTACATGGAGGCGTTGCAAGAGTTGTAGGTAATATCAATAGATGTCGTTATGTCGTTGGATACAGTCATTAGAATACACAACACTATGTTTACATGTTCGTCTTTGCTAGTCAAGCTTTATTACTAGTGCTTCCATTATTCAGTGCGATCCATATAAATCTGAACCATTTCATTTCAATAGGTCATTATTTCCTTTTGAAAGCTCGGAGAATGTAGACATTCCTTTTAATAACCTCAGAGGCTCTGGGAGAATTGACAACACTGACAAATGACAGTCTTAAATGTGCAGTCAACACAGCAACATGGGGTCCTCACTACGAGAGCGTGTTTACATTTTGAAAACATATTGGAAGACAAATTCCTTGGTAACAACACAACGGGAATTTTGAAGAGAGTTTAATGTACGTGATGTTCCGACAAAGGCAACAATTTTATCGCTCATAAGAAAGTTGGAGACAACTGAGAGTGGAAAACATAGACCGTCATCTGTTACAGATGTTCGCAGAAGGCTATTGAATTTTCCAAACAAATATTCGCGTCGATTGAGCCAGGAATCAGGGTATTCATCTGGAACATGTCAAAGAACTGCGACCCTATAATGTGCATATGGTGTAACAACTGAAAGAAGCAGATTATGATAAACGAATCAGTTACTGTCAATTGTTTCAGGTTACTCTTATTCCACGTCCAGACATTGTCTCCATATCATCTATCAGGCTACATAAACACACAAAACACCTGATATTGGGCTGCAGTAAACCCCTAAGTGATCCATAAAACCCCACTGCATAATGAAAAGTTTAGAGTATGGTGCGCGGTGTCAAATTCCAGGATCGTTGGTCCCATTTTCTTTGATACGACTGTAGACACTGAAGTTTATATGGGTATCTTCAAGACATTTGTGGAAGAGCTGGATGATATCGAATTGAGAGAAGGTTATTTCCAGCAAGATGGAGCAATGTGTCATACATCTAATGACACCATGGAACTTTTATCCAGTTTCTTTGATAATCGAATAATCTCAAAAGGTCTGTGATCCCCAGATCCTCTGGCCTAACCTCAGCGGATTTTTTCTTGTGGGGTTATCTAAAAAAGAGAGTGTAAAAGAATAGACCGCCGGCAATTGATGTTCTCAAGGAATCCATTCGAACCGGAATAAGTAAGATTGGCGAGGATACTCTTCGTAAAACTTCAGAGAATGTGGTGAGACGAGTACAAACGTGTATAGATGCTGGTGGAGGACACTTCCAACATTTTCTCTGAGATGTAAATATTGAAATTTAATCTCCCAATAGTGTATTATATTCTCCGAAAATTACAGGTTTGTCCCATTATTGGTTCAAAAGTTATGGTCTATTTAAATGATTCAGGTTTATGTGGATCGCACTGTACTTCAATACTCCAAATGGAGAATAATGTAGGGAGAGGTTACATCACCACTAATTTAGGAAAGATGACCGAACGTGCTGCTTTTTTCAAGTGTAGGTCTGCATGCAAGAAATCTTGGAAGCCGATGAAACTGCTACAGTGGAGCACAAGCAATATCCTGGACAAGTGTCCTATGAGATTAGCCACGATCACAGTGCTAAGAGCTGTTATTGCTTTTCCAAGCTCGGATGCAAATTTACCTTTGGGCAATCTGGTGGCCATTTTCGTACTTTTTGTTCTTTCTAGAAGGAACTTGCCTTGAATGAAACGTATGTGTCACAAATTTCAATTAATTTGGGCTCCCCTGGTTTATCTATGATTTCTCAAGTACGAGAGCTGCTCAATAAAGAATGATCATTTTTTTTTTTTTTTTTTGACCACGTACCTTTAGTTATCCTCATAATTTTGATCGTCCTTTTCAAAACAGCCTCTCCTGAATGCAATGCACTTGTCCCAGCGTTTCTGCCAGTCTTCAAAGACATGCTGGAAACCAATTTTTGAAAGATACTTCAAAATCGCCTCCACAGCCTTCACCACTGCTTCTGATGATGGATAATGTCTCCCACGAAGGCGTTTCTTAAAGTTAAGGAATAGAAAAAAGTCACATGGGGCTAAATCCGGACTATAGGGAGGGTGAGGGGATGTGCTTTAAGCAACAACATTGGCAACATGCGGCCGCGCATTATCGTGGTGCAGCATCCAGCCTGCTTCACGGAAATGTGATCTTTTGCGCCTGACATGGACTTGCAATGTTTTCAGGACATCCCTGTAGTATTGTCCAGTTACTGATGTGTGTCCAGGTACAACATGCTGATAAACCATTCCATAAATATCAAAGAATGAGATGACCATAACTTTCCCAGGAGAAAAACCACTTTTGCCTTTTTGGGAGTTGTTGATGAAGGAGATTTCCGCACTGAGCTTTGCTGTTTGCTCTCAGGATCAAAATGATGTAGCCAAGTTTCATGAGCAGTGATTATGTTTGAAAGAAACTCCGGATCTTCCTCTAATATCAACTTTAACTACATGTGAATGTCCTTTTGTTCGGGAATCAACAGTCTTGGAACCCATCACGCACAAACACGTCTCATGTGTAATGTTTCTGTCACCAACGTGTGGGTGGCACACAATGAAATGTTCAGTATTTCAGAAAGTGATCTTAAGGTAATTCGTCGGTCCTCTCTCACAATGACAGCAGTAATGTTGATGTTTTCTTCCGTAAGAGCAGTAACTGGAGCACCGGATCCACCTTTCTTTGAAATGGATTGTCTCCCCTCTTTAAACATTTTAAACCACATTCGAGCTGTGCTGTGGGGAAGATCTGACTCTCCATAGGCCTCCTGTAACATTGTATAGGCCTCAAGTGAAGATTTGTTGAGACAAATGCAGAATTTCAAAGCCGCATATTGTTCCTCGCGTGTTACCTCCATTGCAGCGGTAGGCGATACTGAACATGTCTGAACTTGCCTGATTTTCACAGGCGGGAACCAGGAGTACCAACAATGAAATTACTACGGCGTGTTTTTTCACATTAAGCTAACAGAATATAATAAGATTGAACTTTGGTGCGAAAAATTATGACCGTAAAAAATTGTGATCATTCTTTTTGAACAACCCTTATACCTAACCTATAATTACTGCAGTCTTGTATAGTTTCGTAATTATTAATGATTAATATATTGGTTTTCGTTATCTGGAAACGTCTGCGACATGCTATCCCAGTAAATACCACTTTGTTGCCCCGAGTATTACTATTTTCAATTTCTTTTTCCGTTTCAATTCTTTATACATCGTCATACTGAATATTTGTAGTTCTATGCATTTCTAATTATTACTTAAATCTTGTAGAACTCTCCTTATGCACATATGTTGCTTGTTCTTTGTTACTGATTATTATCAGACCATCTTTCTCATATTCTGTAATGTTATTTTCACAGGCCCAAAATGTACTGGTAGTGATCATCGTGGGAGCAATTGTGGACTTCCTCGCTGGAGCTATAGTAGGACCTCGGAGTGATGAAGCCATCTCCAAAGGATTTACTGGATTCAACAGTTGAGTATGAATATATGTATACTATACCACGAGGTCTGTCTTCTGTAATAATCGTAATGGCATAACAATCATTCGAGGCGTGTCCGTAAAATAAGGACTCCAAGGCGCTGGAAACGTGCGGAACGCTGTTATGCGAGATCCAACTACACTGGCGTGTAGCTTGGTTTCACCCTTTCAAATCCCCACCACAACGAACCCGTTGTAACCATTAGTCTTGGCTGGGTAGCCATTTGCGATGGAGCTTTCTATCACTTCCGCCGCCAAGTGCGAGCTGCGTGCAGTGGTCCGTTTTTTGAGTTCCAAGGACACTACACCCACATAAATTCATCGTCAGTTATACGAAGTCTATGGGGTACAGTGTATGGACGTCAAAAACGTGCGAAAGTGGGTCAGAGAGTTCAAAGACGAACGTACAGACGTCCATGACGAACAACGTTCTGGTCGGCCTTCGGTTTCAGCCGAAACAATTGCAAAAGTGGAGCAAGAAATGCTTAAAGATCGACGTGTGACAGTTCGCGAGCTGTGCGAACTTATCTCTGAAGTCAGTAAGACTACGATTGACAAGATTTTGACCGAACATTTGCATTATCCTATGATGTGTGAGAGGTGGGTCCCCAAAATGCTGACGGCAACGTGTTGAAGCGGCCCACCTATTCCTGGAGCGCTATACAGAACAGGGCGAGGAATTGTTGCATTCAATTGTCACTGGCGATGAAACCTGGGTGCACTACACAACACCAGAAACTAATGAACGTTCTCGTCAGTGGCGGCGTTCGAATTCGTCGAAGCCGAGAAGGTGATGGCCAGTGTGTTCTGGCACAGAAAAGGTGTATTGTTGTGCGAGTTTATGCCTCCCGGCACAACAATAAACGCCGCTAGTTACTGTGAGAGTTTAAAAAATTGCGACGTGCCATTCAAAATGGAAGGAGGGAAATGCTGACGAAAGAATGCTGGCCCTCGTAGCCATGGTCACTAAAGCGTATGCCTCTAGTGTTCCGCCGCGTAGAGGGTCGCGGGTTCGAGTCCCACCTTGGGCATGGGTGTTTATGTGTATAGTGAATATTTATGAAACTAGGAAAACAGATAAGAAAATAAACGGAAATAATGAAAAATCCGTTAAATAAGGGAAAAAAAGGGAGTGATGTTTCATCACGACAACGCTCGTCCCCATACTGCACATGCAACGGCTGATCTCCTGGCTCAGTTCGGATTAGACTTGCTCACCCATTCCCCCTATAGTCCAGACCTAGCACCTAGTGATTATCATCTGTTTCCTCAGTTGAAGTCACACCTGGGTGGAACACATTTCCAGACCGACGATGATTTGAAAAACGAGGTTGAGCGCTACCTGCCCAGCTTGGCGGAAGAGTGCAGAGATATGAATGTTTCTGTTTCTTTGCTTCCCTCTCTTTTCCAATTGTTGCTGTCTGTGTATATGAGTGTCAGAAGGATGTAAATAAACGAGAGTTCAGACAGGTTCTTATCTAGTTTAGAATAAGTTAATTTAGAAAGAGACCTCAAACAGTTACAAGACTAACAATGCACAATACGCTGTTATAGTGACGGTGATGGCGGAGAACTGGTATCCTAGTTACCGATACAGCGAGTTCACGGACCAGAACTTCTTCACCGTCTTCTCCATATTCTTCCCTTCAGTAACGGGCATCCAGGCTGGCGCCAACATCTCCGGAGACCTCAAGGTAACTCTTTATCAATACAACTTTGGCTATTAACTAGAAAGGGACTAACAAAGTATAGGTGTTCTCCACTGGGATACTCTTTGGGGCTCCAACATTAGATAGAATTAAATATATTATCTCAGGAAAGGTAGGACTGGAACTACTGGAACTGGAAAGTAACAACTCATGGAGTACCCCAAGGTTCCGTGTTAGGGTCTTTATTATTTCTTATTTATATAAATGACCTCTCACTTTATATAAAGGACATTGCAAGTACAGTTCTTTTCGCTGATGACACTAGTGTCCTGGTGACCAGTACAAATTTAAACGAGTGTATAATTAAAATGAATTATGTCTTGAACTGTATGTCATGCTGGTTTAAAGTGAACAAATTATCTGTGAATCTAGACAAAACAAAAGTGGTCAAATTTATAACCTGTCGTACATCACATACTGAAATAGAAATCGGGTTTTATGATATGTTATTAGAAGAAATTGACAGCATAACATTTCTGGGCCTTCAAGTGGACAGATGTTTAGATTGGAAAGGTCACATAAATTATATCTTACCTAAACTCAGCTCTGCCTGTTATGCTCTCCGAGAGCTGGTTAATGTGAGTTCTATTGACACACTTAAATTAGTATATTATGCATACTTTAACTCTATTATGGAATATGGAATATTATTTTGGGGCAACTCAGTAGGAAGTAAAAAAGTATTTCTTATGCAAAAGAGGGTTATAAGAATCATTACTAACACCCACACCAGATGCTCCTGTAAAGATCTTTTAACAAGATTGAAGATATTAACGCTTCCTTGGATGTATATATTCTCGATCCTAAAATTCTTTGTATGCAATCGTGCCTTATTTGCAACAAATAATGTAATTCACAAAATAAACACTAGACAAAAGTATAATATCCATTATCCCAGTGCTAAACTTTCTTGCTTCCAGAAAGATGTGTATTATGAAACTATCAAAATATTTAGCGCACTTCCTAATGTTCTTAAAGAAAAAGATGATAATTTCGGTGCTTTTAAGAAAAGCTGTTAGAGAGTACCTTTGCTCAAAATCTTTTTATTCTGTACAAGATTATCTGAATGACAAATTATCCTGATAATGCTTCTGTAGCTCTGTAAGTAGTATCTAACTGTTCCAATGACAAATCATTACTTATAAATATTTGATGCAAGTTGAAAGTTTATTTTTAATCTATATGTATTTAATAAATAACAAGAATGGTATACATTGCAAAAAGGTTGAGACGTACTGAAATAAGCCAAGTGAAAACTGGCATAAAAAGTGTTTCATTTTGTATCATATATAATTATCCTTGCTTTGTTTTCCATATTGTTGTTCATATTGCCTGTGTACTATGTGTCTTATGTTAACTTTTGTACATATATATGCTATTAAACTTTATACCTCTGGACATGTTCAATGTTCACAGCCATTTCTGGCTACAAGTGAACCTACTGAATGCAAATCAATCTAATCTAATCTAAACAGTTCCAAATAACTCGAATTTCTATGAGATAGGGACTGCACAAAAGATCTATAGATCAAGGTGCTAGAAATTTTTGATTTCTCTTCATTCCCCACAACTACTACTTCCTTTGTATAAAGTCAACCAGCTCCTGGGTTATTCGCAATATTTTCATGTCAACTGTCAAGCATTCCACACACAAGCACAGAGGTCGTTGAAGGGAGTCCTGCTCCGCGAAGGAGGAGTTGCCATATCGGGATTGCATCCCTTACTGGCATAGTGATTGTTTTTCTATTCTAGTGGATGGTGGTTAGATGGTGGTGATAATGTTTGAGAAATGTTTGCGTAGTTCTATGAATGTGTTCTTTTTTCTGGTGTGGTTTTGGTTTTGTGTTTATGGCGCTCCTAGCACAAGTCCGGTCTTTTATAAGTTTCTCCGGGGTTGAGGTCGTACACACCGAGGCCGCGGATTAGGTGGTTAAAGCTTGAAGGAAGTTTAGCGTAGAAGCTACGGGGAAAGGTGCAGGATATGGTCTGTAAGTTTAGGAAATTTGAGATCAGAGTGGATATTGTCCTTTGGAATGTACCAGAGGGCATGGGTTGCGGTGCGAAGATAGCATTTTTGTAGTACTTGTAACTTGTAGAAGTGTGTTTTTGCAGCAACACCCCAGACTTGGCAGGCATATGTCTCAGAACTTGCTTGTAGAGGAGAACCTTGTTCCTCTAAGCCATTGTGGACTTTCTGTTATATATTGCGTACAGCATTGCCATCTTTCTGCTGACTTTGTTTGCCAGGGCTGTGATGTGGAGCTTCCATATTTACTTCATATCTAGGGTGACTTCTAGATATGTCGCTGTCTTGGACCATGGTACAGATGTATTATTTAATCTTAACAGGAATCCTGCGCGGTAGGGATGAGTAGCAACTGTGGTGGGGATAGTGCACCTATCGCCACAATACGTCACACGCGTAAGATTACGAGAGGAGAGGGCGGTGCATAAAGTGTCTAAAAACAAATTTCATTCTCGTAGCCAGTTTTTCAGCTCTTATAAACTAAGTTGTAATTCTTACTATGGTAGTAATTTCCACGCTTTTGTTGGATCTTAAATAGTACATAGGCATTTGGAACAAAACCCTGTTCTCCTCCAGCAGGCATGATAAACAACTGCCGGCCTTTCAATATCGCTGCAGGGTCCCTGTAACGTATTTCACTCCAGGCATATGGTCCAGTATGTGGTGTATTTATATAAGTTTCAGCCATATAAACTATATAAACGTCATTTCGATATCTCCGAATATTTTGTAAACACTTAAGCATTTTTGCACGTATGGTGCGATGTTCGATTAAAGTTTGTCTGTCACGCTTAGTGTTTTTTTTTTTTTTTTTTTTTTCAAATAATCCTAGCTTCAAAAGAACTCTTCTTAATGTTCAGACACTGCTTTGGAAGTCAGTAGAATTTTTAGCTTCACAAGCACTTTCTTCAAAGTTGATCTTTGTTTTTCTGTGCTTTAAAAATTATTCATAGTTCGCCTAACTACTTCTGAATTAAAACATCCAAATTAGATTTTGTGCATGTTCTTAATCTTTTTTTACTGGGCATAGAGAAGGACGTTGTTGCACTAGCACTAATGACTTTTCTTTCCTTAATAACTCTCCTAAACTGCTTTCAGACACAACTGTTGCCTCAGATACCCTTCCCCAGATTTTTATAGCTGACCCAGATCATTGTTCCTTTTTTACACATCTATGGATATTGGTTATTACTTGTCGTGTTTTTAAATGTAGCACTTTATTTCCTAATGTGCTGCTAGGAGGCGTCATTTATAAATGCTCTCTTGGAACCAGGAGACAAGCACATTTTGAAACAAGCTGTAGTGTTACCGAGTAGCTCTGCACGTGTTTAGTTGCTCGCAACTGACCTGCCCTCCAGTTGCAACCGTTCTGAGGTGGACTTGTCCAGATACCACTGCGCATCACTCTGCACCTTTCAAGATAAAAAAACTACATCTGTACCTCTTCTCCTGCTAGCCGGAGATTGGGGACATCTTGTGGATTCCATCTGATATAAGTAACAAACAGCCTGGGACTTGGTGGCGTTTACTTTTAGGCGCCAGGTGATGAACCATGCGGACAGCATATGACTGTGCCCGTTTCACCGCATAAGTGTGATGTTTAGAAATGGTCATCAGAGCTGTGTCGTCTGCAAACAGGTACAAGTCATCAGGATACTTTTAAGAAATGTTATAACCACTAAATGGATATAACACAAAATCGACAAAGACAAAACACTACCAATATTCGGATCATTGAACAAAAGACTGTTTACAGTGAATTAAATGCAATTAACGTCGATTTGCTTGTTTCCTGAGAACATTTTGAACATACTGTTCGCCAGGAATGTTTCAGATCTTATTTATCATAACATAAATTGAAGAGTAGCTCTAAAGTTTCAGTAACGAATTAAAACATTGCAACGTTCGTGTGAAAAGCTTTTTGTCTGTTAGAATTCATGGAACATAATTCAGTGGCAGGTGTATAAGTGAAGATTTGGTCTTAACGCTCCATCTGGTAGTAACGTTCTTAGGTATACAATCAAATACAAATGACGATCGAGGTTAACAATGGTGGGAGAGTCCAAAACTGGCAATTGCAGCAGTATCAATGTGAAAAGTTGAAGGGTATTAAGAAAACTTGCCAGAACTTAATTTTTAGTTAGTTTTTCTTTTAAAAAAATCGCAGCTGATCTATAATACGAAAGCTCCCTTGTAAGATACAGAAAAATATATATCTGAGTATCTAAATATATATATATATATATATATATATATATATATATATATATATTTCAAGTTACTTTACTAAAAATATATGTTTAATTTACATCTATAAAATTCTTAGCAACTGATGATAAATGGGAGTTTAAATTTCATGTAAAAATATCAATTTTCTAGAATGCCTCTTATTTTACCCAAATGTATATAGTTAACTTACTATAAAATTAATATAATAAAATTACAAAACATAACCAGATACAATATCAAGTTGACAAACAGTAAACATCAAGATAAATCATTTAGCTTTTCTTTTTTTAATTTACCCCGCCCCAACGTTAAGTTATATCGGACGGTGAATGAACTGGGTGAAATGGTGCTCAAATGAGTCCAAGGTCCATGGAGCTTAGAGTTACCCAACATTCGTCTTGAAGGATAAGGGAAAACCCCAGAAAAATCCTTATCTAGCTAACTCACCCTGACCGAGATTCGAACTCGGCACCTCTTGAACGTGAGGCAGACACGCTACCATCTACGCTACCGAGGCGGGCTAATCATTTAGCTTAAGAAATATTTTGTTTAAGAAAGCATGAAATATTGATAGATTTTGTAATTCATCAGAATATGTGTAAGTGGTTTTGAAAAAGTGTAACCTAAGGATTGAAGCAATATTTCAAGTCCATATCTTTCAAAACAGAAAACCGGGCAATCAAATAAAATGCGAGAGACATCTTGAAGGTGACTTGCACAAATACAATCAGAAGTGGATTTGATTTTGAATCGATATAAGGAAGCAGAAAATTTGCCATGTACAGTTCAGAACTGAGAGAGAGAGCATAGTTAGTATTAACGAATTTACATTTACGTCTGTCAGAAACTGCTGCGAAATATAAATCCTTAGTCAAAGCACCACAATCACTTTTCAACCAGTATTCATTCCAGTCGTTGTTGATAATCTCCTTTAATGTTTGCCTCACATAAGAAATAGGGCATAGAGTGTATGTCTCTGGAAGATCTGAAGTCGCAGCTCTCTTTGCTAGCTCATCTGCACGTTCATTTCCGGCAGTCCCCACGTGTCCTCTGACCCATGAAATACACAGATGAGAACCACATAATAAATGATTCCTTATTTCAGCTGCAGTAGGACTGCTGTTTTTGGTATCTTTCAAAGCTAAAATTGCTGCCCGTGAGTCACTGTAAAGGCGAGCGGTACATTGTAAGTTGTTACATCATTTCACTGCTTTACGGATTGCTTACAATTCAGCTTGAAAGACTAAACACTCCTTAGCAAGTCTGAACATGGAAGAATGGCATTCTATGGAGCGAGAGAATACTACAAACGCACATTCTACTTTAGCATTTTTACTAAGTCCTTCAGCTATCCGAGAGTCATCTGTGTAAATGGAGTACTGGTTGTATTCTGCTGCACAATCTTCAAGAAGATTAGAGACACAGGCGGCTGGATGAGAGAAGCCTGTTTAACTGGTTATTCAAGTTGCAGGTATTATGTCGTGGCAAAGCTCGGCCGTTTCTAATGTTGATATTTGCCTTGGATACACCAGTAAGAAAACTACGTTCAATATTTGCAACAATAAGCGCTACTGGAGTGGAGATGCTGCGATGTCCTCAGATGATTCTTAAGAAGTATCCACACTGTATCTGTAATAATTTAGTCTGTGCCCAACTCTCTTGAAAAAAACTTTGTAATGCACCTTAGTTCGCCTCTTAAAAAATACTCTCTTAAATACGAAAGATATAAATATGTGGGAAAAAGAATAAATAACTAAACGAAAAACTCACAGAAATATTCCACTAAGAGTATTTAACATTCTTGCAAAATTTCATTTTGATATCTTTTAGAGTTTCTGTCAAATGTGATTTAGCGTATGCACTACCTTATAAATGTGATGTTACAAAATTTATTATACAGTTACGTTATTGTTGTGTTTTAGGATGCAGCTATGGCGATTCCCCGAGGCACTTTGCTTGCATTGTTAATATCCATGTTCTCATATGCCATATTCGTGATATTTGCCGGAGCTGCTTCAGTCAGAGATGCTAGTGGTATTGCAGAGGAAGTCGCCAACTGGACACAATACGACTGTGCTCTCAGCAACACTTGTCAATGGGGCCTCATGAACAGCTACTCAGTAAGTAACTCATTTCATTAAACTCCACACTTATGTGTCAACAAAATATTTATACAAATAAACCTCTTCCTTTGAAAAAAATCTCTGTCCTCTACTACTACTACTACACTGGGGTTCTAGGGCTTATTTCGCCCATGGGTTTATCTCACCCTGGGCTTATTTCGCCCTATGGCTGTTTCAGGGGTGTTCCCTCTTCAGCCGTGACTTTTTAAGGGTTTAGGGGGACCGGCTCTTATTTTTTTTTTTGCTTTGTTTATTTACATTTGCATAAGTTGATAATTTGTCATGTGTATTGCTAGGGATTACTATTAATTGTTTTAATAATAATATATATATTTTTTATTTAAATTTTTATTTATTTTTTTAATTTTTTTTTAATTTTTTTTTTATTTTTATTTAGTTTAGTAGTAGTCTTTCTCAAACATAGTCAATGATGTATAAGTGTAATTATTGGATATTTGCAAAGTTGCCTTGGTCAGTTTCTAACTTAGTAGTTTTCTGAGATGTTCTCTTATCTCTTCGTCCTCGGCTGCCTTGGTCCCAGCGTGGTGTCGTATCAGGGTGACGATCGGTGGGGCCGTGGTCTCGGTCTCTTTGTATCCGTCTGCTGCTTCAATCAGGTGTCTGTTGCGTTTGCGATGTATCTGTACATTTGGTTGTTCGTATGATGTTCCAGTGGCGTTGCCTTGCATATGGCATACACATCGTCGCTTTTGTGCCAGGGTGGGAGTTCGTTTGCTATCCTTAGGCATCGACGCTCCATTTGTTGCAGCCTGGTTTTGATGTATGGGGTCGTGATTGGGAAGGTGGCGATGGCGGCGTAGGTGAAGTATGGTCTGATTATTGTTTTGTATAGTTGATTGAGAATTTGTGGCGACAGTCCTATGTTACCAATTTTGGATAAATAGTACAGGGTGGAGATTGCTGCCTTTGCTTCCTGCATCTTTTTTCGGAAATGCGGTCTGGTATTTAGTTTTTTGTGTAGCAATACTCCTAGGTATTTAACGGTGGTCTGTATTGGTATTTTGTGGCCTTGGTAGGCTATTGTTGATTCTTGGTAATTTCTCTTAGTTTTCCTGCGGAAGATGATAGCTTGTGTTTTGCTGGCGTTTACTGTCAGACGCCACTTCGATGCCCAGCGGTCGAAGGCTTTCAATTACTTCTCTAGTCTTGGTCTGGCGTTCATTAGTTTTGGGGCGCTGCTCAAATAGGCGGTATCGTCGGCGTATTGAACTAGGGCTATTCCTTGGTGTATTGGCTGTGGGCGCAATTTTCAGATGAGGAAACAAAAATAAGTCGCTTGGGGCTAGATCTGGTGAGTCAAGCAGTTCAAACTGTAATTCGTGTATTTTCGCCATTGCAACCGCTGAGATGTGAGACGGTACGTTGTCCTGGTGAAACAGGATCTTCTATTTCTACAAATAAGGCCGTTTCTTCCGCAAGTTCCGCCTTCAGCTTGTCAAGTCATGATGTGTAGTATGCTCCTGTAATGGTTTTTCCTTTTTGAAGATAATCGATTAAATAACTCCAAGACTATTCCAAAACAACAGTCGCCATCACTTTCCCAGCCGAAAAAATAGTTTTAGCTATTTTTCGAAGCCGGTTTCCCCTTTGCAGTCCACTGTTTGGACTGTATTTTTGTTTCGGGTGTATCCAAGTATCCAAGTTTCATTTAGAGTAATAATCGGCGCGAAAACTCGGATTTATTGTGCCTGAATTGCGCCAACAGAGCGTTGGAAATGTTCATTCGAACACGTTTTTGGTCTAACGTGAGCAAACGGGGTACCCAACGTGCGGACAGCTTTCTCATGCCTAAATGTTGATTTAATATGTTACAAACGCGTTCTTTTGACACGATCATAGCCTCTGATATCTCACTCACTTTAATTCGGCGGTCCAACACCATTTCGTGAACTTTGGCAACGTTTTCTCCGGTAGTTGCCGTTTTTGAATGTTCCGAACTTTCATCCTTTCCCAAGCCCTTATGGACACGTTTAAATTCAACTGCCCAAAATTTCACTGTGGTAAATGATGATGCAGAGTCCCTGTACACAGAATCCAACTCCTCTTTGATTTACGTAGGCGTATTGCCTTTCAATAATACATATTTAATGATACCTTGATACTCCATTTTGTCCATTTTCATAAGAACACTCACATCAACTCACTCAAACGACTTTTACATAACAACTGAGCGTCCAAAATGACTGAAACTTGGGTACCTGTCAACAGATGGACAACGAATTTCACTAGCTTTTATTTACATGTGCTGCCATCTTCATGTTGAGATTGGAAAATTTTCAGAACACCCTCGTAAATGCATTTATACAAATGATTATCTTAATTACTAACAAGTAAATACAAATAAAATTTAGTAATAATATTTTTGGGAAAGTAAAGTGAAAGTAGTACAGGGGGAATTTCAAAATAAGTTAGCAGGAAAAGTAAAACTCCTTCCCCTGAAATTGTAAAGCAATTCTCTTTGTTCGGTAGATATCTGTGTAAATATTTGACGTAGAGCGCATCGCTTTAGCTAATGAATGTGTTCTCTACATCCCGGTAAATGAGGCTACATTAGTTAATTGGATTTACTCTTCTGCTAAACGCTTCAGAGGAATTACATGCTCCAAGTCCCTAAGCGTTGGGCATTTTGAAACACGGCGTACACTTTAATGCATTAAATTATAAAACCAGGATAATCGTTTTGTGCTCTTCAAGCATTAAAACGGACATCTCTCGCCCCAGATTTATGCATTATGTTTCAAAAAAGAACGAGTGATAAAGAGAAAATTTTAGATTCAGGTCATCTCTAAAAATGCATTTCCAAAATTATGTAATACTTTTCCACGAATAATACATTTAGGGCTAACTGATACCGGATGACCAATGAAATTCCTTAAATGATACGCAAATAATACAGGTACATAGAACTTAGAGCTACCAGACATTCATCTTTCAGGATAAGGGAAAACCTCCAATGTTAAGTCATATCGGACGGTGAATGAAATGATGTTCAAATGAGTACAGGGTACATAGAGCTTAGAGTTACCAGACATTCAACTTTCAGGATAAGGGAAAACCTCCAACGTTAAGTCATATCGGACGATGAATGAAATGATGTTCAAATGAGTACAGGGTACATAGAGCTTAGAGTTACCAGACATTCATCTTTCAGGATAAGGGAAAACCTCCAACGTTAAGTCATATCGGACGATGAATGAAATGATGTTCAAATGAGTACAGGGTTCATAGAGCTTAGAGTTACCAGACATTCATCTCTCAGGATAAGAGAAAACCTCCAATGTTAAGTCATATCGGACGATGAATGAAATGATGTTCAAATAAGTACAGGGTACATAGAGCTTAGAGTTACCAGACATTCAACTTTCAGGATAAGAGAACACCTCCAACGTTAAGTCATATCGGACGATGAATGAAATGATGTTCAAATGAGTACAGGGTACATAGAGCTTAGAGTTACCAGACATTCATCTCTCAGGATAAGAGAAAACCTCCAATGTTAAGTCATATCGGACGATGAATGAAATGATGTTCAAATAAGTACAGGGTACATAGAGCTTAGAGTTACCAGACATTCATCTCTCAGGATAAGAGAAAACCTCCAATGTTAAGTCATATCGGACGATGAATGGAATGATGTTCAAATGAGTACAGGGTACATAGAGCTTAGAGTTACCAGACATTCATCTTTCAGGATAAGAGAAAACCTCCAACGTTAAGTCATATCAGACGATGAATGAAATGATGTTCAAATAAGTACAGGGTACATAGAGCTTAGAGTTACCAGACATTCACCTTTCAGGATAAGGGAAAACCTCCAACGTTAAGTCATATCGGACGATGAATGAAATGATGCTCAAATAAGTACAGGGTACATAGAGCTTAGAGTTACCAGACATTCACCTTTCAGGATAAGGGAAAACCTCCAACGTTAAGTCATATCGGACGATGAATGAAATGATGTTCAAATAAGTACAGGGTACATAGAGCTTAGAGTTACCAGACATTCATCTCTCAGGATAAGAGAAAACCTCCAATGTTAAGTCATATCGGACGATGAATGGAATGATGTTCAAATGAGTACAGGGTACATAGAGCTTAGTTACCTGAAAATCATCTTTCAGGATAAGGGAAAACCCCGGGAAAAGCCTTATTAAGATAACTCACCTTGACCGAGATTCGACCTAAGGATCTCTTAAATGTGGTTCAGAAACGCTACCGCCTACGCTACAAAGACAGGCTTAAATTTTAGATGGTCATTTATTTTAGCATATGGATATTATTTATTATCTACCTTTTTTCGATCTGCCCAACAATACCTTAAAGCAATGTTAATGATACAGGATCATTATTATGGAATCAAATTCATGTTTACATTACTGACCACAATGCTTTATCGCTTATACAGCGTTACAAACATTAGAAGCGACTTTGTATTTGAGTATATGGCGAAGTGCGCAAGCCTAACGAGAAATATCTGAAACAACAGAGCTGTTTACGTGACATTGTCACCGCGGCGGTGCAATATGTAGTAAAAGCGGGCGTTAAACACAACGCTCACTCTTGTAGTAAAGAAGATAGCAAGCGAATGCAGCGCTCGTCGCCATATAGTACATAATATATGATTTGATTGTTACAGATGATGCAGGTTATCTCGCTGTGGGGCCCTCTTATCTACGCCGGCTGTTTCGCAGCGACACTATCCACTGCGCTAACCAACCTGCTGTCAGTGCCACGTCTGATACAGGCACTGGGGATCGACCGCATCTACCCAGGTCTCATCTTCTTCTCCAAGGGCTATGGAAAGGCCGGGGAGCCTTATCGTGGTTATGTGCTCACATTCCTCATATCTGTCGCCTTTCTCCTCATCGGTAAGTGTTGCCAGTAATGTCCTTGCTTCTCACTCCATCTTCTCCTTCTTTGCCTCTTGTAAGTGCATTCAGAACTAGGCAGGCATTCTACTAAAATTAAAATCTTGTCAAGGGCAATGACATATTTATACAGAATCACTAACTTGGAAGATGGCAATATAATTAAAGAATGTTTTCATATTCAAAAGAGAAGTAACTGGGATGGGTCTTGGGCACATAAAATGTATGACTTGTTGAAGCAGATAGGTATGGGTCATTCTTGGATAAATGCAGAGTATGGGTATAGAGGCTTCTGGAAAGAGGTTAAGCTAAGATTAGAAGATATTGACAGACAAGACATTTTTGCCAATACAAGTGACAAAAGCTCACTGAGATTATATAGAGAAATAAAAACAACCTGGGGGAGGGAAGGATATATAGATATATGTAGTAAGTTAGGGCGAGAATGTTTTGCTCGGGCGAGAACAGGAGTGAGAAACTTGAAAAGTATAGGTCAAGAGAGGGAGCTAGGTAAATGTCCATTATGTGGAGATGAGAATGCAGATTTCCATTGTATATTAAATTGTAGTCAAACAAAGATATGGAGAGAGCAGGCTTGGCTACGTAAATGGGACAGTTTGGGGGGTGAAGTAGTAATTAGAAAAATGTTGTCAGTAAAAGGAGAAAAGAACAGGAGAAATATAGGGAATTATTTAGGGAAAGTTAAAGAGAGATGGCTAAGAACAATTAAGAGAAAAATGTAGAGTGGGATAGGTGAAATGGCAGAAAGTGTAAAAAGGAGCAGAGGGCCTCCAATACACAAAAACCTAGGTTTAGGTGTATGGGGACCGAATTACTATTCAATGGTGGGCAACATGACATGATAGGATTTTCAGTATTTAGGAATATATGGCATATTTCGGTATGGATTTTATAATTTATAATCTTTATTTTGTATTCCCATTTGTTGATGTAAAAGAAAATAAATTACTATTACTAAGTGCATTCAGAGCTGCCAACTTAAGTTTGTCACTTTTTTTCTAATTAATGTTTTCCAGCATTGGACGACGAACGAAATATTATAATGAGTCCAGGCCCCTAGAGCTTACAGTTACCTGACATAGTTCAGGCTATGGTAAAACCTTATTCAGATAACTCAACCCGACCAGATCCGAACGCGCGAACTTTTGAAAGTGAGGCAGAGAAATGAAATGAAATGTGTAGTGTTTAACGCCCGCTTTTACTACTTACGGCACCGCAGACGGTGACACTGATGATACATGAGATGAAGATGGAGCACTGGTGGAATGAGATGGTGGGGGAAACTGGAAATCCCGGCGAAACCCCGCCCAGCGAGGTGTTGTCCACCACAAATCTCACTTTGCGGTCGCCTGGGATCGAACGCGGGCCGCCTTGGTGACCGCCAAGCGGTCTAACCACTGAGCCACGGCGCGGCTATGTGAGACAGAGAGGCTAGCACTTACGCGGGCTGCCAACATACGAGGTTCGCAAACGACGCTTTCTTAAAACAGAAGTTGCAACAATGTAACATCCATATCGTACCACATGTTGCCATATTGTGTCGTCATTGCTTGTATTCCCTGTCCTAGGCAATAGTTTTAAAATGGCGGAACTCAAAAGTTTAATTTCAACTAGTGTTTCATTGCATTCCTTGTTAAAGAGGGCAAACTATTGGTAGAGCGACTGCAGCGTGCCAAACGCTTGACGTTGCTTAGCGACAGTGTGAAGGCGGTCACTGCTGAACATGAAGGCAAGTAAGCAGGAACAAGAGAAGTGATTCGATTTTTAACGCAAATGACCGCCGAATAGTGCAATGTATTGTTGCCGTGTAGGTGATTGTCAGATTTTGTACTTGTGTAAAACTGTTGTCATATACTTAACCTTCGTACAACTGTAACATTTTGGAGATGAAATACTGAACTATTATTAACTAAAGTATCTAAATATACTTCCAATAAACGAATTTTTGGACAGAGTACAATATATTTTCTAACTACTGTGTACGTGGTACAGAGAGTAAGAACGCCACTCGATATATGATAGAAAAACTCGTATGACTGTGACACGACGTATATTTTTATAACTAAACAAGTATATATTATTATTCACTGGATAGTGTTTTACACGTGTTTACATAATAATATAATCATACGAGGGCTGTTCATTAACAATGATAACAATTTTTTGACAACGTAGCTTTATTCATTCTCAAACTTTTGATGGTCCTTCTCAAAATGGTCTCCCCTGTATGTAATCCACTTGTCCAAGCGTTTCTGCCAGTCTTCAAAGACATACTGGAAACCATTTTTGAGAGATCCTTCAAAATTGCCTCCGCAGCCTTCACCACTGCTTCTGATGATGGATAATGCCTCCCACGAAGGCGTTTCTTCAACTTAGGGAATAGAAAATAGTCACATGGGACTAAATCTGAACTATAGGGAGGGTGAGAGATGTACTTCACGTTTATTTTTGCAAGATATTCAGCAACAACATTGGCAATATGTGGCCGCCCATTATCGTGGTGCAGCATTAAGCCTGCTTCACGAAAATGTGGTCTTTTGCGCCTGATATGGACCTGCAATATTTTCAGGACATCCCTGTAGTATTGTCCAGTTACTGATGTGTGTGCAGGTACAACATGCTGATAAACAATTCCATGAATATCAAAGAATGAGATGACCATAACTTTCCCAGCAGAAGCAACCGCTTTTGATTTTTGAGGGTTGATGATGAAGGAAATTTCCACACTGAGCTTAGCTGTTTGCTCTCAGGATCAAAATGATGTAGCCAAGTTTCTTCAGCAGTGATTACGTTTGAATGAAACTCCGTATCTTCCTCTAACATCAACTTTAACTACATGCAGACCTGTATGCGAATGTCCTTTTGTTCGGGAATCAACAGTCTTGGAACACATCGCGCACAAACACGTCTCATGTGTAATGTTTCTGTCACCAACGTGTGGGTGGCACCCAATGAAATGTTCAGCATTTCAGAAAGTGACCTTAAGGTAATTCGTCGATCCTCTATCACAATGGTAGCAGCTGTGTTGATGTTTTCTTCCGTAAGAGCAGTAAATGGAGCACCTTCCTTTGAAATTTGTCTCCCCTCTTTAAACATTTTAAACCACCTTTGAGCTGTGCTGTAGGGAAGAACAGACTCTCCATAGGCCTCCTGTAACATTGTATAGGCCTCAACTGAAGATTTGTTGAGACGAAAGCAGAATTTCAAAGCGTGGTACCTCCATTGCAGTGGTAGCTGATACTGAACATGTCTGAACTTGCCTAGTTCTCATAGGCGGGAACGAGGAGTACCAACATTGAAACTATTACTACGTGTTTGTTGCACATTAAGCTAACATAATATAACAATATTGAATTTTAGAGTGAAAAATTATAACCGTAAAAAATTATGAATTCTTTATTGAACAGCCCTCGTATATTGGAAATGATCTGATGCAGTTGCTTTTGTTTCAGCTGAACTGAACGTCATTGCGCCCCTCATCTCCAATTTCTACCTTGCATCGTACGCTCTTATCAACTTCTGCACTTTCCACGCTGCTCTGGTAAAGCCCCTAGGATGGCGACCAACTTTCAAGGTGAGTACTTTTATGCCTTAAAACGCTCTATGGTAACTTGTACATTAAAATCTCTTAAAAAACTCCAAATTTATGGAATTTCAGGATGCATGTTTCTTTATAAGCATACAATAATACAAGCAATTATAATGCTTTAGAATTCTGAGATCAGAATTACACAGCGGAAAAACACCACACACTCACTCACGCATACGAAAATACGAAATTGAGGTCTGCAACCTTAAATAGGGCCAAAAGGGACGTAGATTTTATATTTGCTTTGTCTTTACTTAAAAGTATGTCATTCAACCTATAAGTTCAACTTCGAGATTTCACTTGACCCCGAATTCAAAACAAGTATTTTTTTTAGAAAAATGTCCCTATATATGAGTGTATACCTATGTCTCACTCACAAAACTTTCTCTACCCATTCTTCAATGAACTATACTTCTATCTACTATATGTTACTGGAAATAGACTGAAAAGTTCCGGGCCTCACTGGGCCACTGGGCCAGTTTGAAGTATAGCATTATACAGGGTGTTCATTTGTATTCGTTATTTCCCGCCCTCCGATTAAACAAGAATGACGTCACAGCTGACTGCTGAGTCTATCTTGAAATCATAATGCCCTCTACAGAAAAGAAGCGGTAACTTTTGCGGAACAGTAAGCAAATTACAGCAATCATAAGTGTGGTTGTGCTGGTAACTAATACAACCAGCTTACCCTGATAAGAACACAGAGCACCGCGTATTCATGGTTGAATGCTACTTTCGTACCAGCAATCAAATTGGTGTGACATACCTATAAATATAATTTAAACCGCTGCACAGATGAGTTTATGCAACCCTATCCAGCATTCAGACAAGTCCCTCGGAGCGTAATGTTGTCAGGTGTCCAGGTAACGTCAAATTGACATTCTTTTGTTTGTAACATAAACGTCTTACGTTTTCTCAGTATACGATATAAATGTTTTGTCATTCTCACACTTAATTAAAATGTCCATTAATGTTGGTATCCTTATGTCTTTTAAAACCAATAGAGGCATCAAACATTTCCAAGATACAGGATCAGTTACTCGCAAAAAGAGAGACACTGGATGCTATAAAGTGACTGGTCCAAATCTAGAAGCAATAAATAATGTTATGACAGAAAGACCTCAAGTATACCTTCTCGTAATACAGACAATGTTTAAGGGGAAGAGAGAAAGTAAATATAAGAAAATGGACACATAAGACTTGGTACTAGAGATATTTTCTTGTTTATACTTGGATAAAGGCTTTGTACATATTGTAACACTAATTTATTTTTCATTTCTAGAACATGTTCTGCTTATTTTCTGATTTGTAATGAAACTAAATTATGAGGAAATTGTGGATGATAGAAAAGAATTGAAATCAAATTGAAGTATTTCTATTTTATGTGACAGGTCTACAATATACATATATGTTTAATATAACAAAAAAACAGATGTTCATTGTAAAATAAGTGTTAAATGACTTATCATTTCGTATATTCTTCATGGTATACTTTGTATTGCATTGCAGTATATAGTTTTTTTAAAAACAGTTATAGTATCTACGCACCAGGCGAGAGTCCGCACTTTTATATTGCGCGGGCTGACGCACCTCTCAAATAGTATCTTCACCTGCCGGTAGAGGGAGGCCTCAAAGCTGTTGTCAGCACATCAAATACGACCGTAAGCCGCTAAGGGAATCGTATATAAACTCGCTCCATTAGCGATGCTATTGATAACATCAAATTTTGTGCGGTAAAATTACAGATAAAAATGAACACCGTGTATAGTGTAACTCTAGCCTAGCTGGTATCCATAGTTATAGGTCAATCGCATGTTTAGTTTTTCAATGACAGCATATTAAACAAGACAAGTGTAGAGGTTTCACGAAAATGGAGGATTTGGAAAAAGGAGCAGTGATTAAATACTTTCATTTGAAATACTTAACGCTTAAGGAGGAAGAGGACAATATATTGAGAGACTCTGCCCCTCCATACACAATAATTAAAAGGTTAGTTGTAGAGTTTAAAATGGGACGTGCGAGCACTAGTGATGAGCCTCGCTCTGGACGTCCTGTAGAAGTCACAACTACAGAGATCATTGAAAGACTCTGTCCCTTCATATACAATAATTAAAAGGTTGGTTGTAGAGTTTAAAATGGGACGTACGAGTACTGTTGATAAGCCTCGCTCTGGACGTCCTGTGGAAGTCACAACTCTGGAGATCATTGAAAGCTTCCGACCCTTCATATACACTTATTAAAAGGTTGGTTGTAGAGTTTAAAATGGGACGTACGAGTACTAGTGATGAGCCTCGCTCTGGACGTCCTGTAGAAGTCACAACTACAGAGATCATTGAAAGACTCTGTCCCTTCATATACAATAATTAAAAGGTTGGTTGTAGAGTTTAAAATGGGACGTACGAGTACTAGTGATGAGCCTCGCTCTGGACGTTCTGTGGAGGTCACAACTACAGAGATCATTGAAAAAAGTCATTTTTTTTTGTACTGGAAGACCGCAGATTAAAGTTGTTTGAGATAGCAGAGGCTGTAAATATATAAAAAAACGTGCAGGTAATATTTTAAGTAATGTTTTGGGCTTTCACAAGGTCTGTGCCGCGTTTGTTGAGACCTGATAAAAAGTTGCAAAGAAAAACTGTTTCTGTTAAGAATTTGGATCCACTGTAAAAATTCCAGTGAATATTTTAGACAGCTTATTGACAAGGATGAAACTTGGATTCATCACTACTCTCCAGAAAGTAAATCACAGAAAAAACAGTGGATTTCGCCAGATGAACCAACTCCAAAATAGGCAAAGTGGATTTTGTCAACGTTATGGCGACCTTTTTCTGGAATTGACAGGGAATTATTTTTATTGACTACTTGGAAAAGGTACAAGGTATTACTGCTGAATAATACGCAAGCTTATTGCAACGTTTGGGTGATTGGGTAAAAAGAAAAAGATCTTATTTGGCAAAGAAAAAGTCTTGTTTCTTCGCGACAATGCTCCAGCCTATCATTGCCTATGTAATGGGAAAAATGTGCGAATTAAAATGCAGATTCCTTGGACATTTACCCTATTCGTCAGAGTCAGATCTAGCATCCAGTGACTACCACCTGATCTCCGAACCTAAAACAACTTCTTGGAGGACGAAGGTTTCACAACAACGAGGAGATCATTGATGCGCTAAACAGTTATATTGAGGGCCATGATAAATTGCACTACAGAGATGGTTTAATTAAATTACAACACCGACATGACAAATGAAATGTTGAGATCTCTGTTGCGATGTTTTGGGTGAAACGTAATAGCTGTTCTATTTACTGTGAAGGAAGTACAGTACGCGCTTGTTTTCTTGAGCGCTGGATTTCTGCGTGGTGCGATCAGAGGGGAAGAAGCGAGAATTGAAAAACACAAGTAGCGTTGCATCCTCTGAAAACATTCCTTAGTTTTGCCCACGGCAGCTCAATTGCATTCAGATCATAGTTATACGGAGGTAGACGAATAATAATGTGTCCCCTTTTGAGAGTCATAACATTTACAAATGTTCATACAAATACACTCCTGGAAATGGAAATAAGAACACATTGTCGCCGGTGTGTCAGACCCACCATACTTGCTCCGGACAATGCGAGAGGGCTGTACAAGCAATGATCACACGCACGGCACAGCGGACACACCAGGAACCGTCGAATGGCTAGCTACGCAGCGTTTGGGCACCGCCGCCGTCAGTGTCAGCCAGTTTGCCGTGGCATACGGAGCTCCATCGCAGTCTTTAACACTGGTAGCATGCCGCGACAGCGTGGACGTTAACCGTATGTGCAGTTGACGGACTTTGAGCGAGGGCGTATAGTGGGCATGCGGGAGGCCGGGTGGACGTACCGCCGAATTGCTCAACACGTGGGGCGTGAGGTCTCCACAGTACATCGATGTTGTCGCCAGTGATCGGCGGAAGGTGCACGTGCCCGTCGACCTGGGACCGGACCGCAGCGACGCACGGATGCACGCCAATACCGTCGGATCCTACGCAGTGCCGTAGGGGACCGGACCGCCACTTCCCAGCAAATTAGGGACATTGTTGCTCCTGGGGTATCGGCGTGGACCATTCGCAACCGTCTCCATGAAGCTGGGCTACGGTCCCGCGCACCGTTAGGCCGTCTTCCGCTCACGCCCCAACATCGTGCAGCCCGCCTTCAGTGGTGTCGCGACAGGCGTGAATGGAGGTACGAATGGAGACGTGTCGTCTTCAGCGATGAGAGTCGCTTCTGCCTTGGTGCCAATGATGGTCGTATGCGTGTTTGGCGCCGTGCAGGTGAGCGCCACAATCAGAACTGCATACGACCGAGGCACACAGGGCCAACACCCGGCATCATGGTGTGGGGAGCGATCTCCTACACTGGCCGTACACCTCTGGTGATCGTCGAGGGAACACTGAATAGTGCACGGTACATCCAAACCGTCATCGAACCCATCGTTCCACCATTCCTAGACCTGCAAGGGAACTTGCTGTTCCAACAGGACAATGCACGTCCGCTTGTATCCCGTGCCACCCAACGTGCTCTAGAAGGTGTAAGTCAATTACCCTGGCCAGCAAGATCTCCGGTTCTGTTCCCCATTGAGCATGTTTGGGATTGGATGAAACGTCGTCTCACGCGGTCTGCACGTCCAGCACGAACGCTGATCCAACTGAGGCGCCAGCTGGAAATGACATGGCAAGCCGTTCCACAGGACTACATCCAGCATCTCTACGATCGTCTCCATGGGAGAATAGCAGCCTGCATTGCTGCGAAAGGTGGATATACACGGTACTAGTGCCGACATTGTGCATGCTCTGTTGCCTGTGCCTATGTACCTATGGTTCTGTCAGTGTGATCATGTGATGTATCTAACCCCAGGAATGTGTCAATAAAGTTTCCTCTTCCTGGGACAATGAATTAACGGTGTTCTTATTTCTATTTCCAGGAGTGTATAAATCATTTCCAAGTAAATGCTGATGTACCACACTCGTAACAAGGATAAACTGGCAATTCGAGCGCACCAAACGAGCCTTTATGAAGGAAGCTTTAACTACAGAGGAATTATGTTACATAATAAACTTCCAAATTCATTTAAAAAAACTGCATCATTAAAACACTTTAAGAGTAAGGTTAAGAAATGTTTGTATGCACACTGTTTTTATATGGTTAATGAATTGTTAGAACTATAACCATTTAAATGAGCACTGGGAGCATAGTACATTCACAAACCTGTAATATTTATATTATGACATTTCTTGTAGTAAATCAGTCTATGCAAATACCACATGAAACCATAGAAAAACTGCTTACTGTGTATATTGTATGTAATCAATTTGACTTTATGTATATACTGTATTTATACATTTTGACGTGTCTCATAACTTGTATATGTTGCCAAGGACGAAGTAAAATTCTAATTCTAACATACGATTGTTGTAAACTGGTTAGCTAAGTAACCTCGAAATTGACCAAAACGAAATAGACATGATAAAACTTAGCATATTAGCCACTAGATGTCAGTGTATAGCGCATTTCAAATTTCAAAGTTGTCATCTATGTTTCCGGAGTTGAACGAAACTTACCGAATAAGTACTTGGAGGCCGATCGCTCTTCTTATCGCACGTATACTGTAGCAACAGTTTGTAAAAGCTATACACAAATAAATGACAGTCGGTAAGGAGCTGTTCCGGTCGTCAATGTTGAAGCTGCTGTAAAGTTGGTCGTGCTGCAGGTGGCATGTCATATATTACTCTTTTGTTCCGGTCTTCTTCTCAAGGTTCACTAACACAGTTATCTAACAGTGTAGGGGACTGCGGTGCTAAGAATAATAAAAATAACCATTAACTATTAGAGATGGGTCGATACCAGTTTTTCTCGATACTCCATATCGATATACGATATGTTCCACGATAGCGATACTTCGATACTCGATATCATAATTTCTACCTCTAGTTTCAATATACAGTGCGATCCATATAAATCTGAACCATTTCAATAGGCCATAACTTCTGAACCAATAATAGGAGACGTGTGTAAGTTTGGGAGAATGTAATACACAATTGGGAGATTCCATTACACTATTTACATCTCAGAGAAAATGTTGGAAGTGTCCTCCACCAGCATCTATACATGTTTGTACGGAGAGTATCCTCGCCAGTGTTACTTATTTCAGTTCGAATGGATTCCTTGAGAACTTCAATTGTCCGTGGCCTATTCTTGTACACTCTATTTTTAATGGAAATTAATTTTTCTTTCACACTGGCAGTGTGTATGCTGTTGTATGGAAAGATAGAGTCAGACTGAAAAATACAATGCCATAGCCATGATTTGAAACACGGATTTTCTGGTTTCCGTCCAGCCACCCTAAACAATTTAGTTCGTGGCAAAATGACATTTAATTCTCCAACTGACTCATGTTTCTCCCGGTAAACCACCAGGAGTTCTCATAAACACATGAAACAACTACCTTAATGACGACTTACTATGCTGTAAGTACTTTAAGACCCGGGTATGACATTAAATTCTCCAACTGACTCGTGTTTTTCCCGGAAAACCACTAGGTGTTGTCATAAACACATGAGACAACTACCTTAATGACGACTTACTATGCTGTAAGAACTTTAAGACCCGGGTATGACATTAAATTCTCCAACTGACTAGTGTTTTTCCCAGTAAACCACTAGGAGTTCTCATAAACACATGAGACGACTACCTTAATGCCGACTTACTATGCTGTAAGTACTTTAAGACACGGGTATGATTTAAATTCTCCAACTGACTCGTGTTTTTTCCGGTAAACCACTAGGAGTTCTCATAAACACATGAGACGACTACCTTAATGACGACTTACTATGCTATAAGTACCTTAAGACCCGGGTATGACATTAAATTCTCCAACTGATTCGTATTTCCCGGTAAACCACTAGGAGTTCTAAACACATGAGACGACTACCTTAATGACGACTTACTATGCTGTAAGTACTTTAAGGCCCGGGTATGACATTAAATTTTCCAACTGACTCGTGTTTTTTCCCGGTAAACCACTAGGAGTTCTCATAAACACATGAGACAACTACCTTAATGACGACTTACCATGCTGTAAGTACTTTAAGACCCGGGTATGCCATTAAATTCTCCAACTGACTCGTATTTCCCGGTAAACCACTAGGAGTTCTAAACACATGAGACGACTACCTTAATGACGACTTACTATGCTGTAAGTACTTTAAGGCCCGGGTATGACATTAAATTCTCCAACTGACTCGTGTTTTTTCCCGGTAAACCACTAGGAGTTCTCATAAACACATGAGACAACTACCTTAATGACGACTTACTATGCTGTATGCACTTTAAGACCCGGGTATGACATTAAATTCTCCAACTGATTCGTATTTCCCGGTAAACCACTAGGAGTTCTAAACACATGAGACGACTACCTTAATGACGACTTACTATGCTGTAAGTACTTTAAGGCCCGGGTATGACATTAAATTCTCCAACTGACTCGTGTTTTTTCCCGGTAAACCACTAGGAGTTCTCATAAACACATGAGACAACTACCTTAATGACGACTTACTATGCTGTAAGTACTTTAAGGCCCGGGTATGCCATTAAATTCTCCAACTGACTCGTATTTCCCGGTAAACCACTAGGAGTTCTCCTAAACACATGAGACGACTACCTTAATGACGACTTACTATGCTGTAAGTACTTTAAGGCCCGGGTATGACATTAAATTCTCCAACTGACTCGTGTTTTTCCCGGTAAACCACTAGGAGTTCTCATAAAGAAATGAGACAACTACCTTAATGGCGACTTACTATGCTGTAAGTACTTTAAGACCCGGGTATGACATTAAATTCCCCAACTGACTCGTGTTTTTCCCGGTAAACCACTAGGAGTTCTCATAAACACATGAGACAACTACCTTAATGACGACTTACTATGCTGTAAGTACTTTAAGACCCGGGTATGACATTAAATTCCCCAACTGACTCGTGTTTTTCCCGGTAAACAACTAGGAGTTCTCATAAACAAATGAGACAACTACCTTAATGACGACTTACTATGCTGTAAGTACTTTAAGACCCGGGTACGACATTAAATTCTCCAACTGACTCGTGTTTTTTCCCGGTAAACCACTAGGAGTTCTCATAAACACATGAGACAACTACCTTAATGACGACTTACTATGCTATAAGTACTTTAAGGCCCGGGTATGCCATTAAATTCTCCAACTGACTCGTATTTCCCGGTAAACCACTAGGAGTTCTCCTAAACACATGAGACGACTACCTTAATGACGACTTACTATGCTGTAAGTACTTTAAGACCCGGGTATGACATTAAATTCCCCAACTGACTCGTGTTTTTCCCGGTAAACCACTAGGAGTTCTCATAAACACATGAGACAACTACCTTAATGACGACTTACTATGCTATAAGTACTTTAAGACCCGGGTATGACATTAAATTCTCCAACTGACTCGTGTTTTTCCCGGTAAACCACTAGGAGTTCTCATAAACACATGAGACAACTACCTTAATGACGACTTACTATGCTGTAAGTACTTTAAGACCCGGGCATGACATTAAATTCTCCAACTGACTCGTGTTTTTTCCGGTAAACCACTAGAAGTTCTCATAAGGACATGAGACAACTACCTTAATGACGACTTACTATGCTGTAAGTACTTTAAGACCCGGGTATGACATTAAATTCTCCAACTGACTCGTGTTTTTCCCGGTAAACCACTAGGAGTTCTCATAAACACATGAGACAACTACCTTAATGACGACTTACTATGCTGTAAGTACTTTAAGACCCGGGTATGACATTAAATTCTCCAACTGACTCGTGTTTTTCCCGGTAAACCACTAGGAGTTCTCATAAGCACATGAGACAACTACCTTAATGACGACTTACTATGCTGTAAGTACTTTAAGACCCGGGTATGACATTAAATTCCCCAACTGACTCGTGTTTTTCCCGGTAAACCACTAGGAGTTCTCATAAACACATGAGACAACTACCTTAATGACGACTTACTATGCTGTAAGTAGTTTAAGACCCGGGTATGACATTAAATTCTCCAACTGACTCGTGTTTTTCCCGGTAAACCACTAGGAGTTCTCATAAGCACATGAGACAACTACCTTAATGACGACTTACTATGCTGTAAGTACTTTAAGACCCGGGTATGACATTAAATTCCCCAACTGACTCGTGTTTTTCCCGGTAAACCACTAGGAGTTCTCATAAACACATGAGACAACTACCTTAATGACGACTTACTATGCTATAAGTAGTTTAAGACCCGGGTATGACATTAAATTCTCCAACTGACTCGTGTTTTTCCCGGTAAACCACTAGGAGTTCTCATAAACACATGAGACAACTACCTTAATGACGACTTACTATGCTGTAAGTACTTTAAGACCCGGGTATGACATTAAATTCTCCAACTGACTCGTGTTTTTCCCGGTAAACCACTAGGAGTTCTCATAAACACATGAGACAACTACCTTAATGACGACTTACTATGCTGTAAGTACTTTAAGACCCGGGTATGACATTAAATTCTCCAACTGACTCGTGTTTTTCCCGGTAAACCACTAGGAGTTCTCATAAGCACATGAGACAACTACCTTAATGACGACTTACTATGCTGTAAGTACTTTAAGACCCGGGTATGACATTAAATTCCCCAACTGACTCGTGTTTTTCCCGGTAAACCACTAGGAGTTCTCATAAACACATGAGACAACTACCTTAATGACGACTTACTATGCTATAAGTAGTTTAAGACCCGGGTATGACATTAAATTCTCCAACTGACTCGTGTTTTTCCCGGTAAACCACTAGGAGTTCTCATAAACACATGAGACAACTACCTTAATGACGACTTACTATGCTGTAAGTACTTTAAGACCCGGGTATGACATTAAATTCTCCAACTGACTCGTGTTTTTCCCGGTAAACCACTAGGAGTTCTCATAAGCACATGAGACAACTACCTTAATGACGACTTACTATGCTGTAAGTACTTTAAGACCCGGGTATGACATTAAATTCTCCAACTGACTCGTGTTTTTCCCGGTAAACCACTAGGAGTTCTCAAAACCACATGAGACAACTACCTTAATGACGACTTACTATGCTGTAAGTACTTTAAGACCCGGGTATGACATTAAATTCTCCAACTGACTCGTGTTTTTCCCGGTAAACCACTAGGAGTTCTCATAACCACATGAGACAACTACCTTAATGAGGACTTACTATGCTGTAAGTACTTTAAGTCCCGGGTATGACATTAAATTCTCCAACTGACTCGTGTTTTTCCCGGTAAACCACTAGGAGTTCTCATAAACACATGAGACAACTACCTTAATGACGACTTACTATGCTGTAAGTACTTTAAGACCCGGGTATGACATTAAATTCTCCAACTGACTCGTGTTTTTCCCGGTAAACCACTAGGAGTTCTCATAAACACATGAGACAACTACCTTAATGACGACTTACTATGCTGTAAGTACTTTAAGGCCCGGGTATGACATTAAATTCTCCAACTGACTCGTGTTTTTCCCGGTAAACCACTAGGAGTTCTCATAAACACATGAGACAACTACCTTAATGACGACTTACTATGCTGTATGCACTTTAAGACCAGGGTATGACATTAGATTCTCCAACTGACTCGTGTTTTTCCCGGTAAACCACTAGGAGTTCTCATAAACACATGAGACAACTACCTTAATGACGACTTACTATGCTGTAAGTACCTTAAGGCCCGGGTATGACATTAAATTCTCCAACTGACTCGTGTTTTTCCCGGTAAACCACTAGGAGTTCTCATAAACACATGAGACAACTACCTTAATGACGAATTACTATGCTGTATGCACTTTAAGACCAGGGTATGACATTAAATTCTCCAACTGACTCGTGTTTTTCCTAGTAAACCACTAGGAGTTCTCATAAACACAAGAGACGACTACCTTAATGACGACTTACTATGCTGTATGCACTTTAAGACCAGGATATTCCATTAAATTCTCCAACTGACTCGTATTTCCCGGTAAACCACTAGGAGTTCTCATAAACACATGAGACAACTACCTTAATGACGACTTACTATGCTGTAAGTACTTTAAGACCCGGGTATGACATTAAATTCTCCAACTGATTCGTATTTCCCGGTAAACCACTAGGAGTTCTCATAAACACATGAGACAACTACCTTAATGACTACTTACTATGCTGTAAGTACTTTAAGACCCGGGTATGACATTAGATTCTCCAACTGATTCGTATTTCCCGGTAAACCACTAGGAGTTCTCATAAACACATTAGACAACTACCTTAATGACCACTTACTATGCTGTAAGTACTTTAAGACCCGGGTATGACATTAAATTCTCCAACTGACTCGTGTTTTTCCCAGTAAACCACTAGGAGTTCTCATAAACAAATGAGACAACTACCTTAATGACGACTTACTATGCTGTAAGTACTTTAAGACCCGGGTATGACATTAAATTCTCCAACTGACTCGTGTTTTTCGCGGTAAACCACTAGCAGTTCTCATAAACACACGAGACAATTACCTTAATGACGACTTACTATGCTGTAAGTACTTTAAGACCCGGGTATGACATTCAATTCTCCAACTGACTCGTGTTTTTGCCGGTAAACCACTAGGAGTTCTCATAAACAAATGAGACAATTACCTTAATGACGACTTACTATGCTGTAAGTACTTTAAGACCCGGGTATGACATTAAATTCTCCAACTGAATCGTGTTTTTCCCAGTAAACCACTAGGAGTTCTCATAAACACATGAGACAACTACCTTAATGACGACTTACTATGCTGTAAGTACTTTAAGACCCGGGTATGACATTAAATTCTCCAACTGACTCGTGTTTTTTCCAGTAAACCACTAGGAGTTCTCATAAACATATGAGACAACTACCTTAATGACGACTTACTATGCTGTAAGTACTTTAAGGCCCGGGTATGACATTAAATTCTCCAACTGACTCGTGTATTTCCCGGTAAACCACTAGGAGTTCTCATAAACACATGAGACAACTACCTTAATGACGACTTACTATGCTGTAAGTACTTTAAGGCCCGGGTATGACATTAAATTCTCCAACTGACTCGTGTTTTTCCCGGTAAACCACTAGGAGTTCTCATAAACAAATGAGACAACTACCTTAATGACGACTTACTATGCTGTAAGTACTTTAAGGCCCGGATATGACATTAAATTCTCCAACTGACTCGTGTTTTTCCCGGTAAACCACTAGGAGTTCTCATAAACACAAAAGACAACTACCTTAATGACGACTTACTATGCTGTAAGTACTTTAAGGCCCGGATATGACATTAAATTCTCCAACTGACTCTTGTTTTTCCCGGTAAACCACTAGGAGTTCTCATAAACACATGAGACGACTACCTTAATGACGACTTACTATGCTGTAGGTACTTTAAGACCAGGGTATGACATTAAATTCTCCAACTGACTCGTGTTTTTCCCGGTAAACCATTAGGAGTTCTCATAAACACATGAGACGACTACCTTAATGACGACTTACTATGCTGTAGGTACTTTAAGACCAGGGTATGACATTAAATTCTCCAACTGACTCGTGTTTTTCCCGGTAAACCACTAGGAGTTCTCATAAACACATGAGACAACTACCTTAATGGCGACTTACTATGCTGTAAGTACTTTAAGACCCGGGTATGACATTAAATTCTCCAACTGACTCGTGTATTTCCCGGTAAACCACTAGGAGTTCTCATAAACACATGAGACAGCTACCTTAATGACGACTTACTATGCTGTAAGTACTTTAAGGCCCGGGTATGACATTAAATTCTCCAACTGACTCGTGTTTTCCCGGTAAACCACTAGGCGTTCTCATAAACACATGAGACAACTACCTTAATGGCGACTTACTATGCTGTAAGTACTTTAAGGCCCGGGTATGACATTAAATTCTCCAACTGACTCGTGTATTTCCCGGTAAACCACTAGGAGTTCTCATAAACACATGAGACAACTACCTTAATGACGACTTACTATGCTGTAAGTACTTTAAGGCCCGGGTATGACATTAAATTCTCCAACTGACTCGTGTTTTTCCCGGTAAACCACTAGGAGTTCTCATAAACACATGAGACAACTACCTTAATGACGACTTACTATGCTATAAGTAGTTTAAGGCCCGGTTATTACATTAAATTCGCCAACTGACTCGTGTTTTTCCCGGTAAACCACTAGGAGTTCTCATAAACACATGAGACAGCTACCTTAATGACGCCTTACTATGCTGTAAGTAATTTAAGGCCCGGTTATTACATTAAATTCGCCAACTGACTCGTGTTTTTCCCGGTAAACCACTAGGAGTTCTCATAAACACATGAGACAGCTACCTTAATGACGCCTTACTATGCTATAAGTAGTTTAAGGCCCGGGTATGACATTAAATTCTCCAACTGACTCGTGTTTTTCCCGGTAAACCACTAGGAGTTCTCATAAACACAAAAGACAACTACCTTAATGACGACTTCCTATGCTGTAAGTACTTTAAGACCCGGGTATGACATTAAATTCTCCAACTGACTCGTGCTTTTCCCGGTAAACCACTAGGAGTTCTCATAAACACATGAGACAACTACCTTAATGACGACTTACTATGCTGTAAGTACTTTAAGACCCGGGTATGACATTAAATTCTCCAACTGACTCGTGTTTTTCCCGGTAAACCACTAGGAGTTCTCATAAACACATGAGACAACTACCTTAATGACGACTTACTATGCTGTAAGTACTTTAAGGCCCGGGTATGACATTAAATTCTCCAACTGACTCGTGTTTTTCCCGGTAAACCACTAGGAGTTCTCATAAACACATGAGACAACTACCTTAATGACGACTTACTATGCTGTATGCACTTTAAGACCAGGGTATGACATTAGATTCTCCAACTGACTCGTGTTTTTCCCGGTAAACCACTAGGAGTTCTCATAAACACATGAAACAACTACCTTAATGACGACTTACTATGCTGTAAGTACCTTAAGGCCCGGGTATGACATTAAATTCTCCAACTGACTCGTGTTTTTCCCGGTAAACCACTAGGAGTTCTCATAAACACATGAGACAACTACCTTAATGACGAATTACTATGCTGTATGCACTTTAAGACCAGGGTATGACATTAAATTCTCCAACTGACTCGTGTTTTTCCTAGTAAACCACTAGGAGTTCTCATAAACACAAGAGACGACTACCTTAATGACGACTTACTATGCTGTATGCACTTTAAGACCAGGATATTCCATTAAATTCTCCAACTGACTCGTGTTTCCCGGTAAACCACTAGGAGTTCTCATAAACACATGAGACAACTACCTTAATGACGACTTACTATGCTGTAAGTACTTTAAGACCCGGGTATGACATTAAATTCTCCAACTGACTCGTATTTCCCGGTAAACCACTAGGAGTTCTCATAAACACATGAGACAACTACCTTAATGACTACTTACTATGCTGTAAGTACTTTAAGACCCGGGTATGACATTAAATTCTCCAACTGATTCGTATTTCCCGGTAAACCACTAGGAGTTCTCATAAACACATTAGACAACTACCTTAATGACCACTTACTATGCTGTAAGTACTTTAAGACCCGGGTATGACATTAAATTCTCCAACTGACTCGTGTTTTTCCCAGTAAACCACTAGGAGTTCTCATAAACAAATGAGACAACTACCTTAATGACGACTTACTATGCTGTAAGTACTTTAAGACCCGGGTATGACATTAAATTCTCCAACTGACTCGTGTTTTTCCCAGTAAACCACTAGGAGTTCTCATAAACATATGAGACAACTACCTTAATGACGACTTACTATGCTGTAAGTACTTTAAGGCCCGGGTATGACATTAAATTCTCCAACTGACTCGTGTATTTCCCGGTAAACCACTAGGAGTTCTCATAAACACATGAGACAACTACCTTAATGACGACTTACTATGCTGTAAGTACTTTAAGGCCCGGATATGACATTAAATTCTCCAACTGACTCGTGTTTTTCCCGGTAAACCACTAGGAGTTCTCATAAACACAAAAGACAACTACCTTAATGACGACTTACTATGCTGTAAGTACTTTAAGGCCCGGATATGACATTAAATTCTCCAACTGACTCTTGTTTTTCCCGGTAAACCACTAGGAGTTCTCATAAACACATGAGACGACTACCTTAATGACGACTTACTATGCTGTAGGTACTTTAAGACCAGGGTATGACATTAAATTCTCCAACTGACTCGTGTTTTTCCCGGTAAACCACTAGGAGTTCTCATAAACACATGAGACAACTACCTTAATGGCGACTTACTATGCTGTAAGTACTTTAAGTCCCGGGTATGACATTAAATTCTCCAACTGACTCGTGTATTTCCCGGTAAACCACTAGGAGTTCTCATAAACACATGAGACAGCTACCTTAATGACGACTTACTATGCTGTAAGTACTTTAAGACCAGGGTATGACATTAAATTCTCCAACTGACTCTTGTTTTTCCCGGTAAACCACTAGGAGTTCTCATAAACACATGAGACGACTACCTTAATGACGACTTACTATGCTGTAGGTACTTTAAGACCCGGGTATGACATTAAATTCTACAACTGACTCGTGTTTTTCCCGGTAAACCACTAGAAGTTCTCATAAACACATGAGACAACTACCTTAATGGCGACTTACTATGCTGTAAGTACTTTAAGGCCCGGGTATGACATTAAATTCTCCAACTGACTCGTGTATTTCCCGGTAAACCACTAGGAGTTCTCATAAACACATGAGACAGCTACCTTAATGACGACTTACTATGCTGTAAGTACTTTAAGGCCCGGGTATGACATTAAATTCTCCAACTGACTCGTGTTTTCCCGGTAAACCACTAGGCGTTCTCATAAACACATGAGACAACTACCTTAATGACGACTTACTATGCTGTAAGTACTTTAAGGCCCGGGTATGACATTAAATTCGCCAACTGACTCGTGTTTTTCCCGGTAAACCACTAGGAGTTCTCATAAACACATGAGACAACTACCTTAATGACGCCTTACTATGCTATAAGTAGTTTAAGGCCCGGGTATGACATTAAATTCTCCAACTGACTCGTGTTTTTCCCGGTAAACCACTAGGAGTTCTCATAAACACAAAAGACAACTACCTTAATGACGCCTTACTATTCTGTAAGTACTTTAAGACCCGGGTATGACATTAAATTCTCCAACTGACTCGTGTTTTTCCCGGTAAACCACTAGGAGTTCTCATAAACACATGAGACAACTACCTTAATGACGACTTACTATGCTATAAGTACTTTAAGACCCGGGTATGACATTAAATTCTCCAACTGACTCGTGTTTTTCCCGGTAAACCACTAGGAGTTCTCATAAACACAAAAGACAACTACCTTAATGACGACTTACTATGCTGTAAGTACTTTAAGACCCGGGTATGACATTAAATTCTCCAACTGACTCGTGTTTTTCCCGGTAAACCACTAGGAGTTGTCATAAACACATGAGACAACTACCTTAATGACGACTTACTATGCTGTAAGTACTTTAAGACCCGGGTATGACATTAAATTCTCCAAGTGACTCGTGTTTTTCCCGGTAAACCACTAGGAGTTCTCATAAACACATGAGACAACTACCTTAATGACGACTTACTGTGCTGTAAGTACTTTAAGAAACGTGTATGACATTAAATTCTCCAACTGACTCGTGTTTTTCCCGGTAAACCACTAGGAGTTCTCATAAACACAAAAGACAACTACCTTAACGACGACTTACTATGCTGTAAGTACTTTAAGGCCCGGGTATGACATTAAATTCTCCAACTGACTCGTGTTTTTCCCGGTAAACCACTAGGAGTTGTCATAAACACATGAGACAACTACCTTAATGACGACTTACTATGCTGTAAGTACTTTAAGACCCGGGTATGACATTAAATTCTCCAACTGACTCGTGTTTTTCCCGGTAAACCACTAGGAGTTCTCATAAACACATGAGACAACTACCTTAATGACGACTTACTATGCTGTAAGTACTTTAAGACCCGGGTATGACATTAAATTCTCCAACTGACTCGTGTTTTTCCCGGTAAACCACTAGGAGTTCTCATAACCACATGAGACAACTACCTTAATGACGACTTACTATGCTGTAAGTACTTTAAGACCCGGGTATGACATTAAATTCTCCAACTGACTCGTGTTTTTCCCGGTAAACCACTAGGAGTTCTCATAAACACATGAGACAACTACCTTAATGACGACTTACTATGCTGTAAGTACTTTAAGACCCGGGTATGACATTAAATTCTCCAACTGACTCGTGTTTTTCCCGGTAAACCACTAGGAGTTCTCATAAACACATGAGACAACTACCTTAATGACGACTTACTATGCTGTAAGTACTTTAAGGCCCGGGTATGACATTAAATTCTCCAACTGACTCGTGTTTTTCCCGGTAAACCACTAGGAGTTCTCATAAACACATGAGACAACTACCTTAATGACGACTTACTATGCTGTATGTACTTTAAGACCAGGGTATGACATTAGATTCTCCAACTGACTCGTGTTTTTCCCGGTAAACCACTAGGAGTTCTCATAAACACATGAGACAACTACCTTAATGACGACTTACTATGCTGTAAGTACCTTAAGGCCCGGGTATGACATTAAATTCTCCAACTGACTCGTGTTTTTCCCGGTAAACCACTAGGAGTTCTCATAAACACATGAGACAACTACCTTAATGACGAATTACTATGCTGTATGCACTTTAAGACCAGGGTATGACATTAAATTCTCCAACTGACTCGTGTTTTTCCTAGTAAACCACTAGGAGTTCTCATAAACACAAGAGACGACTACCTTAATGACGACTTACTATGCTGTATGCACTTTAAGACCAGGATATTCCATTAAATTCTCCAACTGACTCGTATTTCCCATGTAAACCACTAGGAGTTCTCATAAACACATGAGACAACTACCTTAATGACGACTTACTATGCTGTAAGTACTTTAAGACCCGGGTATGACATTAAATTCTCCAACTGATTCGTATTTCCCGGTAAACCACTAGGAGTTCTCATAAACACATGAGACAACTACCTTAATGACTACTTACTATGCTGTAAGTACTTTAAGACCCGGGTATGACATTAAATTCTCCAACTGATTCGTATTTCCCGGTAAACCACTAGGAGTTCTCATAAACACATTAGACAACTACCTTAATGACCACTTACTATGCTGTAAGTACTTTAAGACCCGGGTATGACATTAAATTCTCCAACTGACTCGTGTTTTTCCCAGTAAACCACTAGGAGTTCTCATAAACAAATGAGACAACTACCTTAATGACGACTTGCTATGCTGTAAGTACTTTAAGACCCGGGTATGACATTAAATTCTCCAACTGACTCGTGTTTTTCGCGGTAAACCACTAGCAGTTCTCATAAACACACGAGACAATTACCTTAATGACGACTTACTATGCTGTAAGTACTTTAAGACCCGGGTATGACATTCAATTCTCCAACTGACTCGTGTTTTTGCCGGTAAACCACTAGGAGTTCTCATAAACAAATGAGACAATTACCTTAATGACGACTTACTATGCTGTAAGTACTTTAAGACCCGGGTATGACATTAAATTCTCCAACTGAATCGTGTTTTTCCCAGTAAACCACTAGGAGTTCTCATAAACACATGAGACAACTACCTTAATGACGACTTACTATGCTGTAAGTACTTTAAGACCCGGGTATGACATTAAATTCTCCAACTGACTCGTGTTTTTCCCAGTAAACCACTAGGAGTTCTCATAAACATATGAGACAACTACCTTAATGACGACTTACTATGCTGTAAGTACTTTAAGGCCCGGGTATGACATTAAATTCTCCAACTGACTCGTGTATTTCCCGGTAAACCACTAGGAGTTCTCATAAACACATGAGACAACTACCTTTATGACGACTTACTATGCTGTAAGTACTTTAAGGCCCGGGTATGACATTAAATTCTCCAACTGACTCGTGTTTTTCCCGGTAAACCACTAGGAGTTCTCATAAACAAATGAGACAACTACCTTAATGACGACTTACTATGCTGTAAGTACTTTAAGGCCCGGATATGACATTAAATTCTCCAACTGACTCGTGTTTTTCCCGGTAAACCACTAGGAGTTCTCATAAACACAAAAGACAACTCCCTTAATGACGACTTACTATGCTGTAAGTACTTTAAGGCCCGGATATGACATTAAATTCTCCAACTGACTCTTGTTTTTCCCGGTAAACCACTAGGAGTTCTCATAAACACATGAGACGACTACCTTAATGACGACTTACTATGCTGTAGGTACTTTAAGACCAGGGTATGACATTAAATTCTCCAACTGACTCGTGTTTTTCCCGGTAAACCACTAGGAGTTCTCATAAACACATGAGACGACTACCTTAATGACGACTTACTATGCTGTAGGTACTTTAAGACCAGGGTATGACATTAAATTCTCCAACTGACTCGTGTTTTTCCCGGTAAACCACTAGGAGTTCTCATAAACACATGAGACAACTACCTTAATGGCGACTTACTATGCTGTAAGTACTTTAAGGCCCGGGTATGACATTAAATTCTCCAACTGACTCGTGTATTTCCCGGTAAACCACTAGGAGTTCTCATAAACACATGAGACAGCTACCTTAATGACGACTTACTATGCTGTAAGTACTTTAAGGCCCGGGTATGACATTAAATTCTCCAACTGACTCGTGTTTTCCCGGTAAACCACTAGGCGTTCTCATAAACACATGAGACAACTACCTTAATGGCGACTTACTATGCTGTAAGTACTTTAAGGCCCGGGTATGACATTAAATTCTCCAACTGACTCGTGTATTTCCCGGTAAACCACTAGGAGTTCTCATAAACACATGAGACAACTACCTTAATGACGACTTACTATGCTGTAAGTACTTTAAGGCCCGGGTATGACATTAAATTCTCCAACTGACTCGTGTTTTTCCCGGTAAACCACTAGGAGTTCTCATAAACACATGAGACAACTACCTTAATGACGACTTACTATGCTATAAGTAGTTTAAGGCCCGGTTATTACATTAAATTCGCCAACTGACTCGTGTTTTTCCCGGTAAACCACTAGGAGTTCTCATAAACACATGAGACAGCTACCTTAATGACGCCTTACTATGCTGTAAGTAATTTAAGGCCCGGTTATTACATTAAATTCGCCAACTGACTCGTGTTTTTCCCGGTAAACCACTAGGAGTTCTCATAAACACATGAGACAGCTACCTTAATGACGCCTTACTATGCTATAAGTAGTTTAAGGCCCGGGTATGACATTAAATTCTCCAACTGACTCGTGTTTTTCCCGGTAAACCACTAGGAGTTCTCATAAACACAAAAGACAACTACCTTAATGACGACTTACTATGCTGTAAGTACTTTAAGACCCGCGTATGACATTAAATTCTCCAACTGACTCGTGTTTTTCCCGGTAAACCACTAGGAGTTCTCATAAACACATGAGACAACTACCTTAATGACGACTTACTATGCTGTAAGTACTTTAAGACCCGGGTATGACATTAAATTCTCCAACTGACTCGTGTTTTTCCCGGTAAACCACTAGGAGTTCTCATAAACACATGAGACAACTACCTTAATGACGACTTACTATGCTGTAAGTACTTTAAGGCCCGGGTATGACATTAAATTCTCCAACTGACTCGTGTTTTTCCCGGTAAACCACTAGGAGTTCTCATAAACACATGAGACAACTACCTTAATGACGACTTACTATGCTGTATGCACTTTAAGACCAGGGTATGACATTAGATTCTCCAACTGACTCGTGTTTTTCCCGGTAAACCACTAGGAGTTCTCATAAACACATGAGACAACTACCTTAATGACCACTTACTATGCTGTAAGTACTTTAAGACCCGGGTATGACATTAAATTCTCCAACTGACTCGTGTTTTTCCCAGTAAACCACTAGGAGTTCTCATAAACAAATGAGACAACTACCTTAATGACGACTTGCTATGCTGTAAGTACTTTAAGACCCGGGTATGACATTAAATTCTCCAACTGACTC
Organism: Mantis religiosa; assembly: GCA_030765055.1. NCBI lineage: Eukaryota > Metazoa > Arthropoda > Insecta > Mantodea > Mantidae > Mantis > Mantis religiosa. The sequence continues at coordinate 14,560,226 of CM060951.1, forward strand.
GTGTTTTTCGCGGTAAACCACTAGCAGTTCTCATAAACACACGAGACAATTACCTTAATGACGACTTACTATGCTGTAAGTACTTTAAGACCCGGGTATGACATTCAATTCTCCAACTGACTCGTGTTTTTGCCGGTAAACCACTAGGAGTTCTCATAAACAAATGAGACAATTACCTTAATGACGACTTACTATGCTGTAAGTACTTTAAGACCCGGGTATGACATTAAATTCTCCAACTGAATCGTGTTTTTCCCAGTAAACCACTAGGAGTTCTCATAAACACATGAGACAACTACCTTAATGACGACTTACTATGCTGTAAGTACTTTAAGACCCGGGTATGACATTAAATTCTCCAACTGACTCGTGTTTTTCCCAGTAAACCACTAGGAGTTCTCATAAACATATGAGACAACTACCTTAATGACGACTTACTATGCTGTAAGTACTTTAAGGCCCGGGTATGACATTAAATTCTCCAACTGACTCGTGTATTTCCCGGTAAACCACTAGGAGTTCTCATAAACACATGAGACAACTACCTTTATGACGACTTACTATGCTGTAAGTACTTTAAGGCCCGGGTATGACATTAAATTCTCCAACTGACTCGTGTTTTTCCCGGTAAACCACTAGGAGTTCTCATAAACAAATGAGACAACTACCTTAATGACGACTTACTATGCTGTAAGTACTTTAAGGCCCGGATATGACATTAAATTCTCCAACTGACTCGTGTTTTTCCCGGTAAACCACTAGGAGTTCTCATAAACACAAAAGACAACTACCTTAACGACGACTTACTATGCTGTAAGTACTTTAAGGCCCGGGTATGACATTAAATTCTCCAACTGACTCGTGTTTTTCCCGGTAAACCACTAGGAGTTGTCATAAACACATGAGACAACTACCTTAATGACGACTTACTATGCTGTAAGTACTTTAAGACCCGGGTATGACATTAAATTCTCCAACTGACTCGTGTTTTTCCCGGTAAACCACTAGGAGTTCTCAAAACCACATGAGACAACTACCTTAATGACGACTTACTATGCTGTAAGTACTTTAAGACCCGGGTATGACATTAAATTCTCCAACTGACTCGTGTTTTTCCCGGTAAACCACTAGGAGTTCTCATAACCACATGAGACAACTACCTTAATGACGACTTACTATGCTGTAAGTACTTTAAGACCCGGGTATGACATTAAATTCTCCAACTGACTCGTGTTTTTCCCGGTAAACCACTAGGAGTTCTCATAAACACATGAGACAACTACCTTAATGACGACTTACTATGCTGTAAGTACTTTAAGACCCGGGTATGACATTAAATTCTCCAACTGACTCGTGTTTTTCCCGGTAAACCACTAGGAGTTCTCATAAACACATGAGACAACTACCTTAATGACGACTTACTATGCTGTAAGTACTTTAAGGCCCGGGTATGACATTAAATTCTCCAACTGACTCGTGTTTTTCCCGGTAAACCACTAGGAGTTCTCATAAACACATGAGACAACTACCTTAATGACGACTTACTATGCTGTATGCACTTTAAGACCAGGGTATGACATTAGATTCTCCAACTGACTCGTGTTTTTCCCGGTAAACCACTAGGAGTTCTCATAAACACATGAGACAACTACCTTAATGACGACTTACTATGCTGTAAGTACCTTAAGGCCCGGGTATGACATTAAATTCTCCAACTGACTCGTGTTTTTCCCGGTAAACCACTAGGAGTTCTCATAAACACATGAGACAACTACCTTAATGACGAATTACTATGCTGTATGCACTTTAAGACCAGGGTATGACATTAAATTCTCCAACTGACTCGTGTTTTTCCTAGTAAACCACTAGGAGTTCTCATAAACACAAGAGACGACTACCTTAATGACGACTTACTATGCTGTATGCACTTTAAGACCAGGATATTCCATTAAATTCTCCAACTGACTCGTATTTCCCATGTAAACCACTAGGAGTTCTCATAAACACATGAGACAACTACCTTAATGACGACTTACTATGCTGTAAGTACTTTAAGACCCGGGTATGACATTAAATTCTCCAACTGATTCGTATTTCCCGGTAAACCACTAGGAGTTCTCATAAACACATGAGACAACTACCTTAATGACTACTTACTATGCTGTAAGTACTTTAAGACCCGGGTATGACATTAAATTCTCCAACTGATTCGTATTTCCCGGTAAACCACTAGGAGTTCTCATAAACACATTAGACAACTACCTTAATGACCACTTACTATGCTGTAAGTACTTTAAGACCCGGGTATGACATTAAATTCTCCAACTGACTCGTGTTTTTCCCAGTAAACCACTAGGAGTTCTCATAAACAAATGAGACAACTACCTTAATGACGACTTGCTATGCTGTAAGTACTTTAAGACCCGGGTATGACATTAAATTCTCCAACTGACTCGTGTTTTTCGCGGTAAACCACTAGCAGTTCTCATAAACACACGAGACAATTACCTTAATGACGACTTACTATGCTGTAAGTACTTTAAGACCCGGGTATGACATTCAATTCTCCAACTGACTCGTGTTTTTGCCGGTAAACCACTAGGAGTTCTCATAAACAAATGAGACAATTACCTTAATGACGACTTACTATGCTGTAAGTACTTTAAGACCCTGGTATGACATTAAATTCTCCAACTGAATCGTGTTTTTCCCAGTAAACCACTAGGAGTTCTCATAAACACATGAGACAACTACCTTAATGACGACTTACTATGCTGTAAGTACTTTAAGACCCGGGTATGACATTAAATTCTCCAACTGACTCGTGTTTTTCCCAGTAAACCACTAGGAGTTCTCATAAACATATGAGACAACTACCTTAATGACGACTTACTATGCTGTAAGTACTTTAAGGCCCGGGTATGACATTAAATTCTCCAACTGACTCGTGTATTTCCCGGTAAACCACTAGGAGTTCTCATAAACACATGAGACAACTACCTTTATGACGACTTACTATGCTGTAAGTACTTTAAGGCCCGGGTATGACATTAAATTCTCCAACTGACTCGTGTTTTTCCCGGTAAACCACTAGGAGTTCTCATAAACAAATGAGACAACTACCTTAATGACGACTTACTATGCTGTAAGTACTTTAAGGCCCGGATATGACATTAAATTCTCCAACTGACTCGTGTTTTTCCCGGTAAACCACTAGGAGTTCTCATAAACACAAAAGACAACTCCCTTAATGACGACTTACTATGCTGTAAGTACTTTAAGGCCCGGATATGACATTAAATTCTCCAACTGACTCTTGTTTTTCCCGGTAAACCACTAGGAGTTCTCATAAACACATGAGACGACTACCTTAATGACGACTTACTATGCTGTAGGTACTTTAAGACCAGGGTATGACATTAAATTCTCCAACTGACTCGTGTTTTTCCCGGTAAACCACTAGGAGTTCTCATAAACACATGAGACGACTACCTTAATGACGACTTACTATGCTGTAGGTACTTTAAGACCAGGGTATGACATTAAATTCTCCAACTGACTCGTGTTTTTCCCGGTAAACCACTAGGAGTTCTCATAAACACATGAGACAACTACCTTAATGGCGACTTACTATGCTGTAAGTACTTTAAGGCCCGGGTATGACATTAAATTCTCCAACTGACTCGTGTATTTCCCGGTAAACCACTAGGAGTTCTCATAAACACATGAGACAGCTACCTTAATGACGACTTACTATGCTGTAAGTACTTTAAGGCCCGGGTATGACATTAAATTCTCCAACTGACTCGTGTTTTCCCGGTAAACCACTAGGCGTTCTCATAAACACATGAGACAACTACCTTAATGGCGACTTACTATGCTGTAAGTACTTTAAGGCCCGGGTATGACATTAAATTCTCCAACTGACTCGTGTATTTCCCGGTAAACCACTAGGAGTTCTCATAAACACATGAGACAACTACCTTAATGACGACTTACTATGCTGTAAGTACTTTAAGGCCCGGGTATGACATTAAATTCTCCAACTGACTCGTGTTTTTCCCGGTAAACCACTAGGAGTTCTCATAAACACATGAGACAACTACCTTAATGACGACTTACTATGCTATAAGTAGTTTAAGGCCCGGTTATTACATTAAATTCGCCAACTGACTCGTGTTTTTCCCGGTAAACCACTAGGAGTTCTCATAAACACATGAGACAGCTACCTTAATGACGCCTTACTATGCTGTAAGTAATTTAAGGCCCGGTTATTACATTAAATTCGCCAACTGACTCGTGTTTTTCCCGGTAAACCACTAGGAGTTCTCATAAACACATGAGACAGCTACCTTAATGACGCCTTACTATGCTATAAGTAGTTTAAGGCCCGGGTATGACATTAAATTCTCCAACTGACTCGTGTTTTTTCCGGTAAACCACTAGGAGTTCTCATAAACACAAAAGACAACTACCTTAATGACGACTTACTATGCTGTAAGTACTTTAAGACCCGGGTATGACATTAAATTCTCCAACTGACTCGTGTTTTTCCCGGTAAACCACTAGGAGTTCTCATAAACACATGAGACAACTACCTTAATGACGACTTACTATGCTGTAAGTACTTTAAGACCCGGGTATGACATTAAATTCTCCAACTGACTCGTGTTTTTCCCGGTAAACCACTAGGAGTTCTCATAAACACATGAGACAACTACCTTAATGACGACTTACTATGCTGTAAGTACTTTAAGGCCCGGGTATGACATTAAATTCTCCAACTGACTCGTGTTTTTCCCGGTAAACCACTAGGAGTTCTCATAAACACATGAGACAACTACCTTAATGACGACTTACTATGCTGTATGCACTTTAAGACCAGGGTATGACATTAGATTCTCCAACTGACTCGTGTTTTTCCCGGTAAACCACTAGGAGTTCTCATAAACACATGAGACAACTACCTTAATGACCACTTACTATGCTGTAAGTACTTTAAGACCCGGGTATGACATTAAATTCTCCAACTGACTCGTGTTTTTCCCAGTAAACCACTAGGAGTTCTCATAAACAAATGAGACAACTACCTTAATGACGACTTGCTATGCTGTAAGTACTTTAAGACCCGGGTATGACATTAAATTCTCCAACTGACTCGTGTTTTTCGCGGTAAACCACTAGCAGTTCTCATAAACACACGAGACAATTACCTTAATGACGACTTACTATGCTGTAAGTACTTTAAGACCCGGGTATGACATTCAATTCTCCAACTGACTCGTGTTTTTGCCGGTAAACCACTAGGAGTTCTCATAAACAAATGAGACAATTACCTTAATGACGACTTACTATGCTGTAAGTACTTTAAGACCCGGGTATGACATTAAATTCTCCAACTGAATCGTGTTTTTCCCAGTAAACCACTAGGAGTTCTCATAAACACATGAGACAACTACCTTAATGACGACTTACTATGCTGTAAGTACTTTAAGACCCGGGTATGACATTAAATTCTCCAACTGACTCGTGTTTTTCCCAGTAAACCACTAGGAGTTCTCATAAACATATGAGACAACTACCTTAATGACGACTTACTATGCTGTAAGTACTTTAAGGCCCGGGTATGACATTAAATTCTCCAACTGACTCGTGTATTTCCCGGTAAACCACTAGGAGTTCTCATAAACACATGAGACAACTACCTTTATGACGACTTACTATGCTGTAAGTACTTTAAGGCCCGGGTATGGCATTAAATTCTCCAACTGACTCGTGTTTTTCCCGGTAAACCACTAGGAGTTCTCATAAACAAATGAGACAACTACCTTAATGACGACTTACTATGCTGTAAGTACTTTAAGGCCCGGATATGACATTAAATTCTCCAACTGACTCGTGTTTTTCCCGGTAAACCACTAGGAGTTCTCATAAACACAAAAGACAACTCCCTTAATGACGACTTACTATGCTGTAAGTACTTTAAGGCCCGGATATGACATTAAATTCTCCAACTGACTCTTGTTTTTCCCGGTAAACCACTAGGAGTTCTCATAAACACATGAGACGACTACCTTAATGACGACTTACTATGCTGTAGGTACTTTAAGACCAGGGTATGACATTAAATTCTCCAACTGACTCGTGTTTTTCCCGGTAAACCACTAGGAGTTCTCATAAACACATGAGACGACTACCTTAATGACGACTTACTATGCTGTAGGTACTTTAAGACCAGGGTATGACATTAAATTCTCCAACTGACTCGTGTTTTTCCCGGTAAACCACTAGGAGTTCTCATAAACACATGAGACAACTACCTTAATGGCGACTTACTATGCTGTAAGTACTTTAAGGCCCGGGTATGACATTAAATTCTCCAACTGACTCGTGTATTTCCCGGTAAACCACTAGGAGTTCTCATAAACACATGAGACAGCTACCTTAATGACGACTTACTATGCTGTAAGTACTTTAAGGCCCGGGTATGACATTAAATTCTCCAACTGACTCGTGTTTTCCCGGTAAACCACTAGGCGTTCTCATAAACACATGAGACAACTACCTTAATGGCGACTTACTATGCTGTAAGTACTTTAAGGCCCGGGTATGACATTAAATTCTCCAACTGACTCGTGTATTTCCCGGTAAACCACTAGGAGTTCTCATAAACACATGAGACAACTACCTTAATGACGACTTACTATGCTGTAAGTACTTTAAGGCCCGGGTATGACATTAAATTCTCCAACTGACTCGTGTTTTTCCCGGTAAACCACTAGGAGTTCTCATAAACACATGAGACAACTACCTTAATGACGACTTACTATGCTATAAGTAGTTTAAGGCCCGGTTATTACATTAAATTCGCCAACTGACTCGTGTTTTTCCCGGTAAACCACTAGGAGTTCTCATAAACACATGAGACAGCTACCTTAATGACGCCTTACTATGCTGTAAGTAATTTAAGGCCCGGTTATTACATTAAATTCGCCAACTGACTCGTGTTTTTCCCGGTAAACCACTAGGAGTTCTCATAAACACATGAGACAGCTACCTTAATGACGCCTTACTATGCTATAAGTAGTTTAAGGCCCGGGTATGACATTAAATTCTCCAACTGACTCGTGTTTTTCCCGGTAAACCACTAGGAGTTCTCATAAACACAAAAGACAACTACCTTAATGACGACTTACTATGCTGTAAGTACTTTAAGACCCGGGTATGACATTAAATTCTCCAACTGACTCGTGTTTTTCCCGGTAAACCACTAGGAGTTCTCATAAACACATGAGACAACTACCTTAATGACGACTTACTATGCTGTAAGTACTTTAAGACCCGGGTATGACATTAAATTCTCCAACTGACTCGTGTTTTTCCCGGTAAACCACTAGGAGTTCTCATAAACACATGAGACAACTACCTTAATGACGACTTACTATGCTGTAAGTACTTTAAGGCCCGGGTATGACATTAAATTCTCCAACTGACTCGTGTTTTTCCCGGTAAACCACTAGGAGTTCTCATAAACACATGAGACAACTACCTTAATGACGACTTACTATGCTGTATGCACTTTAAGACCAGGGTATGACATTAGATTCTCCAACTGACTCGTGTTTTTCCCGGTAAACCACTAGGAGTTCTCATAAACACATGAGACAACTACCTTAATGACGACTTACTATGCTGTAAGTACCTTAAGGCCCGGGTATGACATTAAATTCTCCAACTGACTCGTGTTTTTCCCGGTAAACCACTAGGAGTTCTCATAAACACATGAGACAACTACCTTAATGACGAATTACTATGCTGTATGCACTTTAAGACCAGGGTATGACATTAAATTCTCCAACTGACTCGTGTTTTTCCTAGTAAACCACTAGGAGTTCTCATAAACACAAGAGACGACTACCTTAATGACGACTTACTATGCTGTATGCACTTTAAGACCAGGATATTCCATTAAATTCTCCAACTGACTCGTATTTCCCGGTAAACCACTAGGAGTTCTCATAAACACATGAGACAACTACCTTAATGACGACTTACTATGCTGTAAGTACTTTAAGACCCGGGTATGACATTAAATTCTCCAACTGATTCGTATTTCCCGGTAAACCACTAGGAGTTCTCATAAACACATGAGACAACTACCTTAATGACTACTTACTATGCTGTAAGTACTTTAAGACCCGGGTATGACATTAAATTCTCCAACTGATTCGTATTTCCCGGTAAACCACTAGGAGTTCTCATAAACACATTAGACAACTACCTTAAAGACCACTTACTATGCTGTAAGTACTTTAAGACCCGGGTATGACATTAAATTCTCCAACTGACTCGTGTTTTTCCCAGTAAACCACTAGGAGTTCTCATAAACATATGAGACAACTACCTTAATGACGACTTACTATGCTGTAAGTACTTTAAGGCCCGGGTATGACATTAAATTCTCCAACTGACTCGTGTATTTCCCGGTAAACCACTAGGAGTTCTCATAAACACATGAGACAACTACCTTTATGACGACTTACTATGCTGTAAGTACTTTAAGGCCCGGGTATGACATTAAATTCTCCAACTGACTCGTGTTTTTCCCGGTAAACCACTAGGAGTTCTCATAAACAAATGAGACAACTACCTTAATGACGACTTACTATGCTGTAAGTACTTTAAGGCCCGGATATGACATTAAATTCTCCAACTGACTCGTGTTTTTCCCGGTAAACCACTAGGAGTTCTCATAAACACAAAAGACAACTACCTTAACGACGACTTACTATGCTGTAAGTACTTTAAGGCCCGGGTATGACATTAAATTCTCCAACTGACTCGTGTTTTTCCCGGTAAACCACTAGGAGTTGTCATAAACACATGAGACAACTACCTTAATGACGACTTACTATGCTGTAAGTACTTTAAGACCCGGGTATGACATTAAATTCTCCAACTGACTCGTGTTTTTCCCGGTAAACCACTAGGAGTTCTCAAAACCACATGAGACAACTACCTTAATGACGACTTACTATGCTGTAAGTACTTTAAGACCCGGGTATGACATTAAATTCTCCAACTGACTCGTGTTTTTCCCGGTAAACCACTAGGAGTTCTCATAACCACATGAGACAACTACCTTAATGACGACTTACTATGCTGTAAGTACTTTAAGACCCGGGTATGACATTAAATTCTCCAACTGACTCGTGTTTTTCCCGGTAAACCACTAGGAGTTCTCATAAACACATGAGACAACTACCTTAATGACGACTTACTATGCTGTAAGTACTTTAAGACCCGGGTATGACATTAAATTCTCCAACTGACTCGTGTTTTTCCCGGTAAACCACTAGGAGTTCTCATAAACACATGAGACAACTACCTTAATGACGACTTACTATGCTGTAAGTACTTTAAGGCCCGGGTATGACATTAAATTCTCCAACTGACTCGTGTTTTTCCCGGTAAACCACTAGGAGTTCTCATAAACACATGAGACAACTACCTTAATGACGACTTACTATGCTGTATGCACTTTAAGACCAGGGTATGACATTAGATTCTCCAACTGACTCGTGTTTTTCCCGGTAAACCACTAGGAGTTCTCATAAACACATGAGACAACTACCTTAATGACGACTTACTATGCTGTAAGTACCTTAAGGCCCGGGTATGACATTAAATTCTCCAACTGACTCGTGTTTTTCCCGGTAAACCACTAGGAGTTCTCATAAACACATGAGACAACTACCTTAATGACGAATTACTATGCTGTATGCACTTTAAGACCAGGGTATGACATTAAATTCTCCAACTGACTCGTGTTTTTCCTAGTAAACCACTAGGAGTTCTCATAAACACAAGAGACGACTACCTTAATGACGACTTACTATGCTGTATGCACTTTAAGACCAGGATATTCCATTAAATTCTCCAACTGACTCGTATTTCCCATGTAAACCACTAGGAGTTCTCATAAACACATGAGACAACTACCTTAATGACGACTTACTATGCTGTAAGTACTTTAAGACCCGGGTATGACATTAAATTCTCCAACTGATTCGTATTTCCCGGTAAACCACTAGGAGTTCTCATAAACACATGAGACAACTACCTTAATGACTACTTACTATGCTGTAAGTACTTTAAGACCCGGGTATGACATTAAATTCTCCAACTGATTCGTATTTCCCGGTAAACCACTAGGAGTTCTCATAAACACATTAGACAACTACCTTAATGACCACTTACTATGCTGTAAGTACTTTAAGACCCGGGTATGACATTAAATTCTCCAACTGACTCGTGTTTTTCCCAGTAAACCACTAGGAGTTCTCATAAACAAATGAGACAACTACCTTAATGACGACTTGCTATGCTGTAAGTACTTTAAGACCCGGGTATGACATTAAATTCTCCAACTGACTCGTGTTTTTCGCGGTAAACCACTAGCAGTTCTCATAAACACACGAGACAATTACCTTAATGACGACTTACTATGCTGTAAGTACTTTAAGACCCGGGTATGACATTCAATTCTCCAACTGACTCGTGTTTTTGCCGGTAAACCACTAGGAGTTCTCATAAACAAATGAGACAATTACCTTAATGACGACTTACTATGCTGTAAGTACTTTAAGACCCTGGTATGACATTAAATTCTCCAACTGAATCGTGTTTTTCCCAGTAAACCACTAGGAGTTCTCATAAACACATGAGACAACTACCTTAATGACGACTTACTATGCTGTAAGTACTTTAAGACCCGGGTATGACATTAAATTCTCCAACTGACTCGTGTTTTTCCCAGTAAACCACTAGGAGTTCTCATAAACATATGAGACAACTACCTTAATGACGACTTACTATGCTGTAAGTACTTTAAGGCCCGGGTATGACATTAAATTCTCCAACTGACTCGTGTATTTCCCGGTAAACCACTAGGAGTTCTCATAAACACATGAGACAACTACCTTTATGACGACTTACTATGCTGTAAGTACTTTAAGGCCCGGGTATGACATTAAATTCTCCAACTGACTCGTGTTTTTCCCGGTAAACCACTAGGAGTTCTCATAAACAAATGAGACAACTACCTTAATGACGACTTACTATGCTGTAAGTACTTTAAGGCCCGGATATGACATTAAATTCTCCAACTGACTCGTGTTTTTCCCGGTAAACCACTAGGAGTTCTCATAAACACAAAAGACAACTCCCTTAATGACGACTTACTATGCTGTAAGTACTTTAAGGCCCGGATATGACATTAAATTCTCCAACTGACTCTTGTTTTTCCCGGTAAACCACTAGGAGTTCTCATAAACACATGAGACGACTACCTTAATGACGACTTACTATGCTGTAGGTACTTTAAGACCAGGGTATGACATTAAATTCTCCAACTGACTCGTGTTTTTCCCGGTAAACCACTAGGAGTTCTCATAAACACATGAGACGACTACCTTAATGACGACTTACTATGCTGTAGGTACTTTAAGACCAGGGTATGACATTAAATTCTCCAACTGACTCGTGTTTTTCCCGGTAAACCACTAGGAGTTCTCATAAACACATGAGACAACTACCTTAATGGCGACTTACTATGCTGTAAGTACTTTAAGGCCCGGGTATGACATTAAATTCTCCAACTGACTCGTGTATTTCCCGGTAAACCACTAGGAGTTCTCATAAACACATGAGACAGCTACCTTAATGACGACTTACTATGCTGTAAGTACTTTAAGGCCCGGGTATGACATTAAATTCTCCAACTGACTCGTGTTTTTCCCGGTAAACCACTAGGCGTTCTCATAAATACATGAGACAACTACCTTAATGGCGACTTACTATGCTGTAAGTACTTTAAGGCCCGGGTATGACATTAAATTCTCCAACTGACTCGTGTATTTCCCGGTAAACCACTAGGAGTTCTCATAAACACATGAGACAACTACCTTAATGACGACTTACTATGCTGTAAGTACTTTAAGGCCCGGGTATGACATTAAATTCTCCAACTGACTCGTGTTTTTCCCGGTAAACCACTAGGAGTTCTCATAAACACATGAGACAACTACCTTAATGACGACTTACTATGCTATAAGTAGTTTAAGGCCCGGTTATTACATTAAATTCGCCAACTGACTCGTGTTTTTCCCGGTAAACCACTAGGAGTTCTCATAAACACATGAGACAGCTACCTTAATGACGCCTTACTATGCTGTAAGTAATTTAAGGCCCGGTTATTACATTAAATTCGCCAACTGACTCGTGTTTTTCCCGGTAAACCACTAGGAGTTCTCATAAACACATGAGACAGCTACCTTAATGACGCCTTACTATGCTATAAGTAGTTTAAGGCCCGGGTATGACATTAAATTCTCCAACTGACTCGTGTTTTTTCCGGTAAACCACTAGGAGTTCTCATAAACACAAAAGACAACTACCTTAATGACGACTTACTATGCTGTAAGTACTTTAAGACCCGGGTATGACATTAAATTCTCCAACTGACTCGTGTTTTTCCCGGTAAACCACTAGGAGTTCTCATAAACACATGAGACAACTACCTTAATGACGACTTACTATGCTGTAAGTACTTTAAGACCCGGGTATGACATTAAATTCTCCAACTGACTCGTGTTTTTCCCGGTAAACCACTAGGAGTTCTCATAAACACATGAGACAACTACCTTAATGACGACTTACTATGCTGTAAGTACTTTAAGGCCCGGGTATGACATTAAATTCTCCAACTGACTCGTGTTTTTCCCGGTAAACCACTAGGAGTTCTCATAAACACATGAGACAACTACCTTAATGACGACTTACTATGCTGTATGCACTTTAAGACCAGGGTATGACATTAGATTCTCCAACTGACTCGTGTTTTTCCCGGTAAACCACTAGGAGTTCTCATAAACACATGAGACAACTACCTTAATGACCACTTACTATGCTGTAAGTACTTTAAGACCCGGGTATGACATTAAATTCTCCAACTGACTCGTGTTTTTCCCAGTAAACCACTAGGAGTTCTCATAAACAAATGAGACAACTACCTTAATGACGACTTGCTATGCTGTAAGTACTTTAAGACCCGGGTATGACATTAAATTCTCCAACTGACTCGTGTTTTTCGCGGTAAACCACTAGCAGTTCTCATAAACACACGAGACAATTACCTTAATGACGACTTACTATGCTGTAAGTACTTTAAGACCCGGGTATGACATTCAATTCTCCAACTGACTCGTGTTTTTGCCGGTAAACCACTAGGAGTTCTCATAAACAAATGAGACAATTACCTTAATGACGACTTACTATGCTGTAAGTACTTTAAGACCCGGGTATGACATTAAATTCTCCAACTGAATCGTGTTTTTCCCAGTAAACCACTAGGAGTTCTCATAAACACATGAGACAACTACCTTAATGACGACTTACTATGCTGTAAGTACTTTAAGACCCGGGTATGACATTAAATTCTCCAACTGACTCGTGTTTTTCCCAGTAAACCACTAGGAGTTCTCATAAACATATGAGACAACTACCTTAATGACGACTTACTATGCTGTAAGTACTTTAAGGCCCGGGTATGACATTAAATTCTCCAACTGACTCGTGTATTTCCCGGTAAACCACTAGGAGTTCTCATAAACACATGAGACAACTACCTTTATGACGACTTACTATGCTGTAAGTACTTTAAGGCCCGGGTATGGCATTAAATTCTCCAACTGACTCGTGTTTTTCCCGGTAAACCACTAGGAGTTCTCATAAACAAATGAGACAACTACCTTAATGACGACTTACTATGCTGTAAGTACTTTAAGGCCCGGATATGACATTAAATTCTCCAACTGACTCGTGTTTTTCCCGGTAAACCACTAGGAGTTCTCATAAACACAAAAGACAACTCCCTTAATGACGACTTACTATGCTGTAAGTACTTTAAGGCCCGGATATGACATTAAATTCTCCAACTGACTCTTGTTTTTCCCGGTAAACCACTAGGAGTTCTCATAAACACATGAGACGACTACCTTAATGACGACTTACTATGCTGTAGGTACTTTAAGACCAGGGTATGACATTAAATTCTCCAACTGACTCGTGTTTTTCCCGGTAAACCACTAGGAGTTCTCATAAACACATGAGACGACTACCTTAATGACGACTTACTATGCTGTAGGTACTTTAAGACCAGGGTATGACATTAAATTCTCCAACTGACTCGTGTTTTTCCCGGTAAACCACTAGGAGTTCTCATAAACACATGAGACAACTACCTTAATGGCGACTTACTATGCTGTAAGTACTTTAAGGCCCGGGTATGACATTAAATTCTCCAACTGACTCGTGTATTTCCCGGTAAACCACTAGGAGTTCTCATAAACACATGAGACAGCTACCTTAATGACGACTTACTATGCTGTAAGTACTTTAAGGCCCGGGTATGACATTAAATTCTCCAACTGACTCGTGTTTTCCCGGTAAACCACTAGGCGTTCTCATAAACACATGAGACAACTACCTTAATGGCGACTTACTATGCTGTAAGTACTTTAAGGCCCGGGTATGACATTAAATTCTCCAACTGACTCGTGTATTTCCCGGTAAACCACTAGGAGTTCTCATAAACACATGAGACAACTACCTTAATGACGACTTACTATGCTGTAAGTACTTTAAGGCCCGGGTATGACATTAAATTCTCCAACTGACTCGTGTTTTTCCCGGTAAACCACTAGGAGTTCTCATAAACACATGAGACAACTACCTTAATGACGACTTACTATGCTATAAGTAGTTTAAGGCCCGGTTATTACATTAAATTCGCCAACTGACTCGTGTTTTTCCCGGTAAACCACTAGGAGTTCTCATAAACACATGAGACAGCTACCTTAATGACGCCTTACTATGCTGTAAGTAATTTAAGGCCCGGTTATTACATTAAATTCGCCAACTGACTCGTGTTTTTCCCGGTAAACCACTAGGAGTTCTCATAAACACATGAGACAGCTACCTTAATGACGCCTTACTATGCTATAAGTAGTTTAAGGCCCGGGTATGACATTAAATTCTCCAACTGACTCGTGTTTTTCCCGGTAAACCACTAGGAGTTCTCATAAACACAAAAGACAACTACCTTAATGACGACTTACTATGCTGTAAGTACTTTAAGACCCGGGTATGACATTAAATTCTCCAACTGACTCGTGTTTTTCCCGGTAAACCACTAGGAGTTCTCATAAACACATGAGACAACTACCTTAATGACGACTTACTATGCTGTAAGTACTTTAAGACCCGGGTATGACATTAAATTCTCCAACTGACTCGTGTTTTTCCCGGTAAACCACTAGGAGTTCTCATAAACACATGAGACAACTACCTTAATGACGACTTACTATGCTGTAAGTACTTTAAGGCCCGGGTATGACATTAAATTCTCCAACTGACTCGTGTTTTTCCCGGTAAACCACTAGGAGTTCTCATAAACACATGAGACAACTACCTTAATGACGACTTACTATGCTGTATGCACTTTAAGACCAGGGTATGACATTAGATTCTCCAACTGACTCGTGTTTTTCCCGGTAAACCACTAGGAGTTCTCATAAACACATGAGACAACTACCTTAATGACGACTTACTATGCTGTAAGTACCTTAAGGCCCGGGTATGACATTAAATTCTCCAACTGACTCGTGTTTTTCCCGGTAAACCACTAGGAGTTCTCATAAACACATGAGACAACTACCTTAATGACGAATTACTATGCTGTATGCACTTTAAGACCAGGGTATGACATTAAATTCTCCAACTGACTCGTGTTTTTCCTAGTAAACCACTAGGAGTTCTCATAAACACAAGAGACGACTACCTTAATGACGACTTACTATGCTGTATGCACTTTAAGACCAGGATATTCCATTAAATTCTCCAACTGACTCGTATTTCCCGGTAAACCACTAGGAGTTCTCATAAACACATGAGACAACTACCTTAATGACGACTTACTATGCTGTAAGTACTTTAAGACCCGGGTATGACATTAAATTCTCCAACTGATTCGTATTTCCCGGTAAACCACTAGGAGTTCTCATAAACACATGAGACAACTACCTTAATGACTACTTACTATGCTGTAAGTACTTTAAGACCCGGGTATGACATTAAATTCTCCAACTGATTCGTATTTCCCGGTAAACCACTAGGAGTTCTCATAAACACATTAGACAACTACCTTAAAGACCACTTACTATGCTGTAAGTACTTTAAGACCCGGGTATGACATTAAATTCTCCAACTGACTCGTGTTTTTCCCAGTAAACCACTAGGAGTTCTCATAAACATATGAGACAACTACCTTAATGACGACTTACTATGCTGTAAGTACTTTAAGGCCCGGGTATGACATTAAATTCTCCAACTGACTCGTGTATTTCCCGGTAAACCACTAGGAGTTCTCATAAACACATGAGACAACTACCTTTATGACGACTTACTATGCTGTAAGTACTTTAAGGCCCGGGTATGACATTAAATTCTCCAACTGACTCGTGTTTTTCCCGGTAAACCACTAGGAGTTCTCATAAACAAATGAGACAACTACCTTAATGACGACTTACTATGCTGTAAGTACTTTAAGGCCCGGATATGACATTAAATTCTCCAACTGACTCGTGTTTTTCCCGGTAAACCACTAGGAGTTCTCATAAACACAAAAGACAACTACCTTAACGACGACTTACTATGCTGTAAGTACTTTAAGGCCCGGGTATGACATTAAATTCTCCAACTGACTCGTGTTTTTCCCGGTAAACCACTAGGAGTTGTCATAAACACATGAGACAACTACCTTAATGACGACTTACTATGCTGTAAGTACTTTAAGACCCGGGTATGACATTAAATTCTCCAACTGACTCGTGTTTTTCCCGGTAAACCACTAGGAGTTCTCAAAACCACATGAGACAACTACCTTAATGACGACTTACTATGCTGTAAGTACTTTAAGACCCGGGTATGACATTAAATTCTCCAACTGACTCGTGTTTTTCCCGGTAAACCACTAGGAGTTCTCATAACCACATGAGACAACTACCTTAATGACGACTTACTATGCTGTAAGTACTTTAAGACCCGGGTATGACATTAAATTCTCCAACTGACTCGTGTTTTTCCCGGTAAACCACTAGGAGTTCTCATAAACACATGAGACAACTACCTTAATGACGACTTACTATGCTGTAAGTACTTTAAGACCCGGGTATGACATTAAATTCTCCAACTGACTCGTGTTTTTCCCGGTAAACCACTAGGAGTTCTCATAAACACATGAGACAACTACCTTAATGACGACTTACTATGCTGTAAGTACTTTAAGGCCCGGGTATGACATTAAATTCTCCAACTGACTCGTGTTTTTCCCGGTAAACCACTAGGAGTTCTCATAAACACATGAGACAACTACCTTAATGACGACTTACTATGCTGTATGCACTTTAAGACCAGGGTATGACATTAGATTCTCCAACTGACTCGTGTTTTTCCCGGTAAACCACTAGGAGTTCTCATAAACACATGAGACAACTACCTTAATGACGACTTACTATGCTGTAAGTACCTTAAGGCCCGGGTATGACATTAAATTCTCCAACTGACTCGTGTTTTTCCCGGTAAACCACTAGGAGTTCTCATAAACACATGAGACAACTACCTTAATGACGACTTACTATGCTGTAAGTACTTTAAGACCCGGGTATGACATTAAATTCTCCAAGTGACTCGTGTTTTTCCCGGTAAACCACTAGGAGTTCTCATAAACACATGAGACAACTACCTTAATGACGACTTACTATGCTGTAAGTACTTTAAGAAACGTGTATGACATTAAATTCTCCAACTGACTCGTGTTTTTCCCGGTAAACCACTAGGAGTTCTCATAAACACATGAGACAACTACCTTAATGACGACTTACTATGCTGTAAGTACTTTAAGAAACGTGTATGACATTAAATTCTCCAACTGACTCGTGTTTTTCCCGGTAAACCACTAGGAGTTCTCATAAACACAAAAGACAACTACCTTAATGACGACTTACTATGCTGTAAGTATTTTAAGGTCCGGGTATGGCATTAAATTCTCCAACTGACTCGTGTTTTTCCCAGTAAACCACTAGGAGTTCTCATAAACACATGAGACAACTACCTTAATGACGACTTACTATGCTGTAAGTACTTTAAGGCCCGGGTATGACATTAAATTCTCCAACTGACACGTGTTTTTCCCGGTAAACCACTAGGAGTTGTCATAAACACATGAGACAACTACCTTAATGACGACTTACTATGCTGTAAGTACTTTAAGGCCCGGGTATGACATTAAATTCTCCAACTGACTCGTGTTTTTCCCGGTAAACCACTAGGAGTTGTCATAAACACATGAGACAACTACCTTAATGACGACTTACTATGCTGTAAGTACTTTAAGACCCGGGTATGACATTAAATTCTCCAACTGACTCGTGTTTTTCCCGGTAAACCACTAGGAGTTGTCATAAACACATGAGACAACTACCTTAATGACGACTTACTATGCTGTAAGTACTTTAAGACCCGGGTATGACATTAAATTCTCCAACTGACTCGTGTTTTTCCCGGTAAACCACTAGGAGTTGTCATAAACACATGAGACAACTACCTTAATGACGACTTACTATGCTGTAAGTACTTTAAGACCCGGGTATGACATTAAATTCTCCAACTGACTCGTGTTTTTCCCGGTAAACCACTAGGAGTTGTCATAAACACATGAGACAACTACCTTAATGACGACTTACTATGCTGTAAGTACTTTAAGACCCGGGTATGACATTAAATTCTCCAACTGACTCGTGTTTTTCCCGGTAAACCACTAGGAGTTCTCATAAACACATGAGACAACTACCTTAATGACGACTTACTATGCTGTAAGAACTTTAAGACCCGGGTATGACATTAAATTCTCCAACTGACTCGTGTTTTTCCCGGTAAACCACTAGGAGTTGTCATAAACACATGAGACAACTACCTTAATGACGACTTACTATGCTGTAAGTACTTTAAGACCCGGGTATGACATTAAATTCTCCAACTGTCTCGTGTTTTTCCCGGTAAACCACTAGGAGTTCTCATAAACACATGAGACAACTACCTTAATGGCGACTTACTATGCTGTAAGTACTTTAAGGCCCGGATATGACATTAAATTCTCCAACTGACTCGTGTTTTTCCCGGTAAACCACTAGGAGTTCTCATAAACACATGAGACAACTACCTTAATGGCGACTTACTATGCTCTAAGTACTTTCAGGCCCGGGCTTTACAGTTGGGACCACTATTAGGTACAATTAATGGAAATTAATTGTTCCTTCACGCTGGTCGTGTGTAGGCTAAATTATGGAAAGATGGTCAGACTGCAAAATTCAATGCCATAGCCGGGATTTGAACCATGGATCTTCTGACACGAGTCAGTTGGGGAATTTAATGTCATATCGGCACGTTGGCCATAGTAGCTCAATGGTTAGAGCGGCTGGACGAGGACCAGAAGATCCGTGGTTCAAATCCTGGCTGTGACATTGAATTTTGCAGTCTGATTCTATCTTTCCATACTCTATTTTTAGATACTCCCACAAGAAAAAAATCCATTGAGGTTAGGTCAGGGGATCTGGGAGGCCACAGAACTTTTGAGATTATTCGATTATCAAAGAAACTGGTTACAAGTTCCATTGTGTCAGACGTATGGCACGTTGCTTTGTCTTGCTGTAAATAACTTTCTCTCAATTCGTTATCATCCAGCTGCTCCACAAATGTCTTGAAGATACCCATATAAACTTGAGTGTCTACAGTCGTATCAAAGAAAATGGGACCAACGATACATAGATGATCGGACACATGGAGGACACTTCCAACATTTTTTCTGAGAAGTAAATAGTGTAATTTAATCTCGCAATAGTGTATTATATTCTTCCAAAGTTACACGTGTGTCCTATTATTGGTTCAAAAGCTATGAAATATTAAAGTGGTTCAGGTTTATATGGATCGCACTGTAAAATAGAATGTCGGGAGAACTGGGTAATGCCAATAAAAGATAGGGGTACATATTTAAAGTAAAAAACTTAAACTATCACTTTTTTGAAGATATATGTCGTGTTCCGAGCTTATGGGTCGTGGTCTAGAAGTTCTTGAGTGAATCAACGTTTCGTCAGGAACTGCGGCTAATATCATCAGGGTGTTGATCCGTCCACTGTGGAAGTCAGAAGTCGAATGTCTGACTGACTCACTCACTCACTCACTCACTGATTCACTGACTGACTGACTGACTGACTCACTGATTGACTCACTGACTGACTCACTAACTCACTGACTGACTGACTCACTGACTGACTGACTCACTGACTGACTGACTCACTGACTGACTGACTCACTGACTGACTGACTCACTGACTGACTGACTCACTGACTGACTGACTCACTGACTCACTAACTGACTCACTGACTGAATGACTGACTGACTCACTGACTCACTGACTGACTCTCTGACTGACTCACTGACTGAATGACTGACTGACTGACTGACTTACTCACTGACTCACTGACTAACTGACTGACTCACTGACTGACTCACTGACTGACTCACTGACTGACTGACTGACTGACTGACTGACTGACTGACTCACTGACTGACTGACTGACTGACTAACTGGCTGACTGACTGACTGACTGACTGACTGACTGACTGACTGACTGACTGACTGACTGACTGACTGACTGACTGACTGACTGACTGACAGACTGACAGACTGACTGACTGGCTGACTGACTGACTGACTGACTGACTGACTGACTGACTGACTGACTGACTGACTGACTGACTGACTGACTGACTGACTGACTGACTGACTGACTGACTGACTGACTGACTGACTGACTGACTGACTGACTGGCTGACTGACTGACTGACTGACTGACTGACTGACTGACTGACTGACTGACTGACTGACTGACTGACTGACTGACTGACGGACCGACCGACCGACCGACCGAACGACCGACTGACTGAACGAACTAATAAGTTCATTCTACTTCTGACTTCTACAACGGACGGGTCAATACCCTGATGGTATTAGCCGCAGTTCCTGGCGAAACATTGATTCACTCAAGAACTTCTAGACCACGACCCATAAGCTCGGAACACAACATTTATCTTCAAGACGCCGGCCATGAAAGCCTCGGCTTATATATTATCACTTTTCTTATTTTTAAACGCTATATTAGATATTTAAAAGTAGAACAGTCCACTTTTATAAGTTTCTTCTTAACAAAATTACTACAATTTTCACTCTTTCGGAGTCAAGTCTACTTTTTCTGTCATACATGAGTCCTGCTGTACTAAATAGTCTTTCAGAAAAAAACAGTTGCAGGTGGAATATATGAGGAATGTTCAATAAAGAATGATCACAATTTTTTTACAACGTACCTTTACTATCCTCATAATTTTGATGGTCTTTCTCAAAATAGTCTCCCCTGAATGCGATGCACTTGTCCCAGCGTTTCTGCCAGTCTTCAAAGACATGCTGGAAACCATTTTTGAGAGATCCTTCAAAATCGCCTCCGCAGCCTTCACCACTGCTTCTGATGATGGATAATGCCTCCCACGAAGGCGTTTATTCAAGTTAGGGAATGGAAAAAAGTCACATGGGGCTAAATCCGGACTATAGGGAGGGTGAGGGATGCACTTCACGTTGATTTTTGCAAGATATTCAGCAACAACATTGGCAATATGTGGCCGCACATTATCATCGTGCAACATTCAGGTTAGTTCATGGAAATGTGGTCTTTTACGCCTGATATGGACTTGCAATGTTTTCAGGACATCCCAGTAGTATTGTCCAGTTACTGATGTGTGTGCAGGTACAACATGCTGATAACCCATTCCATGAATATCAAAGAATGAGATGGCCATAACTTTCCCAGCAGAAGCAACCACTTTTGCTTTCTTGAGAGTTGGTGATGAAGGAGATTTCCTCACTGAGCTTTGCTGTTTGCTCTCAGGATCAAAATGATGTAGCCAAGTTTCATCAGCAGTGATTACGTTTGAAAGAAACTCCGGATCATCCTCTAACATCAACTTTAACTGCATGCTGACGTGCATGCGAATGTTCTTTTGTTCGGGAATCAACAGTCTTGGAACCCATCGCGCACAAACACGTCTCATGTGTAATGTTTCTGTCACCAGCGTGTGGATGGCATCCAATGAAATGTTCAGTATTCCAGAAAGTGATCTTAAGGTAATTCGTCGATCCTCTCTCACAATGGCAGCAGCAGTGTTGATGTTTATTTCCGTAAGAGCAGTAACTGGAGCACCGGGTCCACCTTCCTTTGAAATTTATTGTCTCCTCTCTTTAAACATTTTAAACCACCTTCGAGCTGTGCTGTAGAGAAGAACAGACTCTCCATAGGCCTCCTGTAACATTTTATAGGCCTCAACTGAAGATTTGTTGAGACGAAGGCAGAATTACAAAGCCACATATTGTTCCTCGCATGTTACCTCCATTGTAGCGGTAGGTGATAATGAACATGTCTGAACTTGGCTGGTTCTCACAGGCGGGAACCAGGAGTACCAACAATGAAACTACTACGGCGTGTTTGTTTCTCAATAAGCTAACAGAATATAAGTTTAAATTTTAGTGCGGGAAATTATGACCGTAAAAAATTATGATCATTCTTTTTTACAGCCCTCGTAGTGATTTGTTTAATTTATTCTACTTTTAGCCCGCCTTTAACTGCAGGGGTCATTTCGGCGGCCGTTCTCCGTGTACCTAAACCTCTATAAAGTCTAGATTGGAGATTACTGATAAAACATCTGGCTTTATAAATTGTTTATTTCACAAATACATGAGTATGTTGTTTTTATTGCAGTACTACAGCATGTGGCTGAGTCTTATTGGTTTCTTGTTGTGTGTCTGCATCATGTTCCTCATAGACTGGGTCACATCCCTCGTCACTTTCGGCGTAGTCTTCGCGCTCTACCTGCTTGTCGTCTATCGTAAACCTGGTAAGTATTAGAGGTATAGTTACTTTCTATAACTGATTCATCAACATGTACCCACTTCGCTGTATCTCTTCGTCTAAAACTTTTCCTATAAACACATCACACACTTTACTACTACCTGATGTTCTCTGCATGCTCGTAACTGCGCTACGAAGTGGACGTCAGTCAGTATCCACTTGTTAAACCACAGTTTTTTTTATTACCTGGCATGCCCCATTCCTTAGGGCCTTATTTTATTTACATTATATACAACTTTTACAATAATTGTACATATCTTGTATTTGTATTGAAATGTATCCTCTACAATATTCTACAATATTCTTATTAAAATAGTTGCAATTAAGTTTTATTGAATTTTTATGCTTCATTTGCCTACTCTATATCTGTGAAGTTTATTGATTTAACAAATTTGACGAAACATGTTAAATGTGTGTTAATAAGTTCCTCTTTGGTAATGGGCCACGCGCATTGTGTGCTTTTTATTTTCCTGATCATATCGGTTCTTTGTTTGTTTATGATTGGACATCGGAATATTATGTGGTCTACTGTTTGGTCCTCTTCTTGACATTTGCATTCTGGGCTATCGATGGCGGTATGAACGGAGCTTTCCATGTCCTGTGACAATTGCTGTAAACTCTTGGCATATGGGCAGTTCTTGTTTTAGTCTTTTTCTCACTGATGGGAAGAATCCTTTGGTGATGGCTCCTTTCCTTGATGCTGTCCATAGTAGTTGCCATGCATTCAGTCCAATGTCTCTCTCCATGCGTATCAGGACTTCTTTAGGTGTTTTATTATATTGTATTTCACGATCTTCCCCAGCAGCCTCTGTTGATAGTCTACTATTTCATTGTCATATATGCCCGAATGTGCTTTCATCCATCCAAAATACAGCATCCAGTCTGATGTTCTCAGGTCAAGGATTTTAGCTTTGATTGCCTCAGTCAGGTAATTGTGTTTCGAGTTGTTTTTAAGGAGATCCAGTGTTATCCTGCTATCAGTGAACAATGCAACTAGTTTATCAGTGTAACCTTCATTTTCTAGTTCCTTTAGTTTCTTCAGAGTCTCAAGAATTGCAAGTTGCTCTGCCTGGTTATTTGAGCATCGAGCATGCAGCTTGAACTTTAACTTATGGGTCAACATGCCGTTTACAAATATTACCGCCGCTGCCCCAACTTTGTCTCCCATTTTGCTGCCGTCTGTGTATATTTCAAATGCGTATGTACTGTTATTGTCTGTCTCATATATTGAAGGATTTTGTGCCGGGTGTCTCCAGTGTCGCATTTCTACTGGTGCACCACGGTGTGTGTGACCAGCTACCCTAGGTATGGGCCTTGCACAGAACATTGGACCTCACTTCGTTAACGCGAGGCATGCCCACTCTGCGTTACGTCTCTCGCCATACCTACTTGGAAGTACTAACTTGAAAAGATATTACTCTTAACAAATAAAATTGTAAGTTACAAATGAAGCAGATAGAGATCTAATATTATTACAATGTCTTCAGTTACTCTTAGAAATAGCTGAACTTATACCTGTATTCACTAGTGATACCAGCTCTTAATGACTCGGCAGAACGTGGAATGACTAGTAAATAATTCAGATTGGTTTTCAGAAGAATTTGGGGATTTGTCCTCCTTGTAATATTAAATTGTGGCATCATCCAGTTTTAAAACTGTCGCTTCACTTAATTTTAAACTGTTATTTACCTCGTTTATTTTCACTACAGTTCGCCAAGATCACTCTGTAGCCTTAGTGATGTGAAGTTCCATGTTTGGGAACGTGAAAGAGACATATAGAGTAAAAGTGGACATATACATGCGTGACCTTGAGTGAAATCACCATAGCTTCACTTTCTTCCACGACGCTTATCCCAATTTCTTCGCGTTGACGTAATGGTGTAACAAAACACGCCGGTCGTGGCCTCTTGTTCCGAACGATTCACTCGCTGGGAAGTCAAACACATGTCTTCTCTAATCTCTTGCAATGCACTAGATCACAGTTCTCACGAACTTTCTTCACGTAGTTACTGACAAACTTGTTTCGTGACAGCCGTCCTCTTGTACAGATATCGAAGTTTTCTAGAACATTCATGTTGTCCAAATATCTAGAACCTTCTATTGCTCAAGCGATAGCGCTTACAGTGTTTAGGTTGGACGAGCGCGCGACTTATCTTGGTTACAGTTCTAACTTCCCTAATCCTTGTACAGTAAGGGCTTTGTCATAATATTATATAGGCACTGACTTACACATTTTGATGGGAATACTTTTTTTCTGCGAACTCTAGCTGTCACTGTCTACAGACTATGTTGTCATCACTGCTATTCATTTGAAATTATTATATATCTAAGTTTAATTAACAGAACCGAAGAATATACCTATATTCTTCCAATAATTTCCCTCATCATTATTTGATTTTACGATGGTGTTCGGCGTGTTGCGTGAGGGTCGCCTGTCCCGTTTGTGGAGGCGGGCCCTCTTTGTACCTTTACATTAAGGAAATTAGTAGATAATAAACAATGAGAATTGTGATAAATTATGTTAATTTTGACAGATGTCAACTGGGGCTCGTCAACACAAGCCCAGACCTACAAGACTGCTCTGACAGCTGCACAAAGACTGGTAAACGTGAGCGAACACGTGAAGAACTACAGGCCGCAGTTATTGGTCCTTACGGGCAGAACCAGCGCTCGACCTCCCCTGGTTGACATGGCTCACCTCATCACCAAGAGCAGTGCTCTCATGCTGTGCGGCGAAGTCCACCAGGTACGTATCCCTATCTTCCTATGTCATGATCCAACTGGACTTTTATATTCGCCTTTGCGCTTCAAATCCACCAGCAAATTCATCAGTATTGGTTAACATTAAGCAGACAGTAGAATAAGTGTTTACAGGTGTGAGTAGGGAAGGCCAAGTGAGTCTGATCAGCAGATTTATCACCCAGTGTTACAACATTTTAACCTCTTCAATAATAAATTATCATTATGGTAAATTACACTGATCAAACAAATGAAGCGGATCACTTCATATTCATTTCTTTTCCAACCACGTCATTTACATATTAAACATAACTACATAATTTGTTACTGCATGTTAATAAATACGATGAGTTATCTGGATAAGCCATTTGTAGCATTTTGCCTTATTCTGAA
This sequence comes from Mantis religiosa, assembly GCA_030765055.1. Taxonomy (NCBI): domain Eukaryota; kingdom Metazoa; phylum Arthropoda; class Insecta; order Mantodea; family Mantidae; genus Mantis; species Mantis religiosa. The sequence goes on from CM060951.1 coordinate 14,586,491, forward strand.
AGATAGTGATAACTCTAAGCTCTACTGAACCTGTACTCATTTTAAACACCATTTCATTCATCGTCCGATATGACTTAAAATCGGAGGATTTCTCTTATCCTGAAAGATCAATGTCTGGTAGCTCTAAGCTCTATGTACCATATACTCATTTGAATATCATTTCATTCATCGTTGGAGATTTTCTCTTATCCTGAGAGATGAATGTCTGGTAGCTTTAAGCTCTATGAACTCTGTACTCATTTTAAACATCATTTTATTCATCGTCCGATATGACTTAACGTTGGAGGATTTCCCTTATCCTGAAAGATGAATGTCTGGTAGCTCTAAACTCTATGTACCATATACTCATTTGAATATCATTTCATTCATCGTTGGAGATTTTCTCTTATCCTGAGAGATGAATGTCTGGTAGCTTTAAGCTCTATGAACTCTGTACTCATTTTAAACATCATTTTATTCATCGTCCGATATGACTTAACGTTGGAGGATTTCCCTTATCCTGAAAGATGAATGTCTGGTAACTCTAAGCTCTATGAACTCTGTACTCATTTTAAACATCATTTCATTCATCGTCCGATATGACTTAACGTTGGAGGATTTCCCTTATCCTGAAAGATGAATGTCTGGTAACTCTAAGCTCTATGTACCCTCTACTCATTTGAAGATCATTTCATTCATCGTCCGATATGACTTAACGTTGGAGGATTTCCCTTATCCTGAAAGATGAATGTCTGGTAACTCTAAGCTCTATGAACTCTGTACTCATTTTAAACATCATTTCATTCATCGTCCGATATGACTTAACGTTGGAGGATTTCCCTTATCCTGAAAGATGAATGTCTGGTAACTCTAAGCTCTATGTACCCTCTACCCATTTGAAGATCATTTCATTCATCGTCCGATATGACTTCACGTTGGAGGTTTTCTCTTATCCTGAAAGATGAATGTCTGGTAACTCTAAGCTCTATGTACCCTGTACTCATTTGAACATCATTTCATTCATCGTCTGATATGATTTAACCTTGGACGTTTTCTCTTATCCTGAAAGATGAATGTCTGGTAACTCTAAGTACTATGTACCCTGTACTCATTTGAAGATGATTCCATTCATCGTCCGATACGCCTTAACGTTGGAGGATATAAAATTAAAAAAGGGGGAGAAATCATTCAATAAGAACTGTGGTGCTTTTCACATGTTCCAGTAACGTCATGCGACGTTGACACTTATAGAAATTTTTTCACTGAAAAACGCAGGAGCTTCCCACAAGAAAATTTCAAAGGGGTCCCAGGTTCAATTCCCGGTTGTGGGGGTGGGGATTTTCCTCCCCCCAGAGTCTGGAAGTATGAATGAGAGTGTGAATGAGTACGTGATCTAATGATTAAAACCCAGCGAATACGATTTAACACCTTCGATATGTTTCAAAGGAGAACGGCCGCCGATATGACCATTGCAGTTAAAGACTTTCTCCGACCAAGATAATTCCCCATCTTCCCCAGAGTCTGGAAGTAAGAATGACAGTACGAATGTGTACGTGATCTAATGATTAAAACCCAACGAATACGAGTTAACACCTTCGATATGTTCCAAAGGAGAACGGCCGCCGATATGACCATTGCAGGAAAAGGCTTTCTACGACCAAGATAATTCCTCATCTTCCCCAGAGTCTGGAAGTATGAATGAGAGTGCGAATGTGTACGTAATCTAATGATTAAAACCCAACGAATACGAGTTAACACCTTCGATATGTAACAAAGCAGACGGCCGCCGATATGACCATTGCAGTTAAAGGCTTTCTCCGACCAAGATAATTCCTCATCTTCCCCAGAGTCTGGAAGTATGAATGAGAATGTGAATGTGTACGTGATCTAATGATTAAAACCCAACGAATACGAGTTAACACCTTCGATATGTTCCAAAGGAGAACGGCCGCCGATATGACCATTGCCGTTAAAGGCTTTCTCCGACCAAGATAATTCCTCATCTTCCCCAGAGTCTGGAAGTATGAATGAGAGTGCGAATGTGTACGTGATCTAATGATTAAAACCCAACGAATACGAGTTAACACCTTCTATATGTTCCAAAGGAGAACGGCCGCCGATATGACCATTGCAGTTAAAGGCTTTCTCCGACCAAGATAATTCCTCATCTTCCCCAGAGTCTGGAAGTATGAATGAGAGTGCGAATGTGTACGTGATCTAATGATTAAAACCCAACGAATACGAGTTAACACCTTCGATATGTTCCAAAGGAGAACGGCCGCCGATATGACCATTGCAGTTAAAGGCTTTCTCCAACCAAGATAATTCCTCATCTTCCCCAGTGTCTGGAAGTATGAATGAGAGTGTGAATGTGTACGTAATCTAATGATTAAAACCCAACGAATACGAGTTAACACCTTCGATATGTTCCAAAGGAGAACGGCCGCCGATATGACCATTGCAGTTAAAGGCTTTCTACGACCAAGATAATTCCTCATCTTCCCCAGAGTCTGGAAGTATGAATGAGAGTGCGAATGTGTACGTGATCTAATGATTAAAACCCAACGAATACGAGTTAACACCTTCGATATGTTCCAAAGGAGAACGGCGGCCAATATGACCATTGGAGTTAAAGGAACAAAAAAATCTCAAGATAACTTTCTCGTAAGGTAAACATTCTACCAAACAGTACGTTTATGATTAAATGTTTATTTTTATGTGCTTATTTTTGGTGCTTATTTGTTTCATTTGTCGTGCTTATTTGTTTACTTATTTCATCATTTGATTGTGCTTGCAAATCCAGCCTCTAGCCATAGCATTACAGTAGTGGAAAAATTATTAGCAAAAGTAAAAATTCTTTTATGTTATGTACTAGAAGAACAATATACAATATACAGAATGGCACTGGGACACCAGGAAAAACATTTAATGTTTAGTATGACCTCCATTCATTTAATTAGGGCTAAAATTGGTCTCGGCAACCCTTGGATTAATGTTTGGCACAGATCACTAAGTTCTTCATTTTCTGTCCATATGGAAACACTGGACTCAATCAACTGAAATTTGGTACTACGACCTTTTACTATCACTTTTTTGGAGAATATTTCACAAATTTTCTAATGGGTGCATGGCTGGAATGTTTTCTAGCCAATCCAGTTGAGAAATTCCATGTGTTTTGAATTTCTCAGTTACACTTTTTGCTCGATGGCATGGCGCTCCATCTTGAATGAAAATGCCATGTCCTGATGGAAACCATTCACTGTACATAGGTACCACAAAGTTTTTTATCACTTCTTCCTACTTAGCAGCATTCATATTGCTTTCTACAACGTGCAAAGACCCCGGTCCATAAGTTGAGATTCCTCCCCACACCATTTTTCTTCTTCTTCTTCTTCTTCTTCTTCTTCTTCTTCTTCTTCTTCTTCTTCTTCTTCTTCTTCTTCTTCACTCTATGGTTTGGGCATATCGCCGGTTCCGGCTTCATAGATCTCTCCAGCGTTTTCTGGGTCGTCCTCTGTCTCTTCTTCCTTTTGGATTATAGTTTAGTAGTACATTTGGATATCTTCCATCCTCCATTCTTAATATATGTTCATGCCATTGTTGCCTTCCTTCTGATATTTTGTCATAGATTGGTTAGATTTCTAATTCCTTTCTAATATCCTCATTTCTTATTTTGTACAATATTGTACAACTTTTAACACTTCTTAAAAATTTCATTTCTGCAGTCTGTATTTGATTTAAATCCTTTTGTGTTGGCACCCAGGTTTCGCTTCCATATAGTAACTTTGGAATAGCCATTAACTTATACATTTTCATTTTTGTATCCTTTCTCTCTCTGTTTTTAAAACTTCTTTGGATTGTCCCACATATTGCTCGTAATTTGTTTACTTTTTCTTCTATATCAGCATTGTTTCTAAAACTTATGTTACATCCTTAATATTTAAAACTCGATATTTGTTCTAAAATCCTATTTCCTAAAACAATTTTTTATCTTTGAGGAGGCGGTCCTTGCCTGTTAGGTACCTCGTTGAGCCCTCCCGGTACTCAACACCTCATATGAGAAGATATGTGATGGGTGAGGATTACGGATGGGAGGTTTCCAACAGGTCGGTGATTTTCTCAGGGTAGATCTGCATGAATTATCTCTTTTGAGTTTCAGGGAGTGGGTGCGTCCGGACAGAGTATGGGTATTATCATATAGAAGACACCACGACCGTTGAATGTCAAGTTTATTGATATAAGTAGTCCTCTCCACTCGTCACCGTTATCTTGATGTTATGTATGTATCTGTGTACGCGTTGTTTGTGAACGTCAAGGGCATTACTTCGTGCATTCGCGAACACGGACTTTGATGAATTTTCAGTACTTGTAGCCCCCTTCACTCGCCGAAACAGAGTGTTTTTCCTAGCAAACATCAAACGTTGCCATAGCACAAATTTCCCCTTCCTTTCGCCGAGCTTTGGACACTTTAGGGGTCATGTGACCTGTTACTTGTTCCTGATAGGTTGTGTTTCATCCCTACTCTTAAATCTAAAAGCAATTTCTCGTGTCTGAAACGTGTATTCTATGCCATTTTCACTTTCCCACAGTCAAGCTAATTAATGCATAAGCATGTTTAAAAATGTGTATCTTAAATCCCGTTGCCTATTCTATCATCATATACCATGTGCAGGTCAAGACATGGGCTGGCGACGAGGGTCTAACCTTGGACAATGCCACCTTTGTCGGCTAGAAACACAAAGAAAGTACCTGTGAGGCAAAGTGTTCATTCACCTCGCTATTTGGGTTCTCGTGCTTTCGATAACATATATATACGAGGGCTATCCAGAAAGTAGATTACGTTTTCGTCTGTTTCCGCTAGGGGCGGGGCTAGCACGGCCATCTTGGGGTCAGAGCGTTGCGCAGCTCAGTCGGCATCTAGCCGTGCTAGTGAGAGGTTCGTGCTATGCTCCCTATGCTTTCGATAATATATATCGGGATTGCCTGTTTAGTATCTGCACTTGTATATTTAATCATTTTCCTCTATATTTATTATAACTTTGTTTAATTCATATTGTGGTATCTATCCGCCCTTAATTATGCATGTAATAAGACTTTCGGGGTTATTATGACAATGTTATCCCTATCAGGGAAGGTATCATCTTACATTATAATTTTCTTCAAAAGTCATAATTATCGTTTTCTCTTCTGATATTTTAAAATTATGCTTTTGTGCTATATTATTTAGAATATAAATTGATTTTTGCAGTTGATTTTCATTCCGATGAATCAATATTTGGTCATCCACAAACAGCAGGGTATCAATATAAATATTTTCTTTTGTTTTGATTGCTGGGTCTACTATAATCTTCCATTCATTTAGAATATTCTGACTTTGTATGCTCGTAGAATTAAAAGGCTGAGTTGCAGAAATTAAAAATCTCCTTTATTTTCGTAGAAATACTCTTATAGATTACAGCAGCATTACGTTACGTCACCATCAGTCTACCAAGGTCGATCACAATAACAAACAATGACAGCAGATTACATCCTTAGCTCTCGTTACAATAACACAGCTGACTGTCTCTCATTTCACAACTCTGTTTCACAACTTGCAACTCGCCTCTTGGCCAATCGTTGCCTCTTTAAATACTTCACAGATAATTTCTAGATGATTCGCAAATAAACCAGAACACGAACAATCTCTATCAGTCCACAAGTAACTAGAAATTTCCATTTATCTTAGTTTGTTTGTTTCGGCAGACCCTTATCTGCCTGTTATCTTTGTCCGTGGGCTCTTGGCTTTCATACTGCCCTCCTATCAGTTTCTTTTATGTAAACAAGCCCCGCTATCGCGATCGGGTTCGCAACACTCAAGGCTGGTCGTCCCGAACAGCACCATCGTAGCGGGCCAGACGATCCAGGTGTACCAGCATCTTCCTTCGGGGCACCTTTTGGATGCGGTAGACCACGTCGTTAATCCTCTTCACCACCCAGTACGGTCCTTGCCACGGCTGTTGAAGTTTGTCGATTGTTCGGTTTGCTCACAGGTGTCCTCCTGAAGTACCGATGTGCACTTCCTCCAATACTTCCGGGACCTTACTTCGGGGAAGTACCAACTGTTCTCTTTGCCTCTTCCCATCAGGTGATTCCTATACCCGGAACAGCGGACCCTTAGCACTCATGGTACCTCTGACGTTACTAGAGGAACCTCGGGCCAAACATCTGAGCCCCTCTTTCGGGAGTTGTTCGGATTGGGTTGGACTCGAGGGGGCAGTGTGTTCCCGATACCCGTGGGAATCGGGTACGTCTTCGGATGGGGTTGAGGGAAGCCATTAATTCTCCCGTGTACTAGCCTGCTAAGCTAGTAGAAGGTGTGCTAGATCACCAGGCGGCCCCACCGAGGTTTTCGGTAGTCTTCACCTTTGGTGTTGGCGTGCGTAAGTGGCGTATCCACTTCCATCCCGTCTTGAGTCCATAGGACCAGATGGGGGGGCTTGTTAGGTATCAAGGTCTTGCCCTATGGAAAGACCCACGGAGGACGCCGAGCGCCCTTTGGGACAGCTCGGATAACTCCCTGGTCGAAAGAGGCCCGGGTCTTGTTCCTATGGGTTCAAGACTAATGGGGTGCAACCTCTGGGCTAAACCCGGAACAGCACGTCCTCTCTTGTCTTCAGTGAGTCCCGTTGGGCCCAGTACGACTTGTAGGTGGCGCTCCTCGGTACGATGTCCTCCCAGACCGGCCCCACTTCTCCCAAGAGTGGCCCCAAGTCTGCGTCTGCCAGCTGCTCCCTCCTCAGTCCAGGCCACGCCGTGGCTCAGTGGTTAGACCGCTTGGCTCTCACCAAGGCGGCCCGGGTTCGATCCCAGTCGACCGCAAAGTGAGATTTGTGGTGGACAACACGGCGTTGGGGCGGGTTTTCTCCGGGATCTCCGGTTTCCCCCGCCATCTCATTCCACCGGTGCTCCATCTTCATCTCATGTATCATCAGTGTCATCGCCTGCGGTGCCGTATGTAGTAAAAGCGGGCATTAAACACTACACTCCTCAGGCCTGCGCTGTCCCAGCCATCGGCAGGAACTGCCGTGACTCCTCGGACTGCTGCGGCACGATCCTTCTCTTCCACTCTTGTGCATCGGCGGCACTCCTCTGGGCAGGGTCTTCGGGACATAACGTCTGCGTTATCGTGGTTCTTCCCTCTACGATGTTCGGAGGAGAAGTCGTACAGGTCAATGAATGTGATATGTGTTTCCAAATTCTTTTCCCTCCGTTGTTCAATTATTTAATTAAGGACCAATACGTTATCTGACAGGATTGGCCTGTAATCAACCATTAATAAACCATGATTTTAGTAGGATATTTCACACGCTGCACCAAAAATTCCTGCTTGAGTTACTCTCCAGGACTTCTCACATAAATAGGGTAGTCTTCCGCCATAGAAACATAGGATTCATCACTGAATATCACATGAAATTGCAAACATTAAAATTATTGTTGATATTTTAAAAATTAATTTGAGTAAGTTCTTTAATTTCAATAAAATGGCTATTTTGATAAAACAAGCTTGAATTTTACTAAAAATGTTGTAAATTCATTGTTTTCCTTTAATTTCTTTAATCATAGCCTGATAGATTTTACTTGCCTTTTCCCATTGTTTTGGACTCCAAACTTTGTGTTTTTTTAGCCCACAGTAGCCATTTCTTCTTCATGGCTGGAGTCAGTTTTTTATTTTTAATTCGTCGCGTTGCCTTCAGATCAGCATCAAACAGCCGTCTGCGAATTGCTCTTGCATTAACTTTAGCTCCGTGTTCTCTGCCAACCCTCTGGAGTTGGGCTGAAGTTAATCGCCTATTTTGGCGTTCTTTTCTTAACAAAATTCTATCCAAAACATCTGTAGTGACCCGCGTTCTGCCGAACCCCCATGCCATTTTGGTGATGAACTTTGATTTTCTTTGATCTTTTTGGCAAATCTATTCGCATACCTAATGCCAACACCAACCAATTTACTTATTTCTGTTAGAGAATGAGTTTTTTTGTTGGAACAGCACTTCCACTTTGGCTCTTTTCCTTGGAGAAACGTCACTGGTTTTACCCATCATCACACTAGACAGAAAACTTTGTGTTGTGATGACTGGATGAACTATCTGTCTACCAGTTAAACCAACCCCCACCATATTACTTACCCATCCTGTCACTCCTTAAGGGATGTAGATGCCTAACAAAAGGGTTACTTGAAAAATGGGAAGGCAAATAATTAGAAAAACGAAAGGAGAATTAACCAAACGAAAAGTGTGCATAAAATACAATAGTGTCACATACTATTTCATATATTGTCACCCAATTATCGGGAAGCACAACAAACGACAGCTGAGTAAGGGACCAGAGGCCGCGCCACACCCACCCCATTTGTGTCCTGTCACTAACTGAAGGGATGATTAGGAGAGGGATTGCGGGCCACTGTGCCGTCTCTTTACCCTCCCCCTAGGTTCTCGAACGTGCGGGGTGTTTCGTCTAATCCGGAAACTTCTAGATTGGCCAGCTGGTCTTATATAAGCGACGCGCCGGGCCGGAGGAAGTCAGTTCTTGGTGGCGAGCTGTGAGGAGCACCCAGCGAGGAACGGACTGCGTACGTGCGTCGGAGGAGTGTACGTAATTGTGAGAGCAAAGTGGAACTATAACGGACGAACTGGTGAATTGTAATTGTGTGCATTACGTAATTCTGTGTAATCGGCAAGTGTTCAACTGTAAGTCGGTGGAAATAAAGAACATTTTTGAGTGGTGCAATCGGACTTTTCATTTCACGAACCCACAAAGTCACAATATTGTACCATATTGATTCATGTGTTATATAAGCATGATAACGTGTCTGAGAATAAAGGGAAATGCGGAAAATTAATAAGTATCACATAAAATGGAGCTACCTCACATATAACTAAATATAAATACAATTAAAATAGACATTTGTGCCAGAACACAAGTTTTGCTAATAACACTGGGCTACAAAAACTAATTTTTCAATGTTTCGAGCACTTCATGAGGCAATTCCTACTAATTTTGGGTTGAGAAAAACAAATATGACAATGAAAAAAATTTATTAGCTCTAGTTTCTTTGATATACACAAGGTGGAAGTATTACATATTAACGGATTGAGAGAAAAGGATACATTTTAATTACATACATGCTAACAACAATGTAAGTGCATTTGATTTTGTAACTGGTAATTACATGCTAAGAGTTCTAAATTGCTGGAAAAATACTTCACAGATAGTCGTGTCTGAAGAGAATCATGTGGTAACCTATTGACTTCGTCGTCTTTTAGCTTGCCTCTTGTGATGGAGTTCCGCAAAATCCCTATACAAAGACCAACAGTAATCCGCAAGCATTACTTCATTCCAACGGCCCTGATAGCTTTGTTCCATAACAGAAATGTCCTGATGGAATCTCTCCCCATGTTCATCACTAACAGCTCCACAACTAGGAGGGAAGAAGTCTAGGTGGGAGTGGAGAAAATGGATCTTAAGGGACATGTTGCATCCAAGGTTACGGTATTTTTGCAGGAGCACTGTCACCAAATGCTTGTAGTTGTCATCTCTTTTGTTGCCTAAAAATCCATGAACAACACCCTTGAAGGCTTCCCAAGCTTCCTTTTCTTTCCCCTCCAAAATTTGGTCAAATGCATAATCCTTTACAAGTTCTCTTATTTGTGGTTCGACAAAAATGCCTTCGTCAAATTTTGCATCACCTAATTTCCAAAATTTCTCTCTTTTTGTGTTTTGTTATTTGACAGGTGTGCCAACTCACAAAAAAAATTCCCCCAAATTTAAAATCTTCACTTTAAAATATGAAATGTCACTTTATCTTCAAAACAAAAGCTAATATATCACTTTTATGGTGATTTTTTTAGTTCAGCAGATGGAAATACATATAAATTTGCTATTTTTAAGCCGGAAACGTTTTCATTGTTGCCGAGTGTAATTTGTCTACTAGTGTACTCATGGATTTCGTGTGCTCCAACATGACCAATCTCCTCGTACACATATCATATGTTGACGTTGTAGGAGTAGTGCACCTTGAGTATGTATTATGAAGATGTGTGACCATGTTTGGCAGGAACGGCTGTCGTACCGAGCGAGGCAGAGAAAGATTCGCAGTAGTTACACATGGCTGCAGGCCAACAAGGTGAAGGCGTTCTATACGATGGTGGACGGGATTGCCTTCGAAACAGGAGCGCGGGCCTTGCTACAGTCGACCGGCATCGGCAAACTGCGGCCTAACGTGCTCCTTATGGGCTACAAGAGGGACTGGCGGACTTGCAATACCACGGACCTCACCGCGTACTTCAACATCCTGCAGTAAGTAAACCCGGTCACTAATTGATAAATGCCACTTCTTTTACCATCTATAATTTTATCCTTTTTAGAAAAATTTAGTAATTTTTTTATATTACGAGGGTGGGTCAAAAAATAATGCCTCCTATTTTTTTCTCTTTTAATTGCCAAGAAAATTGAATCCAATTTACATAGCTTGAAAACTACAACTTTGACGATTAATTTGTCAGTACTCAATATAATCTCCGTCCATTTCCACAGTTTTGGTCCACCTTTTAACTAGGGCATGTATTCCAGTGTGGTAAAACACACGGTCTTGCTTCCTAAGCCATTGACGCACGGACGTTTTCACAGCCTCCACATCTTCAAAATGAATCCCACGATGAGCTTCCTTTAGTGGCCCGAACAGATGAAAGTCTGATGGTGCCAGGTCAGTGAGGTAAGACTTGCCATCCCAATTTCTCAATTTCTGCAGTGGTGTAACGGCTGGTGTGTGGTCTTGCATTTTCATACAAAAGAAGAACATCCGCCATAGTTTTTGTTGGGCGAACTCGGCGAAGACGTGCTTTCAGCTTTTTGAGAGTTCTGACGTATTGGACAGAATTTACTGTGCATCCTTACTCCCAAAAATCAATCATAAATACACCCTCTGCAACCCCAAACACTGTCGCCATAACTTTCCCTGCACAGCGCTGAGTTTTGAATTATTTTTCCTTCGGTGACGTGTGATGCCATTCCATTGACTGCCTCTTTGATTCAGGTTCAAAAAAATGAACCCACCTTTGGTCTCCAGTAACAATTTTTTCCAGAAACTCCTCTCCCTCCAAATTGAAGCGCTGCAAGTGTTCGGAGGCTATTGTTTTCCTTGTTTCTTTGTTTTGGGCGGTTAACATTCTTGGTACCCAACGTGAACAAACTCTTGAGTAACCCAGTTGTTGAATAATCGTCATCACACTGCCTTTACTGAGGGAGGTAATGCGACTACCCGGCGATCACCACGAATGATGTCATCGACTCACTGAATGTTGCATGGAGTCACTGCCGCTTCGCTTTTCATCTGCCAACGTTGTTTGCCCTTCAGCTTCGTTACAGCGACGAACCCATCGTCTAACAGTGCTGACATCCACCGTTACATCACCATATACATTTTTTAGCCTTTCGTGAATGCGAATTGGCGTTTCACCTTCCGCAGTCAAAAATTCAATCACAGAACGCTGTCTAATACGAATGTCGATGTTAGCCATTTTGCAAGAGGATGCAGTGCTATCACCTGTTGACTTAGGAAGTTACTACTGCAGGGGATTGGAGAAGAAGGTTTGAGGAATTGTGCCAAATTCAAAGTTTTCACATAACTTACTTATTTAAGGGAAAAAATAGGAGCATTACTTTTTGAGCCACCTTCGTACATCTATTTTGAGGATCCAAGATTATACCAATTCATAAAATGTTTTTGAATGTGTTACTAGCCCAAGGTGAGTAGGTAAATATTTTAAAATTATAACCAACTACTATTTTTAAGGGTAGAAACATAATTTACAGTTTTGAATAGATAGAGTCAACTTGAAAAAGTTAATGCCATCGCCGGGATTTGAACCACGGATCTCCTGGTTTCCATCCAGTCGCTCTTACCCATTGAGCTACCATGGTGACGTTAAATTCTCCGATTGACTCATATATTTCCCCGGTAAACCACTAGGGGCTGTCACATTCGAGAGAGTTTGTGGCGACTTACTGTCGTAAGTACTTGAATCCCAGGCTTCATCATGAAAAACCTTAGTCTATATACGGCTAGTGTGAAGAAATGATTAATTTCCGTCAATTAACTAAAATAATAGGAGTTAAATGATGAAGTACTTACAATAGTAAGTCACCACAAACGGTGTATCTCGGATACAAGAGACCCACGTGGTCTACTGGGAAAATACATGAGTCAATTGGAGAATTTAATTTAGCTCAATAGGTAAGAGCGACTGACCGGAAACCAGTAGATCTATGGTTGAAATCTCGGCCAAGGCATTGAATTTTTCATGTCGACTCTTATCAACCTGGTGTAATGTTCAAATGTATGTGATTATTTAGAACATATGTGAAACATTAGTTTGTTGTGAAGAGTGTTGTGTTGACAGCTGAAGATCTACTAACTTTAATTTAATAATATAACATAAATTCAAGTGAGCACAGTATAAAAGTTCATATTTTACTATTTTTTCCGTTTTGAAGAATTGCTACGTGATGCAGAAAAACTAAGTTGATATTCTGATTCACGTTATCCAAATTAGGGATAATGACATTATAAAATAAAAAACCCAGACAAAAATCAAATTTTACATATTAGTGTACTGGTTCAAAATTTACGGCCTACTGAAATGGTTCACGTTTATATGGATCGCACTAAATAATTCACGAGGGCTGTTCAATAAAGAATAATCACAATTTTTTTTTTTGGCTATGTACCTTTACTCATCCTCAAAATTTTGATGATCCTTCTCAAAATAGTCTCCCCTGAATGCGATACACTTGTCCCAGCGTTTCTGCCAGGCTTCAACGACATGCTGGAAACCATTTTATGAGATATCCTTCAAAATCGCCTCCGCAGCCTTCACCGCTGCTTCTGATGATGGACAATGCTTCCCTCGAAGGCGTTTCTTCAAGTTAGGGAATAGAGAAAAAGTCACATGATACTAAATCCGGACTATAGAGAGGGTGAGGGATGTACTTCACGTTGATTTTTGTAAGATATTCAGCAACAACATTGGCAATATGTGACCGCGCATTATCGTTGTGCAGTATCCAGCCTGCTTCACGGAAATGTGGTCGTTTTTCGCCTGATATGGACTTGTAATGTTTTCAGGACATCCCTGTAATATTGTCTAGTTACTGATGTGTGTGCAGGTACAACATACTGATAAACCATTCCATTAATATCAAAGAATGAGATGACCATAACTTCCCAGCAGAAGCAACCACTTTTGCTGTTTTGGGGATTGGTGATGAAGGAGATTTCCACACTGAGCTTTGCTGTTTGCTCTCAGGATCAAAATGATGTAGCCAAATTTCATCAGCAGTAATTACGTTTGAAATAAACTCCGGATCTTCCTCCTACATCAACTTTAACTGCATGCAGACCTGCATGCGAATGTCCTTTTGTTCGGCAATCAACAGTCTTGGAACTCATCGTGCACAAACACGTCTCATGTGTAATGTTTCTGTCAGCAACGTGTGGGTGGTACCCAATGAAATATTCAGTATTTCAGAAAGTGATCTTAAGGTAATTCGTCGATCCTCTCTCACAACGGCAGCAGCAGTGTTGATGTTTTCTTTAGTAAGAGCAGTAACTGGAGCACCGGGTCCACCTTCCTTTGTAATTGATAGTCTTCCCTCTTTAAACATTGCAAACCACCTTCGAGCTGTGCTGTAGGGAAGAAGGGACTCTCCATAGGCCTCCTGTAACATTGTATGGGCCTCAGCTGAAGGTTTGTTGAGACGAAGCAGAATTTCAAAGCCGCATATTGTTCCTCGCGTGTTACATCCATTGCAGTGGCAGGCGATACTTAACATGTCTGAACTTGCCTGGTTCTCACAGACGGAAACCAGGAAAACCAACTATGAAACTACTACGACGTGTTTGTTTCATATTAAGCTAACAGAATATAATAAGATTGAATTTTAGTGCGAAAAATTATGACCATAAAAAATTATGATCATTCTTTATTGAACAGTCCTTGTAGGTAATTTTGTCAGGGGATATGACGTCATTATCAATAAAAGTTTCGTGTTGCAGAAAAGCAATTAGTTAAATCAGTGTAGCTAAAGCATTTAGCCGATGAGGTAAAATAGCCAAGTGTTGTTTATTCTCATATGTACCCACGTATACCTAAAAGAAAGGTCATTAAGGTGACCACTGTAGCAGCCTGCAGTAAATTCATTCAAAAACATAAATAATACAAACAGCACACTAGAAAACTCCCTTATCAGTGTTAAAATGTGTATAGTATTAGAATCTTATCTCTAGAAACTGTGACTTCTTCGCTGTGTGGCATTAACAATTCTTGTTGTGTACAGCGATGCGTTTGAGAATCGACTTTCCGTGGCGATACTTCGCATGGAGGACGGTCTCGATTACTCGAGGATCACGGAAGAAGCAGAAGCAGCAGCTAGCGCCACCGTCAGTCTCCCGAGTATGGACTCAACTAACGATATGAAACCACCACAGTCGACTACCAATGCTCTCATGAGAACTGACTCGAACTCCAGCATTGCCAACATGCACCACAGCAACGGGCAGCATTACCTCACCTTCAGCGGTAAGACTACATTACATTAGATGCAAGTTTACTAGTAGAGGGGGGAGTATTATGGAATACCAAGATCTCGGCTCTGTTTGCTGCTGCTATCATGAAGTAGTCAAGAAAGACTCTCATGATGTACTGCAGTGACAGTTGACAGCTTGTTATTGTCATTTCACTCGCTACAGAACAAAGTGTGTTTTGTGATATTCAAATGTTTGCTGCTGCTATCATGAAGTAGTCAAGAAAGACTCCCATGATGTACTGCAGTGACAGTTGACAGCTTGTTATTGTCATTTCACTCGCTACAGAACAAAGTGTGTTTTGTGATATTCAAATGTTTGCTGCTGCTATCATGAAGTAGTCAAGAAAGACTCTCATGATGTACTGCAGTGACAGTTGACAGCTTGTTGTTGTCATTTCACTCTCTACAGAATAAAGTGCGTTTTGTGATATTCAAATGTTTGCTGCTGCTATCATGAAGTAGTCAAGAAAGACTCCCATGATGTACTGCAGTGACAGTTGACAGTTTGTTGTTGTCATTTCACTCGCTACAGAATAAAGTGCGTTTTGTGATATTCAAATGTTTGCTGCTGCTATCATGAAGTAGTCAAGAAAGACTCCCATGATGTACTGCAGAGACAGTTGACAGCTTGTTATTGTCATTTCACTCGCTACAGAACAAAGTGTGTTTTGTGATATTCAAATGTTTGCTGCTGCTATCATGAAGTAGTCAAGAAAGACTCCCATGATGTACTGCAGTGACAGTTGACAGCTTGTTATTGTCATTTCACTCGCTACAGAACAAAGTGTGTTTTGTGATATTCAAATGTTTATGTAGAAATGTTCAAGCATTTTAACCCACTAAGGTAGCTACAAAATAGGAATGAACATAAGGTGGGGCTAGGCGTGGCTGTTCTATCGCTACTAATCATTGTTTCACATAAGCTTGCCCCGTATGTCTTAACGGTCACGTGACGTAGTCCCCTCTCATTGGCTGCTATTGTAGTATAAACTGTTGTGTGGTAAAAATTAGTTCGTTATTTAACATGGTGATATATCTTTATATGTTGGAAGAGAATTGTCAAATTTATATTTTCGTGACTGTTTGAATTAAATATATTACGCAACAGAGTTGATTTATCTGAAATGCACGTTAATTCTTAAACGAAGTAAAGAGGAGGTTCCTTTGTTCTCAAGTACATGGCACGATAGCACGTGATTTAGCGGTAGTGGTGACATATTTGTTTATATGACTCTTATCACTGACCTTGTTTTGAACTGGCTTAGTCATATATCGCCATTCGAAGGTGTGTCGTGCCGAGTGCGAGAGCTAAATTATTTTATTGATCGTTTATTGCGCGTGTATTTATTATATTGTCACCCAATTATCGGGAAGCACCACAAACAACAGCTGAGAAGGGACCGGAGGCCACGCCACACCCACTCATTTGTCTCCTGTCACTAACTGAAGGGATGGTTAGGAGAGGGATGGCGGGCCCCTGAGCCGTCTCTTTACCCTTCTCCTAGGTTCTGGAAATTACGGGACATTCAATCTAATCGAGAACCTTCCAGATCGGCAAGCGGACCCTATATAAGCAACACGTCGTGCAAGAGGAGTCAGTCAGACAGTTAGTCAGTGTTTGACGTGCTAGCAAAGGAGCGCCGTGTTAATGAACGAGAAGACTGTCCAACGGAAGACTTTACGTAATTGTGTACGTGCATCTGAACGGTAACGGACGAACTGGTGAATCCTAATTGTGTGCATTACGTAATTTTGTGTAATTGGCAAGTGTTCAACTGTAAGCCGGTGGAAATAAAGAACGTTGTTGAGTTTGTGTAATTGGACTTTTCATTTCACGAGCCCACAAAGTCACAATATGTATAATGGCAGGGTCCACCGCCAGTTTTTCGTTTTACGCTGAAGCATTGCAAGGGAAAACCTTTACAAAGCAGCGAAAAGAGAATTATGGTGCATGTGTTTAATGCAGTCACAGAGAAGAATCCGTCTTTGTCAGTGAGAGAAGTCGAACAGCTGTGCTCTGAACTTACAGATGTGAGTGTTAGATGTGTAGGAACATCACGACATGAAATTTAGACAACAGGAAAACTTACCACAGGGGCGATAATGCTGTGTGGCGAAGACGTTATTTAAGGACAATCAGACTGTACCGAGATACAAGTCGCAAAATATACTACCTTGACGAGATTTGGGTGAATGAAGGACACACGACAAGTATGGCGTGACACGACTTTTAAGACTGAAAGACAAGCATTTTCGGCAAGGTATGTGTGCTGATTTAAAAAATCCCAGTGGAAAAGGACAGAGGCCTTTCATTATAAACTTGTTCCAGTTTCATTGCTTATTCATTCAGTTTGAACTTGCTCAGTTTCATTATAAACTTCATTATTTTTGCATGCCTTATTGTATGATTTTATATATCTTTTATCTATTATGACGTTTACTGCAAGTTTCAATGTGGCGGGAAGGCACCGCTTATGGCCTATGGCGCGAAAGCATTAGCCAGTTAGGGTGAGGGGGAAGGTAGTTGTACGCGGAGTGATACATGTCAGCAGGGCAAAGTTATATGAAACAGAGATTAGTCAATGCGGTACATGCGACGTTGTACAGTTAAGCATGCATACTGGTTTGCTCTGTCGTACAATACGGCTAATTTCTTTGCGCGCTTTAAAGATGCCAATTAAAGAATTATTTTATTTTTCCCATGTTACAGAGCTATTTTTCTGAGGATTACTGTCCAAAGTACATGATTGTAGCACATCTGGTTTCGGATATATGGAAAAATAAGCCGCTTGACTAGAAACAAAAGAATCATTAACTGTCAGTGAAGAAAAGCCAACACGTGCTATGCTGCAGTTTCATTTGGTACCTTACATTCAGAGTGTACACGTGCTTTTCAAAGTTAGTAAATATACCGCTTAGCAAGTCTAGTACTGATGCGTCTAGTAGTAACTGCGAAACAACTCATAAGATTTTACATAAACAGGCTACAAATATTTTTGTTAATGTACATTCCTTTTTTCAAACAGATGTCAATTAAAGACATTTTCGAAAGTACAAATTTCGCTCAGAGTCGAGAATTAATGTTACAAGCTTGTCACATGAGTGCTCATTCTGTGACCAACATTGTTAAAGAAGGAAAATTTTCACCAAATTAGGAGTTTTCATATTTACATCTCCAGGGAAACATCGAGCAGCTAAAAATCGTGCAACCAGCTTACACAATTTTCAAAAGTGTGTTTTACGTAGAACAATTTATGATTTATACGACAAGGGTGAATATCCAACTGTCAAAAGGTGTCCAATTTAATGAGGGGCAAAATAGAATATACATTGTGGGTTCGTAGAATTAAAAGTCCAAATTGCAGAAATACAAATAGCTCTTTATTTCCACCGAATTACAGTTAGTACACTTATAAATCGCATACCACAGACAATTAACACTCACAATTGCGTAACACTCACAATTACGTAACTCTCACAAATACAATCCACACTGCACTCGCTACTCAGCGCCTTGCAGTACAACTCTCTCTCTCTCTCTCCCTCTCTCTCTCTCTCGATCCGATTAAGAAAACTGACTGACTCGTCCATTACATCGCTTATATAGGCAGATCGCTGTTTCTGGAAGTTTCTGCAACCGAGCAAAGTCGTTCCAGTATTTCGCGACCCTTCTAGGCAAGCAGAGAGGGGGAAACCAGTGATCTCTGTCTGCTTTTCTCCACGAGCCGTCTCTCCTCGCATGTCTTTGGTGCTGCGCGTTGGCGTAGGCGTGGTTTCTACGCTGTCCATCTCTCCTACTCCCTGCAAGAGCCATTCGGTCACACGCGTAAGTCATAAGTCCTCCTCTATTGGCCAGCCCTTCCTGCTAGCTCATTGTAAGTACGACGATCGGGTATTCTGAAATCTCTTGGGTTCAAATATAGGAGAACCAATGATGGTAGCAAATTTCTGCTTGAAAGAACCGATCTTGTTGCTGCAAGACTAAAATTTCTGCGCACAATGCATAACATTAGTACATGAGATTCATGGTGTAAAAATGCTTCATAAATACACATACATATCTTCCGTATTTATTAAGTATTTTAATGAAACAAAAATTGGTTTAAAGTCCATTACAGACAGTTTACAAATATGACATAATTAAAATAGAAACTATATTCACAAATCGTTGAAATGTCAATATTTTGTTTCACTGTAGCAAACACCTTATTTCATCGAACGCATCTAATTTGAGTCATTTTGTTTTGTGTGCATATGAACGACAGCTATGTAAGCAAACTGTTCTCCAGTTCAAGGTTTTAAGGTTCAGATTATGTGATAATCATTGTATATGTTCTCACACACATGCAGATATATTAAGCGAACTTCTCTGTCAGCATCTGTATCACTGTACATCTCAGCATCTGTATACTTGGTAGGTGAGACAAAGAGATATATCTTCCATCTCTGTCGCCCGCTAGCCATGGAACTGGCAACACCAAGACAGTACGATAACCGTATTGGCTGAACCCATGTTTATTCTTATTTTGTAGCTACTCTACTACACATTCTCAATGTAAAAATGACATATCCCAACTGCGAGTGCTTTACTTTATGACCGCTACACATTCATGGCGTTGTAGTGAACGGTAGTGAATATGGCGCCATCTGCAGATGTTATTCGTCGAAAAAATGAATGAGAAAAACAACTGAATAGGAACTAAACAGAAGAAAGTTGTGCAGAAGTAGCGGTAAATCGTTCATTAATGAAATGAATAGGGAAGACTTTATTGACCTACAAAACGGTCTCATTTAAAGTTTTGTAATTAGAAAACGAGATGCTGATGTCGTTCCTTTGCTTTTACGTAAGGTTACATCCATTACTGTGTATCATGACAATTCTGAGATTGTTAAATTTGGTTTATGTTATTCTAACTCTGAAGTGTATCAAAAAGTTCATTTTAGGAAAAGAAGTAAACGTTGGCAAGCTTCGAGTACCTGAAATTAAATGCCTAAACATATGAAGTAATGTTAACTACTTACTATGTTTGGAAAAAACAAACAGAAAATGACATTTATCTCAAAAAATGAACTTTAGTTGGATTCTTTCCTTATTATTCTAAGCACCTCAACTGTAAAACGACAAGACAATACTTACAGACATTCTGTCCCCATAGAAACGTTAATCACCTTCAAACAATGATAACATCTTCAAATATTTTAATGTAATTCAAAACTTGGCCGGTATACAACGCACATTTAGTAAGTGCATAAAGCAATCTCGGGAACTCAACTCTTTCCTCGACCCATATCAAACTGGTATGGCAATATACTGTCAAGAAGTTTAATATGTGGGAACTTATAGATTTCTTGGCTTTAATTTATGTTAGATAATTCAGGGTTTTGTTTCACCTTGAAAATGATTCTTATCTGCAGTCAAGTTCAACAAGGTTTATGTCCGCTGACCTTCCAAGGTCACAAAATGTCACGAACGCAATTTTAGTCGTGGGAGAAGAAGACACGGCCAACCAAATTCATTCAAAGGCCGCAGAGCCCTTGGTATAGCGGTGAAAGTTGTATAGCGTGCAAAATAACCCTGACACGATGCAGTTCTCCTCCTCCTCCTCCTCCTCCTCCTCCTCCTCCTCCTCCTCCTCCTCCTCCTCCTCCTCCTCCTCCTCAGATATACTGGCACTACGTCTACTGCGGTTCCTTCATTTCATCCAATCTTCTCGGGGATTTATACACAAAAGACCTGCTGTAGAATTCGTTTTTCTTCTGCTTTAGTTTACATCCTCCAAACATTACGGGGAGCCAGAATGGCATTCTGGGGTGGATTTCACAGTTATTAAGAAAATAATCTTCCCTGGTGTTTGTAGAAGCGAATAACGATATTTATTTTCCTGTCGCATAGTTTTAAAAGTCCTAAATAGACTCATTTTGAAAAGGCTGCACAATGTGCCACGCCCCCTATTTGACATTGGTAAGTGTGTTCTCTCCTTGGTTGTAACCTTATTGAAGAGCACACCCTTATTAGTAAATGAAGTCCTTGTTTTGTCTATTAATATTAATCTTTACATCTGATATTAACTCTTCCATGCTTTGTTTAGTATGTTTTGTATTACTAGTGCTGTTGTCAAGTTGGGAAGAAGCAATAATTTTGGTGTAAGAAATCGCCATGGGAACCAGCATAAACAGTTTAAGTAATCCTGATTACATAATTAAAGAGCCACAACCCCTAAAATGGAAAAACCGTAGTCACGTATGACAATATAATGACTTCGTCAAACCTAACCTCAAACATTTACAATGAATGTGAAGTGAAAATTGGTTCTTCAAGAAAAAAATATGTTTCTTCATTGTGTAATGACAGTGATGACAATTTAACTAAAGTAAATAATAATATTAGATCAACAAATTTGCAGTTAGTAGATATAGAAACTTTGTACAGTGTAAATTTTGTGAAAATGAAAACTTTTGTCGTATCAGAGGACACCAAGAAAAGAAATGGATTATTAGTTAGTTTATCACTCAGTTGCAAAAAGTATAATAAAGAATATACAGAACAATTGAAAGTGGTACAGAAGTAAATGTAAGGTTTGCTTATGACTTGAGAAGTTATTGTCAAGGGAATTGAGGCGGGTAAGACATTGGCTGCTGTTCTCAATTTACCAGCCCTCTCCCCCCCCCCCGTCAAATTAACAAAATAATTAATAATGCCATAGAGGAAGTGTCCATAGAATCTAGGAAGCAGAGAAGGAGTGAAAAATGAATGAGGAAGGATGCTGATGATGAAAAACATGCAGAATGTGGATTTGGGGAACATAGGAAAATTTTAATGATGTCTTTCTCTGTTTTATTTTCTCAAACTTTGGGTGCCCTCGTTTATACAACTACTGCAGCTACAACTCTACATTTTTATGGCATTAAAGAAATCCTTAAACTGTTTTTAAAGGTACCTGTAGAAAGATAAATGAAAATTTGAATTTAAAAAAAAAAATACTGAATATTTTTAGAAGTAAATTCAAGACATTTATTTTTAAAAAATCACATATCCTTTATTAAAACTCCAAAATAAGATCTATTATCTTAAATAAATTTTGAAAGTGTTGTGAAATATCAAATAAAGGTTTCAAATTGTTGCGTTCAGTTGTTCTTGAGCTAAGCAAACCAGAAAACTCTTATTTTAATATTGCTGAGATAGGATGTTCCGGCTCCCGTAAGTCATATCGGACGATAAATAAAACGGTTGAGATGATGCTCAAATGAGACCAGGATCAATATACAGTTACTCAAAAAATATTCGGTCAAAGTTCTGCATTTCAAACTCAGAGTTTATTTTCTAAAAACAGCATTCAACGTTAAAGTAAAACTAAATGCCGATAAATACATGCCATTTGCAATAATAACAAAAAGAGTCGCTCTTCTAAAGTGAAGCAGATATCGACAAAAATATTTCAGTGCAATTGCTCGAATTTCAACAGTCACAATATTCAATCAACAAAAGAATACACTTCCTAAACAGTCTAAACTAAAGTGAGGTAACATACTGTTAAAGTTGATGTTAGAGGAAGATTCGGAGTTTATTTCAAATGTAATCACTGCTGATGAAACTTGGCTACATAAGTTTGATCCTGAGAGCAAACAGCAAAGCTTAGTGTGGAATCTCATTCATCACCATTCCCCAAAAAGCAAAAATGGTTGCTTCTGCTGGGAAAGTTATGGTCATCTCATTCTTTGATATTCATGGAATGTTTTATCAGCATGTTGTACCTGCACACACATCAGTAACTGGACAATACTACAGGGATGTCTTGAAAACATTGCAAGTCCATATCAGGCGCAAAAGGCCACATTTCCATGAAGCAGTCTGGATAATGCGCGGCCGCATATTGCCAAAGTTTTTGCCAAATATCTTGCAAAAAACAACGTGAAGTGCATCCCTCACCCTCCCTATAGTCCGGATTTAGCCCCGTGTGACTTTTTTCTATTCCCTAACTTGATGAAACGCCTTCGTGGGAGGCATTATCCATCATCAGAAGCAGTAGTGAAGGCTGCGGAGGCGATTTTGAAGGATGTCTCAAAAATGGTTTCCAGCATGTCTTTGAAGACTGGCAGAAACGCTGGGACAATTACATTGCATTCAGGGGAGACTATTTTGAGAAGGACCATCAAAATTATGAGGATGAGTAAAGGTACGTTGTCAAAAAACTTGTGATTATTCTTTATTGAACAGCCCTAATATTTGAGTAACACTTCAAAACCTTTGAATACATAAATGCGGGGCGGCCGGTGAGGCATTGTACTGACGGTGTCATAAATAAATGAATAAATAAGGGTTGTTAAAATACAAATATGTTTACCAATTTCAAACGATTTAGGTAAACTTATCAATAATCCATTCTATTTTATAATATACTGTACCAAACAGAAGGTACAGGGAAACGGAAAAATATATTTATTACATCGTACTCTTGTTACGCACAGGTATAACGAGTACAGTAAAAGTTTGATAATATAGTTAATGGAGAATGTGATACGAGGCGTTCGTGTACGGTTTCGCGACAGACAGTCCCGTGCTTTACTGCACTCTAGCGGATAAAGCGTAAGTTGTGCGTCAGAGAACTCTCGGCACCACCTTCTCCCATAAGAAGCCGTGTATAAGCAGACATCCTAGCCCTTAACACAGGCGCTTATGAGTGTAGACGGTGCCGTTTCGGAATCGGCGCCATGCCACGGAAAACAACGAGGATAGAGCGCTTGCTCACACGAGGGAGCAGATACTCAGAAACAATTTTTTTTTGAGCAATTCCTATACACTTCTCTTTCTTTCGTTTTCATACAGATGGTGCCATGGCACAGCGGCACTACCTCAGAAGCCGCCCCTGCATAAATGACTTTAGGGTAAGCCGGCAGTTAAATTCCGTCCTCCATTTAAGGAAGTAGGAAAGTCTAGCTACCTAGCAGTCACCTTTTTTTAAACCCGGAAACATGAAAAGGGAAAAAACAATAAAGCTTTGGTCCTGGAACTGAAGGAAATAGTCTACAATCACGGCTCACCAAAAGCGATCATGAAAACTCAAAGAAATTTTACCAAATTTTACCAAAATGTAGGCTTTGGCGATTGTCT
>CM060951.1:14615197-14799283 GCA_030765055.1 Mantis religiosa
ATTGTAATTTATATTTCTTGGGACGTGTTACAGCACACGAAATATAAATCAAGAAAACACATTCATAACAAAATTAGTTGTGCTAATGATTTTACTGCCAAAGGTTGGCCTTCATTTAGGATTAGTATTAGGAGGGAATTCGGTACGTAGATATCCATGCTGGCCCCATTGTGCCTATGCCCCCAAGTGGGGCATCCCGGGAGGAAGGATGAGGCGAAGGAGATAGAGGGAGCTGATCCAAGGAGACACGACAGTACAGTGGGCAGGGTCCCTATAGTTAACTTGGATAGAAACTTCCCCCGACAGACCAGCACAACGAACTCGCTCCCCTACAGCGGGACGACAACGAGCCCAGCAGTCGAGCCCTAATAGTACCAAGGAGCCACGACAGTACAGAGAGTAGTGTCCCTACAGTTTACTTGGATAGAAACTTCCCCCGACAGACCAGCACAACGAACTCCCTCCCCTACAGCGGGACGACAACGAGCCCAGCAGCCGAGCCCTAATAGTACCAAGGAGCCACGACAGTACAGAGAGTAGTGTCCCTACAGTTCACTTGGATAGAAACTTCCCCCGACAGACCAGCACAACGAACTGCCTCCCCTACAGCGGGATGACAACGAGCCCAGTAGCCGAGCCCTAATAGTACCAAGGAGACACGACAGTACAGAGAGCAGTACCTACAGTTTACTTGGATAGAAACTTCCCCCGACAGACCAGCACAACGAACTCCCTCCCCTACAGCGGGATGACAACGAGCCCAGCAGTCGAGCCCTAATACTACCAAGGAGCCACGACAGTACAGAGAGTAGTGTCCCTACAGTTTACTTGGATAGAAACTTCCCCCGACAGACCAGCACAACGAACTCGCTCCCCTACAGCGGGACGACAACGAGCCCAGCAGTCGAGCCCTAATAGTACCAAGGAGACACGACAGTACAGAGAGCAGTACCTACAGTTTACTTGGATAGAAACTTCCCCCGACAGACCAGCACAACGAACTCGCTCCCCTACAGCGGGACGACAACGAGCCCAGCAGTCGAGCCCTAATAGTACCAAGGAGCCACGACAGTACAGAGAGTAGTGTCCCTACAGTTTACTTGGATAGAAACTTCCCCCGACAGACCAGCACAACGAACTCCCTCCCCTACAGCGGGATGACAACGAGCCCAGTAGCCGAGCCCTAATAGTACCAAGGAGACACGACAGTACAGAGAGCAGTACCTACAGTTTACTTGGATAGAAACTTCCCCCGACAGACCAGCACAACGAACTCGCTCCCCTACAGCGGGATGACAACGAGCCCAGCAGTCGAGCCCTAATAGTACCAAGGAGCCACGACAGTACAGAGAGTAGTGTCCCTACAGTTTACTTGGATAGAAACTTCCCCCGACAGACCAGCACAACGAACTCCCTCCCCTACAGCGGGATCACAACGAGCCCAGTAGCCGAGCTCTAATGGTACCAAGGAGCCACGACAGTACAGAGAGTAGTGTCCCTACAGTTTACTTGGATAGAAACTTCCCCCGACAGACCAGCACAACGAACTCCCTCCCCTACAGCGGGATCACAACGAGCCCAGTAGCCGAGCCCTAATGGTACCAAGGAGCCACGACAGTACAGAGAGTAGTGTCCCTACAGTTTACTTGGATAGAAACTTCCCCCGACAGACCAGCACAACGAACTCCCTCCCCTACAGCGGGATGACAACGAGCCCAGTAGCCGAGCTCTGATGGTACCAAGGAGACATGACAGTACAGAGAGCAGTACCTACAGTTTACTTGGATAGAAACTTCCCCCGACAGACCAGCACAACGAACTCGCTCCCCTACAGCGGGATGACAACGGACCCAACAGCCGAGCCCTAATGGTACCAAGGAGACACGACAGTACAGAGAGCAGGGTCGCTACAGTTTACTTGGATAGAGACTTTCCCCGACAGACCAGCACAACGAACTCGCTCCCCTACAGCGGGATGACAACGAGCCCAGCAGTCGAGCCCTAATAGTACCAAGGAGCCACGACAGTACAGAGAGTAGTGTCCCTACAGTTTACTTGGATAGAAACTTCCCCCGACAGACCAGCACAACGAACTCCCTCCCCTACAGCGGGACGACAACGAGCCCAGCAGCCGAGCCCTAATAGTACCAAGGAGCCACGACAGTACAGAGAGTAGTGTCCCTACAGTTCACTTGGATAGAAACTTCCCCCGACAGACCAGCACAACGAACTCCCTCCCCTACAGCGGGATGACAACGAGCCCAGTAGCCGAGCCCTAATAGTACCAAGGAGACACGACAGTACAGAGAGCAGTACCTACAGTTTACTTGGATACAAAACTTCCCCCGACAGACCAGCACAACGAACTCCCTCCCCTACAGCGGGATGACAACGAGCCCAGCAGTCGAGCCCTAATACTACCAAGGAGCCACGACAGTACAGAGAGTAGTGTCCCTACAGTTTACTTGGATAGAAACTTCCCCCGACAGACCAGCACAACGAACTCGCTCCCCTACAGCGGGACGACAACGAGCCCAGCAGTCGAGCCCTAATAGTACCAAGGAGACACGACAGTACAGAGAGCAGTACCTACAGTTTACTTGGATAGAAACTTCCCCCGACAGACCAGCACAACGAACTTGCTCCCCTACAGCGGGACGACAACGAACCCAGCAGTCGAGCCCTAATAGTACCAAGGAGACACGACAGTACAGAGAGCAGGGTCGCTACAGTTTACTTGGATAGAAACTTCCCCCGACAGACCAGCACAACGAACTCCCTCCCCTACAGCGGGACGGCAACGAGCCCAGCAGTCGAGCCCTAATAGTACCAAGGAGACACGACAGTACAGAGAGCAGGGTCGCTACAGTTTACTTGGATAGAGACTTCCCCCGACAGACCAGCACAACGAACTCCCTCCCCTACAGCGGGATGACAACGAGCCCAGTAGCCGAGCTCTGATGGTACCAAGGAGACATGACAGTACAGAGAGCAGTACCTACAGTTTACTTGGATAGAAACTTCCCCCGACAGGCCAGGACAATGAACTCGCTCCCCTACAGCGGGACAACAACGAGCCCAGCAGCTGAGCCCTAATTGTACCAAGGAGACACGACAGTACAGAGAGCAGGGTCCCTACAGTTTACTGGGATAGAGACTTACCCCGACAGACCAGGACAACGGACTAAAGCGAGACGGCAACGAGCCCTAATAGTACAAGGCAGGCGGTCCGAGACTCAAAGGTCTCTAGCTGGTGGTCACGAAATGGTCCCAGCAGAGGAGCGGAGACGGGCAACCGACCTACCGGAGCATATCATCCTGCCATGCACCACCGAGACACCCGCCGACACTTCTACCCTGAAACATAGCACCAGATGAGAGATCATATGAAGTGATAATGGAGGTACAGGAAATTCTGTGGATTTAATTAACCTACCCAACATTCACCTAGCGACCCGGAAAAAAACCCGAAAAACCCTAGGTCAGGTAGGTCGGTCACGGGAATAGAACGCGGGCCTTCCGAATGAGGGCCACATACGAAACCGCCTGAGCCATCCCACTCGGTATGGCCTCCATTTACTGCCAAACAATTCCAAAGTCTGTCTTTGAAATTAGTTAATGTTTACGGCAATACTGTTTAGCTGATCAGCTGCATTTCTTGCACAATCCTTCGCTTTAACACTTCAAGATCTCTTGGTCGGTTCTTGTAAACCCTCCACCTCAAATAACCCCACAAGAAGAAGTCAAAGCGGTTCAGGTCAGCAGATCTTGGCGGCCAGTCAATACTTCATCTTCAGGTCCGTAGAGTGAGTAATTCTTCGTTCTCGATGCATTTCATTAAACAAGACACAAAACTCTTCTTGAGTTTCCCTCCTATTACCATATCCAATCATCATTAATATTTCAATTCGCTGACTTTGTGTAAATTAACCCAGGGTGCGACAGCCCATATAGGGTATGCACCTGCCAACCCGACTGCCGGCCTCACGCCCACATACGTAAGGTATAGGTGTGTGATCATCCAACCGATACGGGAAGATTTGGTCAGCGCCCCTTACCTATCGTAAGCTTCTCATTCTTTAAGTTGTGTCATGACTCATTATTTTCAGGTAGATTTTGCAATGAAGTAAGGATTGTTGTCCTTATTAGCTTAACTTTTGTCTATATTTGTTCAGTTCAATCCAAAGCCACATATTAAGTAGAATAGTGTATTTTTTAATTCAAAAGCTACTGCGTTTTGAAACAAAAACCACAAGTTTTCGAGTGAATAATGTAAGAAAGGGATAATGAAACCATATAAATTATTAATAAGCAATTGGGAATATATGATATAAGAAATAATAAAGTCAAAAGAAATACTGCAATAGGAATAACGTATAAATGAAATAAATATAAGGAAAAGGTTGCCTTAGCTATAACAGACAGACGGGATATGTAAACAATAGGACAATAGAAGCACAAAATTCCTTCGCCAGCACCGGGCCATAGACAATAACGAGGTTTAAATAAAATATGTAGAGGCAGGATGCTGTACCTTTATGACACCAAGGGGTTAGCACTTTAGGGGGTGTTGGGCCGTGACTGCTGCATAGTTGAAGGTGAATGTAAATGACCAAGAAGGTAAAATCGTAGAAATAAATTCCCCCAATAAAATGTAGCGTAAACCACGTGATATGTGTGAAATAGAGAACAAATAGAAAAAGGGTGGAGATAGAAAAATCTAGGAAGAAGCCGAGAGTAGGGCGAAGTGAGGAGTGTCACTCGGTTGTTTAAAACGAATGGGAGAAGACGTGTTAGTTTAATATCTGATGGCGAGGCAATAGTGGAGTTAGATTTCAAACGTGGTGGGATTAAATATTCTCAAACAGAGAAGGCAACGTAACGAGAGTGAGAGCAAGTGAGAAAAGCCGAGGGACCAGACAAGTAAGATCTTTGAGAATAAACAATCCACATGAAATTGAAGCAGGACTTTTCATTGACTGGTGATAACTGCTCGACCCTGAGAGAGTGCTCTTGCTCACCGACACGCAATCCTTAACCATCCTGCCATACCACACCAAAAGGCCACACCAAGAGAAATCCCACACCAGTTTTCCTTTCCTCAGTACACGTGCAGTAAGGTCCTAATAAATTTAAATTACTGTTTGAAAGGGTATCTGTACGTTCTGAGACTTGAGAACTGCAGGAGTGCAGAAAAAAGAAATATTGCCAGTTAACAAAATAAGAACTCGCACCCTATATTTGTAATCACCAGACATCGGATCCCCTACACCTTTAAAGGGATATGAAGTTAACGAGACTTGCAGTATATAACTGCTGACGTCAGCCCCGGGGACAACACGCAGGGATAGTCCGGTTCGCAACGCGTAGTTTTAGTTTCATTACAAGTACTGCTCGCCACGCAGGTAGATCTGTCTTCCAGGGAGAGTAAGGTGTTTGACATATTCTGTTAATAGCATTACTTTCACAACAATTATTGGACAATATCCATTTTATAAATCAAAAGTTTTGGGTATTATCAACAACCATTATACAGCTTGAAGAATTTACTTTCGAACTGCCTAAAACATTCGAGGAGGTGTCTACAAAAATTAACAATATTGTTGCGAGCAATTGTTGATTCGAGGCGGCGCGGACGAGTTCAAAGAGACAGGCAGCGCAGTGCGGAGATAATAGCTCTCCGAAACGTTGGGGGGAAGGAGACGGATTTCTTGATTGTTTGAGAACATTCCGGATAGTGAGTTGTTTTTTTCCTTGTTTCATTTATACTCCGGCTTTAACTGCAATGGTCATATCGGCGGCCGTTCTCCTTTGGAACATATCGAAGGTGTTAACTCGTATTCGTTTGGTTTTAATCATTAGATCACGTACACATTCACACTCTCATTCATACTTCCAGACTCTGGGGAAGATGAGGAATTATCTTGGTCGGAGAAAGCCTTTAACTGCAATGGTCATATCGGCGGCCGTTCTCCTTTGGAACATATCGAAGGTGTTAACTCGTGTTCGTTGGGTTTTAATCATTAGACCACGTACACATTCACACTCTCATTCATACTTCCAGACTCTGGGGAAGATGAGGAATTATCTTGGTCGGAGAAAGCCTTTAACTGCAATGGTCATATCGGCGGCCGTTCTCCTTTGGAACATATCGAAGGTGTTAACTCGTGTTCGTTGGGTTTTAATCATTAGATCACGTACACATTCACACTCTCATTCATACTTCCAGACTCTGGGGAAGATGAGGAATTATCTTGGTCGGAGAAAGCCTTTAACTGCAATGGTCATATCGGCGGTCGTTCTCCTTTGGAACATATCGAAGGTGTTAACTCGTATTCGTTGGGCTTTAATCATTAGATCACGTACACATTCACACTCTCATTCATACTTCCAGACTCTGGGGAAGATGAGGAATTATCTTGGTCGGAGAAAGCCTTTAACTGCAATGGTCATATCGGCGGCCGTTCTCCTTTGGAACATATCGAAGTACTCGTATTCGTTGGGTTTTTATCATTAGATCACGTACACATTCACACTCTCATTCATACTTCCAGACTCTGGGGAAGATGGGGAATTATCTTGGTCGGAGAAAAATCCCCACCGCCGGGAATCGAAACCGGGACCCCTATCACGGCAGGCAGGTGCTCTACCGACTGAGCTACGGGGCCAGCCGATAGTGAGTTATCTATAAAAAGGGAGCCACCTTACGCCCCTGGCAGTCGGTCGGTAATTGGACGCGTGTGCGTGAACAGCTGTGTGAACTGTGTAGTGGTCGTTGACCTTGCAAGTTGTATTGCGCATATGACGTAATTCGGCGACTGTAGGAGTTGACAGATTGTGTTTCTACTGAAATAAAGATCAATTTTTGGTGTTTGTAACCAGGACTTTTAATTTGACGAACCCACAAAGTCACAATATAGAGAATGCCCCTACCAAACGAATAAAATATGAATTGTCCAGTATTCCACACAAAAATACTGGATTTTTAGTGCTGCGTAATATAAGAAATAAACTAAGTCTTGGACAAACATATGAAAATGATTTGTACTATGAAAGGGTAGAGCCAGACTGAAAAATTCAATGCCATAGCCGGGATTTGAACCACGGTTCTTCTGGTTTCCGTCCAGCCGCTCTAACCATTTGAGCTACTGTGGCTCAATATAGGGAATTATTTAGGGAAATTTAAAGAGAGATGGTTAAGAACAATTAAGAAACAATGTAGAGTGGGATAGGTGAAATGGCAAAATGTGTAAAAAGAAGTAGAGGATCTCCAATACACAAAAACCTAGGGTTAGGTGTATGGGGACCAAATTATTATTCAATGGCAAGCAACATGGTAGGATTTTCAGGATTTAGGAATACATTGCGTTTTCCAGTATGGATTTTATAATTGTATTCTTGATTTTGTAATTCCATTTGATGATGTAAAAGGAAGGATGAGAAATAAATTACAAACTAGTACTGCTTCGAACTAGCTTTGTGGCTCCCAAAATTAAGGTTAGTGACCATCCCTGTTTTATAATACACGATGTTGGGTAGACAGTCAGATTTTTATAGCACGTGACAATCGGCAGCGTACAAACACGTTCGTATTTTGTTAAGAGGTGTTATGAAATATGTCGTGCAGAAGCCGTAAAACACTAACGCGCCGGTTCGTTCTTGCGTAAGGTGTGTTGTTTTTTCTTGTCTACTTTTAACGTTTATATCCCGTCGTGTTTAACAGCTTGAACGTCACATTACTGTTGCTAAGTTTTCTGTTCAGTGCTCTCATTAATTCGTTTACAAAACAGTTCTGTACTACGCTGCATTGCTTCCGAACTGTTTATCAACTATACATGTATTCGTGTGACTTTCTCTACTCACTCCTCAGAAACCACTACTACAGAGTCATGCTAATCGAGAGAAATATATTTTATAGGAATGGTTTATTACACTTTTCCTCAGACTTTAACCGAAGGTGAGATCTTACAAGAACACATCTGGTCATTATGTAATGGTTTTAAAATACAGGGTGTATATAAATGAGTATCGGGGTTTTAACTCTATAATATTTATTACATTCAACTTAAAGTTATAAATGATACATCAAATGAAAAAGCAACTCAAACAGTTTTACCAAGAACCTTATAAATGTACAATGTGACTACCCTTTGTCACATGGCACACATCAAGACTATAGCCGAGTTCTTCCCAAACGTTGATAAGTGTGTATTCAGTAATTGTAACAACAGCTGCTTCAATCCGGTTTCTTAATTCAGGGAGATCAGGGAGATCAGCTGGTAGCGGAGGCACGTACACACGATCCTTGATGAAGCCCCAAAGGTAAAAATCGCATGGCGTTAGGTCAGGAGAACGTGGAGACCATGCATAGCAAGCCCTGTCATTGGGGCCCTTCCGGCCTATCCAGCGCTAAGGTACAGTGACGTTCAACCAATCGCGTACTTCGTTATACCAGTGAGGTGGCGCACCATCTTGCTGGAAAATGAAGTCCTCTGGCTCATTTTCTTCCAACTGAGGGAAGAGTCATTGCTCTAGTGTATCAAGGTATATCCAAGTTTCATCTACAGTAATTAATCGGCGCCAAAACTCGGATTTATTGCACCT
Source organism: Mantis religiosa (assembly GCA_030765055.1). Taxonomy (NCBI): domain Eukaryota; kingdom Metazoa; phylum Arthropoda; class Insecta; order Mantodea; family Mantidae; genus Mantis; species Mantis religiosa. Next base: position 14,623,802 of record CM060951.1, read on the forward strand.
AAGCTGCGCCAAAGGAGCGTAGGAAATGTTCATTCGAACATGTTTTTAGTCTAACGCGAGCAAACGCGGCACCAAACGCGCGGACAACTTTCTCATGTCTAAATGATGATTTAATATATGACAAACACGTTCTTTTGACATGTTCATAGCCTCTGCTATCTCTCTCACCTTAATTCGGCGGTTGTCTAGCACGATTTGGTGAACCTTGATGATGTTTTCGTCGGTAGTTGCAGTTTTTGGACGTCCCGAACGTTCATTGTCTCCCAAGCTCTTACGACCACGTTTAAACTCAGCTGCCCAAAATTTCACTGTGGTTAATGATGGTGCAGAGTCCTCATACAACTCATATTTGATTTGCGTAGGCGTATTGCCTTTCAAAAACAATTATTTTATGACAGTTCGATTCTCGTTTTTAACATTCCCATAAAAACACTCACATCAACTCACTCAAACGAGTGTTACATAACAACTGAGCGTCCAAAATGGCTGAAACTTTGGTGAGTAACTGTCAACAGATGAACAACGAAATTCACTAGCTGCCATCTTCATGTTAAGGTCGGAAAGCTTTCAGACCACCCTCGTATAATAGAAGAATGTATGTTCTCTCTAAAATAAGTTACAAAACTCTGCAACTACAGAATCTAACAATCTTAATGTTTTCATGTAAACTTATAACGTCTTTTTTTTTTTTGTTCCAGCCAACTCTTAGCTTGCTACAAAAGCATATCTAACAACAACGTTCATTATATTTAACATACAGATATATATTTTTTAAATTACACTGGGCAACAGTAAAAATGTTTTGGGCTTAAAAATAGTGAATTTACATGTATTTCCATCTGCTGAATTCAAAAACCACCATAAAATGATAGATTAGCTCTTGTTTTGAAGATAAAGTGACATTTCATTTTTAGGGTGATGATTTTAAATTTGGGAGATTTTTTTTTTGGAGTTGGCACACCTGTCAACTAACAAAACACAATCAGAGAGAAATTTTGGAAATTAAGTGATGCAAAAGTTAAGGAAGGCGTTTTTGTCGGACCACAAATAAGAGAAGCTGTAAAGGATCCTGCATTTGACCATGGATTTTTAGGCAACAAAAGAGATGACAGCTACAAGCATTTGGTGACAGTGCTCCTGCAAAAATACCGTAACCTTGGATGCAACATGTCCCTTAAGATCCATTTTCTCCACTCCCACCTAGACTTTTCCCCTCCTAGTTGTGGAGCTGTTAGTGATGAACATGGGGGAGATTCCATCAGGACATTTCTGTTGTGGAACAAAGATATCAGGATCGTTAGAATGAAGTAATGATTGCGGATTACTGTTGGTCTTTGGATAGGGATTCTGCGGAACTCCATCACAAGAGGCAAGCTAAAAGAAGACGAAGTCAATAGGCCACCACATGATTCTCTTCAGACACGACTATCTGCAAAGCACTTTTCCAGCAATTTAGAACTCTTAGCATGTAATTACCAATTAAAACATCAAATGCACTTTCATTGTTGTTAGTATGTATGTAATTAAAATGTATCCTTTTCTCTCAATCCGTTAATATGTAATACTTCCACCTTGTGTATATCATACAAACTAGAGCTAATAAAATTTTTCATTGTCATATTTGTTTTTCTCAACCCAAAATTAGCAGAAATTGCCACATGAAGTGCCCGAAGCATTCATTTTTTTTTTTTTTTTTTTTTTTTTTTTTTGTCCAGTGTTATCTGACATATTGACATGTAATGGTCGTTATTTTGCAGTAAGTTTGAAACATGAAGCAACAGCTTTTGTCTTAGGTATCACTGACAATGAGCTAGTTCAAATGTGTCCAATATCTTACATAAAGTGTATATGTTAACTGTGACAGGATCGCAGGACGAGACGCTCACGGAAAGCCCACATTCTACAAGACGCTATGTCCTCATAGATAAGGCCGATATGGGAAGTCCTCTTGCCATTCTTAAGAACAAGAAGAAGGCTGTGGCAGGGCAGCTGCTTAGTAATAGGTAAGTAAAACCCAGTATTCCAATTTAACTTTTTGGTCTGTCAACCCGGAGAAAAGCCAAGCCATACTTTTCAACAAGCGCCGCTTTCCCGCCAACCTACACTCTTTTAATTATTCTGGTCGAAGGATTGAGTGGACAAATTGTCTAACTTACTTGAGGGTAAAGCTGGACAAGGACCTAACTTTCGGGGTCACATCCAGGAGTTAGCACATCGGGTATAAAGGGCTTCATCTTCGTTATACCCCATGACGCGGTAAGGGATGCCAACTCCCCTGAAATTGATTCTTCCTATAATGCTTTATGCGTGCGAGATCTGGGGCATGGCCGCAGGATCCAAACTGCTACAACGTGTACAAAATAGCTGCCTTAGGGCTATCTAGTCTGTATTCCCGTGAGATACCTTCATGAAGCCTCATCTCTCCATTATGTGGAAGATGTCATTAGACGCCGGGCCACAAAATTCTACGCGAGTTTGCCTCAACATCGGATCGCCCTGATTAGGTTTCTTGGGAACTATCAGCCAACAGAACACTGCTTCAAGCTCTAGCGGCTTCCCCGCATGGCATGCGGGCACAAGCGGTAACAATAAAGTTGATATTCCAACTTCAAAATTATACCTACCTGAGAATTAAACTCTTCCTAAACACTTTGACACCAGCGGTGCACACAAGCGTTGCACCCGAGTCGGCAACCGTTGAGCTACGGCTACTTCCTTTCGTTCCCCTTACCTAAACCTAACCCGCCACCCTACAAAACCCCACAAATCCGTCACTACGTGGTTAAGTCCGTCTGGAACAGGTACACCTTCACTCCACATGTCCGTGAGAAAATCAGCCTAGGCCACGCTGCGCTCAAACAGTTGTACCCCATATTCCGATCGACCATGCCCACTCGCCTCAAACTACGGGTATATAGTGCGATCATCCGCCGCTGATCCTGTATGGATGCGAGGTCTGGGGATCGGTGGCTCGTACCCCAATCCGTAGACTGCAAGCCGTGCAGAACAGGCCACTCAGGATGATCTACGATACCGAACGTTCGTTTCCATCACACATCCTACACACCCGTTCTGGCATACTTTACTTTGAGGACGTTGTGCGTGAACGTTTGCGCACATTGTATGCCAGAATTACACCTTACCCCATCCATTAGTTAATACGCTAGGTCAGTATGACCACCATGCACCAAGAAGGAGAAAGAGCTATCGCCACCCTAAGGATGCCCTTGGGTGGTGAGTTCAGCCTCTCATCCCTTCGCTGCCAAACTCAGTCTGCCCCGGAAGGAAGGAAGGAAGGAAGGAAGGAAGGAAGGAAAGAAAGAAAGAAAGAAAGAAAAGAAAGGAAGAAAAGGAAGAAAAGGAAGGAAACGAAGGAAACGAAGGAAACGAAGGAAACGAAGGAAAGAAAGGAAAGAAAGGAAAGAAACGAAAGAAACGAAAGAAACGAAAGAAAGAAAGAAAGAAAAGAAAAAGAAAGAGAGAAAGAGAGAGGAAAGAAAGAGAAAGAAATAAAGAGAGAAAGAAAAAAGAAAGAAAGAGAGAGAAAGAGAGAGAGAGAAAGAAAGAAAGACAGAAAGAGAGAAAGAGAGAAAGAAACAAAGAAACAAACAAAGAAACAAATAAAGAAAGAGAGAAACAAACAAAGAAACAAATAAAGCGAGAAACAAACAAAGAGAGAAAGAAAGAAAGAAAGAAAGAAAGAAAGAAAGAAGGAAGGAAGGAAGGGAGGGAGGGAGGGAGGGAGGGAGGGAGGGAGGGAGGGAGGGAGGGAGGGAGGGAGGGAGGGAGGGAGGGAGGGAGGGAGGGAGGGAGGGAGGGAGGGAGGGAGGGAGGGAGGGAGGGAGGGAGGAAGGAAGGAAGGAAGGAAGGAAGGAAGGAAGGAAGGAAGGAAGGAAGGAAGGAAGGAAGGAAGGAAGGAAGGAAGGAAGGAAGGAAGGAAGGAAGGAAGGAAGGAAGGAAGGAAGGAAGGAAGGAAGGAAGGAAGGAAGGAAGGAAGGAAGGAAGGAAGGAAGGAAGGAAGGAAGGAAGGAAGGAAGGAAGGAAGGAAGGAAGGAAGGAAGGAAGGAAGGAAGGAAGGAAGGAAGGAAGGAAGGAAGGAAGGAAGGAAGGAAGGAAGGAAGGAAGGAAGGAAGGAAGGAAGGAAGGAAGGAAGGAAGGAAGGAAGGAAGGAAGGAAGGAAGGAAGGAAGGAAGGAAGGAAGGAAGGAAGGAAGGAAGGAAGGAAGGAAGGAAGGAAGAAAGAAAGAAAGAAAGAAAGAAAGAGAGAGAGAGAGAAAGAAAGAAAGAAAGAAAGAAAGAAAGAAAGAAAGAAAGAAAGAAAGAAAGAAAGAAGACAGACAGAGAAAGAAAGAAAGAGAGGGAGGAAGAAAAAGAGATAGAAAGAAAGAAAGAGAGAGAGAAAGAAAGACAGACAGAGAGAAAGAAAGAAAGAAGGAAGGGAGGGAGTAAGGGAGGGAGGTAGAGAGGTAGGGAGGGAGGTAGGGAGGAGGGGAGGAAGGGAAGAAGGGAGAAAGGAAGGAAGAAGGGAAAGGAAGGAAGAAAGAAAGAAAGAAAGAAACTAAAAAAGAGAATTAAAATGTCCTATTTAAAACAATTATAAGTGTTGAAAAAAAAACAAGAATAATCTTGAAAATGGTTCTTTGCTTCACAAAAGAAGTATTTTATTTGCATTAATGAGACTAAATTGTTTGTATAGTAAGATTTTGTCACTTACAGTTTATGGTTATACAAAAAGTCATTCAGAATGAAAAGAACTTCTGGAATTACATTTCATTTGTCATGAAAATATGCTGAACATATCTTAATCTATTCAAAATCATCAAAACTATTTATTTTTTAAAGAATAGTTTGGGTTGGAGAAATTTTTTCTTTTTTCAGAATCTTTATGTTGTATCTTTGGAACATATATAAATAAGAATTTTGGTATTAATTGACTTTAAATTTGTTTAAGTTATGCTGATCGCCTGCAGATGCGCACAATCTTTTTTTAAAAATACTATACAAAAATAGATTCGGGGAATCTCAAACCATAATTTCTAATAAATCTCAATATCAAATTTTTTATTGGAATTCAATACGTTTCTACTTAATGTAAGTACAAAGAGAAAAACAAATTGTTATTGATTTCCAGAGGTAAAATATAAACTTTTGAAAGTGTTGAGATTTCTATGAATTGCCCTGAATGACATGCATATTAGATTAGCTCAAGGCTCAGAAACTAATCTCTATTTTCCAGTTTTAATTATAGTTTATTTGTGTTCACAGTTCACCTTCTGGAAAGGATCTCACCAATATGACTTTCTTCAAACAAAAGCAGCCTCCAGGAAGTACAATAGATGTGTGGTGGCTTTACGATGATGGAGGTAAATGCCAAACAATGTTTATATTCTGTAGCAACATATATCTATCTACATATAGAAGTATCATTAAGATTACTCCCCAAAATACCGGGTGTCCATAAATGAATATCGGGGTTTTAACGCTTTATAACATTAATTTTATTAAACTTACAGTAATGAAATATATGTCACATGAAAGAGCAACTCAAACAGTTTTATTCGTTGGCACCAGTGCGCATGTGCGTGAAATGTTTACGCCGCGATCCGCTAGAAAGCGGTAGTAGCAAAGATGGCGACTAGTGAGCAGAAAGCGTTTTGTGTTTTGCAGTTTGCAAAGACCGAATCTGTAGTTACTGTGCAACGTGCGTTCCGCATTAAGTTCGGGTGTGATCCTCCAAGTGACAATAACATCCGTAGATGGTTTCATCAGTTTGAAGATACAGGCTGCCTTTGTAAACGGAAGAGCACGGGACGACCAAGAGTTAGCGAAGAGGATGTTGAGCGAGTGAGAGAGTCGTTCACTCGTAGCCCAAAGAAATCAGTTCGGAAGGCTGGTCGTGAATTAGAAATTGCTAAGTCGACTGTTTGGAAAGTTTTAAGGAAACGATTGCAACTACGTCCTTATCGTTTACAGTTGTTACAGGCTCTAAAGCCTGCAGACCATGGTTTACGTGCCAACTTCGCTAACGTAATGCTGTTTAATGACGATGAAGATTTTCTAGATCATGTTGTTTTCAGTGATGAATCGACCTTTCACCTCAGTGGACATGTTAACACTCATAATGCGCGGATATGGGGCTCAAAAAATCCTCATGAGGTCGTACAAGTGCAACGAGACTCCCCTAAAATCAATGTTTTTTGTGCTGTATCCCGGCGGAAAGTTTACGGACCTTTCTTTTTTGGTGAAGCTACTGTAACTGGTACTTCCTACCTTGATACACTAGAGCAATGGCTCTTCCCTCAGTTGGAACAATATGAACCAGAGAATTTCATTTTCCAGCAAGATGGCGCGCCACCTCACTGGCACAACGCAGTACGCGAATGGTTGAACGTAACTTTACCCGACCGCTGGATTGGCCGCAAGGGACCCAATGACAGAGCTTGCTATGCGTGGCCTCCACGTTCACCCGACCTAACGCCATGCGATTTCTACCTTTGGGGTTTCATCAAGGATCGTGTGTATGTACCTCCATTACCAGCTGACCTCCATGAATTACAAAACAGGATTGAAGCAGCTGTTGCAACAATTACTGAAGACACACTGCTCAACGTCTGGGAAGAACTCAGCTATAGACTTGATGTGTGCCGTGTGACAAATGGTGCTCACATAGAACACTTGTAAGCTCGTATATAAAACTGTTTGAGTTGCTCTTTCATGTGACATATATTTCATTACTGTAAGTTTAATAAAATTAATGTTATAAAGCGTTAAAACCCCGATATTCATTTATGGACACCCTGTACATTTTCTTTCGGTTTATTGAATCTTAAGATAAAATAACAGAATTGGCAGGCAGGAAATGGGGAAACACTACACAAACTTTTTACACTTTTTACAAGATAAATATTAAACCAACAATTAAATATTGTAAAGAGATTTAATAATTTCAAGTATAGAAAAATTTAAACTAGTAGATCATTTGTCAAAGAAGTTCATAGTTCCACCACCAGACGACAACAGATGCTAGTTGGAGAGAGGTTGAAAATGGAGGCGATGGCTTTGAAACTAGTCCCTCGATAATATAAAAACGTAAGTGATGAAGTGTCAATAAATTGACTACAAATAGCTTTTCTGATTAATTTTGACGTCAATGTTACTAAATTCCTCTGATCACGCATAGAAAAACTTAATATACTGCAAAATCAAATCTTCGTCTAGTAATTGGAGCTGTCAAAACTACTCCAGTACTTGCTACACAAATTTTAAAATATAATCCAATACTTGATATTGACATTGAAAAAGCAGTCAGCATACGAGGGCTGTTCAATAAAGAATGATCATAATTTTTTTACGGACATAATTTTGCGCACTAAAATTCAATCTTAATATATATATTCTGTTAGCATAATGTGAAACAAACACACCGTAGTAGCTTCATTGTTGGTACTCCTGGTTCCTGCCTGTGAGAACCAGGCAAGTTCTGACATGTTCAGTATCGCCTACCGCTGCAATGGAGGTAACACGAAGTTAAAGTTGATGTTAGAGGAAGATCCAGAGTCTCTTTCAAACGTAATCACTGCTGATGAAACTTGGCTACATCAGTTTGATCCTGAGAGCAAACAGCAAAGCTCAGTGTGGACATCTCCTTCATCACCAACTCCCCAAGAAAGCAAAAGTGGTTGCTTCTGCTAGGAAAGTCATGCTCATCTCATTCTTTGATATTCATGGAGTGGTTCATCAGCATATTGTACCTGCACACATCAGTAACTGGACAATACTACAGGGATGTCCTGAAAACATTGCAAGTCCATATCAGGTGCAAAAGACTACATTTCCGTGAAGCAGGCTGGATGCTGCACCACGATAATGCGTGGCCGCATATTACCAATGTTGTTGCTGAATATCTTGCAAAAATCAACGTGAAGTGTATCCCTCACCCTCCTTATGGTCCGGATTTAGCCCCATGTGACGTTTTTCTATTCCCTAACTGGATGAAACGCCTTCGTGGAGGCATTATCCATTATCAGAAGTAGTGGTGAAGGCTGCGGAGGAGATTTTGAAGGATCTCTCAAAAATGGTTTCTAGCATGTCTTTGAAGACTGGCAGAAACGCTAGGACAAGTGCATCGCATTCAGAGGAGACTATTTTGAGAAGGAGCATCAAAATTATGAGGATGAGTAAAGGTATGTTGTCAAAAAAATTGTGGTCATTCTTTATTGAACAGCCCTCGTACAATATGAAAAATTAACCAGACTACCTTTATGACTGGAAAAAAAGAAAATCACAAGTAAACTTAAACATTCAACAACATTTTCTCATCAAAGTCAAAGAAATCAAACAAAAATTAAAACGTCCTTACTTAAAAGAAAACTTACAAACAAGTATTACCACTTATACAAATATAACAATTTGTAACAATATATAGAATAAAAAGAAGTATTTCAGAAAGTGGAGTGCCATTGTTACTAAAATTAGGCAAGTGAGTCAACCTTGTATATACTTTTCTCCACTTACAAGTTTTTATGAAGACTAGTTTCTGGGGACTTCTCCCCTATCGTCAGCTCTGTGGTAGACTCAGATACTGAAGCTTTTACTAGAGGAAACACAAACTTTCATATGGACTCACACAGATTACAAATATACAAGGTGCATCCAGAAGGTAAGTCCCGATGACTGATAAAGAGAACAAAAACATCACTAAGTAAGAAACACTTATTGGAATAATTACATAGACTTACTGGCTACTTTCCAACATAGTCACCACCATTGCTGAGGCATTTATCATAACGGTGCACCATTAATTGTATGTCCAAGTCATAGGATTCTACCGCCAATGTCTGCAGCTATAACTTCAGCGTCATTGTGAAAGTGTTTTCCTGCCAGAAAACGCTTCATGAGACGGAAGAGATGAAAGCCACTTCGAGCGAGGTCAGGGGTGTAAGGTGAATGTTCAAAGACCTCCCATCCAAACTTATTCAACACATTTCGTGTGGTGTTGGCTGTATGGATCTTGCATTGTCATGCATGAGTGTAGTGCCTCTGGATTGCTCATCTGAGTTTATGCAACATTTGGCAATATCGATCAACATTTAAGATCTCCCCTCACTGTAAAAATTCACTCAATAGGACACCACGTCGATCCCAGAAGACATGCACTTGATTTTTTTGACAGAGCATGCTTGAATTTGATCTTCACAGATGAACCACTATGCTGCCAATGCATTTATTGTTGTTCTTTCTCTGGTGTGGCATGTGCACACATACTATCACACATAATGTCCTGCCATGCACATGACACAATTGACAATGGATCTCTGCTGGAAATTGTTTTTGAGGATGCAAAAATCAGATAACAGCACGAACCTCACATTTGTTGGGAGGCAATATCAGAGCAGCTATTTTCTCCTAGCACAGAGCAGTAAGCCCGCCTTGGTAGCAAGTGGTAGCATGTCTGCCTCACGTCCAAGAGGTCCCGAGTTCGAATCTCGGTCAGGGTGAGTTACCTGGATAAGGTTTTTTCCAGGGTTTTCCCTTAACCTGTAAGATGAATGTTGGGTAACACTATCTATGCTTCATGGACCCCAGAATCATTTGAGCATCATTTCAACCATTCCATTCATCGTCCGCTATGACTTAACGTTGGAGGACATAAATTACAAAAAAAGAGCAGTAACCACTGCTATCACCAAACTGAAACTTAACTACAATGTTACCATATATTTCTTCTCTTCTCCTGCACACGCACATTTCTATCCGACTGATGATGCCATTTCTGAATGCAATCGGAACTTACTTTCTGGATGCACTTCATATAAAACCAAACCTACTGCTGCAGCTCCTGAGATGTATAATAAGCTTTCTACCTAATTAAAAAATATTGATAATATGAATAAATTCAGGAAATAATTAAAGAAATTCTGCCTGGAAAGCAGCTTCTATCTACTTGATTAATATCTTAAAGGGTTTAATTACTGCATAAATAAGTACTTGTTATGTGACTTGTTATGTATTAGGCATATATTGTAAACATGGTATCTTACTGTATATATGTTTACTCTAAAATTTAGTTTAGTCTATATAAATCACTGTGTTATTATTTCCTCTACATGTAGAATGCTATGAATCATTTGTATTCACTTAAGCAGATAATAAATGAATAAGTAATTATAAGTAATGCAACTGCTTGTATTTTGCAGGTTTAACTATTCTCTTACCCTACATCATCAATTTGAGACACAACTGGGCCAGCTGCAAATTGCGAGTCTTTGCTCTGGTCAACAGACACCAGGAAGCAGAACTGGAGGAGAGAAAGTGAGTAGCACAAACAACCAAATCCAAAACTATCAAAAAATGCGAAATATCATAACAAACTGATAAGTTGGGAGAACATCTTAATATGGAAATACAAAGACCGAGCAATAAATTTTGAAATCCCACCAGTCATGATTTCAATTCAGTTCAATTCAATTCAAATTTACTCATCCTTTAAAATCAAATCTGTACATAGTAGCTTGATATAGGATACGTCAGTAAATTTACACTTTATATTACAAAGTTAAACATCAAATATACCTAACCTACATTCAATTATAATGTACTACAAATTGGATATAATTATAAATGAGAGAAATGAACAAGCTAAGTAATTCATGTCCTATGAGTATCTGGATTTGTTAAATTGCAGATATACCTTTACTGTGTAAAGGCAGTGCTCCTGCTAGAAAGCCCTTGTTCTAGTTTTAAACACTTTGTAGTTATCTATGCTTTTGATGTCATTAGGAAGAGAATTATAAACTATTGTACAGGAATGCTGTACTCCACTCTTAATCATTGTAGTTCTGATTGAGATTAAGTGTATATCCTTATTATGCACATTGCATAAAAAGGTTTGGGAAACAGAAAATACGTAGTACATTCCTGTCAGGGACGTTCTTTCCATTGGTGAACAGTGTAGCGTAACTAATGACATAACACAAATTGTTATAGAAGTGTAAGGTATATGTATACTATATATGTATGTATGCATGTAAAAGAAAAAATTATTGTTTTCTATTTTTGTCTAGCACAGAATAGAATAGAATTTTATACAACTTGCTATTTACAATATTTTTATCTACATTGTATATAGGTGTTTCAAAATCAGGGGTGGCTGGTGGCTCTGAAAATCGGTGGTTCACAAAGTTATTGATACAATTTAATTTTTTTAAAGTAACAAACGTTCTTTAAGTCTGTCACTATACACTGCTGTATGCACAAGTTAACGGTAATTCACAGCGTATAACACAACATTCGTATTTCTAAAACAAGCTAGAGCATAAAACACACATATTTATACAGATAAACTGGGAAGTCTTATTTCTTTTGATATCTCTTCATGGCAGACTTCAAGGATACATTGCAAGAGTTCATTCTGGACTGTCTTGGAGGTTCCCTTAAACACTGTAACATTCTCCAGATGGGGTTTTCAGAACAGTCTAGCTCTGCACTGAAGTTTATCAGTCCTCGATAAATACCAGGATTGGTTGATGTAGCTGACTCATCGTGTGCTCTTAGAGCTAACTCAAAGGCTCCACAAAATCTAATGCAGTTAAAAATAATGTTTAAAGCAGACCTATTTTGAGCCACTTTCTGGTTGTGTTTTTCAATTGTTCTCCGATATGCACTGTCCATCTGTTTTCCTATATTTACATTGCCAAACAGCAAAACTGACTGTGTTTTTCATGTGTAGTTTTGAACTTATGTGTCTTTTAGCGCGATCATGAAGGTGCTGCAAATCATTCATGCCAAGTTTTGTCCACGGATTTTCACCACCAAACAGAATGCAAGTAAAGCAAAACAGGACATTTTTAACATCACAGCCACACATCAAATTATATGTCTCAAATACATCGTTGTTAAAGTTCCTGTTAAAACGTCTTGTTTTTGTTTTAACTACCTGTGTGATTTTTATATTTGGCGTGACACTTCCAAGTCGCTTCATTTCAGTTTTTTCTTCTAAGCTCATTTTTTATAAAGGATGTGCTAATAGACGCTGTATAGAATTCATTGTTTCTCCTTATATAACACAATTTACCTGCATTTAAATAATTCACTATGATGCACTACTCAAAACACGGCACAGCTAACAAAACACGACACAAACCATGTGGCTATGTACTGATGGGTAATAGTTGATTGATGCGAACATTTAATATGAGAATAATAGATGGCGCTGAAAGCAGAGAATACTTGACATCCACTATAATCTGGCTGCTAGGTTAACCAACCTTATGCAGCCTTAAGCCCTGCACTCCCCCCCTACTTGCCTCAGCATTCCCTAGGTCCATCCTGCCCTATACCTACCCATTGTATGCCAGTGGTTTGCATCTGGGAGTCAACTACTCGGCACCTGCAAACAATACAGCATGCTGAGGTCCACTGCACTAGACAAGGTCGAAATGAACTCCAAATGGAATGTGCCATTGCATTAAAGGGAGACCCAGCATTTTGTTTGTAGAGCAAACATGCTACCCTATTGAGAAGCCGCCCCTGTTCAAAATGACACTGAATGAATACATAGGAGTAGTTGTTCAGCTTCTATGTGACACATATAGATAGCTTTTACCACCAATACAACTGCATAAAACATGCTGCTGAATGAGTGTGGATTAGGCAGTGACCGGATCAACGATGTGTGCCTTACGCTGTTGGAGTTCTCAGGTATAGGTCACACGCCATGCCACATGCTGTAGCTGCTTGTAAACATACTGGCATACTCCGCAGTAGCTTGCTAGTATTAAAAATTTCTTTGGCTTATGAGACCGTAATAAAGAAACCATTGCCTAATTATTGCTTATGAGTGTTTAAAGTGTTCCAAAATTCCGTTATAGCAGTCCATGATGGCAATTAAGCTGGTGGACATATGCAACTTATACCTTTTAGAGGGACCGTAATGTTAGTGAGGTTGAGGATGGAAGCATTAATTAATAAACGAAACAGAAAACAACATCAAAGAATTGTAGATAAATTAACCAAAACTGAATGGCTTATACAATGAGACGAGCATTTTATTTCATATGTTTGATAATACTAAATAAAGCATTTGTAACTGAAAAGGAAGCTGTTGATATTTACAGTAAGTGATTGAAAGTATTGTACAATTAAGATTATAACAAAATGCTCTGAAGTTAAACAAATAAATATCATTGATGTAACTATTTTTACAATTCATATTTTTAATGAAACTAAATTAATCGTGCGTTCGTTGAACTCCCTTCAGCTCTTCCATCCATCAAAACCATATCCGTCATTTCGACGTTCGTATAGCGCTCCATATTGCTTGGATTTGCTATCTAAGTACACGCAAAATCCTCTCTGTTAGGACGGAATGTGTAGTTCTACACTGAAGAGCAACCTTCAACTGTCCGAGTTATTAGTCGACTTTGTCACAAGTAACTGTCATTTGTCTCATTACCTGAAAGGTAGGCAAGGGTCACTGATAAAGAGCAAGGAGTAATGTTTTTGTTTTCGTGGCCGGTACGTCCCAATAACAACTTTTGAGTTTCGCACACTAGTGGTTCCTGCGCTGCCTAATCACAAAATCATGTAATATTTATTGCTGCATAAATTACCTAACAGAACTTCGAAGCTGTGACACCAAAATTTGGACTAGTTAAGTTATAAACTACGCAACGGCTATAATTGTTTGGTGTCATTCTGTATAAATTGGTGGCATTTTTTACCCTAGCTAGTTCATCCTGCTTGGCTCCCAGGCCTTCTAGCATTAATGAGTAGCATAATCATCCTTCCATCCTCTATTCTAGTTTGCTACGTGTTTCCTGTTGTTATCCCAGCAATTTTCTTTTCCAATCTTTACTTTTCTCACCCACTTCTCTTTAGCTTCCCAAAATAGGTTCCCCATATTTCTATTTCTACTTTAATTTCTCTCCGTAACCATTTTTATGACTATCAACTCACTTTACATCTTTTCCTATTTCTTCTCCCATACTTTCTGTCTCCATACTGCTAGCTTTTTGCCCTCAGTCAGAATATTAACTGTACTTTCTCTTTTTCCACATAATTCACACATTTATATCCTGCTACTTCTTAGTTCTCTTGAGAACATTGATCCTGTTCTTATCCAAGCCATTCCTTCCCTCTGCTGCCTGTTACATTGGTCTACATATGCCATGGTCTCTTTGCAGTTCCCTCTTTATTAACCTATAAAACTTTAATGATTTTCTGTTTTCTAACCCTGCCCACATTTCTTGTCTTTCTATATCCTCCATTCTGTTCTGAATATTTTCAAAAAATCTGTTACATTCTTATTTTCTAGTCTCTATAAGTCCCCCATTCCTATTTCTTCCAAAGTTTTTTTCTGCCTCTGACCAGAACCTTTTCTGTTTCCCATTTTCTTTTGTTGATTTATACATACCTTTAGGATTTCATAATCATCTTTTATGAAGCATTTATACCAACATTTTAGGACTCTGTCAATGATTATACCTTTTTGTTTTCATTTTGTCCTAATTTTGCTGATCTAGATGGTCCTAGCATCTCTTTAGCAAATCGCTTGTTTAACTGGTCTATTTTATTTGTTACTTTTGACGTCCCCCATATTTCTACAGCATACAACATCCTTGACTCTACTTGTGTTTCATACATTCTCTTTAACCATTTGCTTGATATATCAAATTTTGCTTTGCATATCCTTATTCCTGAAATTACTGCCTTTCTTCTTGCTACCACCTTCCTACCATCTGCTTCCCATTCTCCATTATTATTCTTCCTAACTCCTAAGTACTTAAATTCTTCAACAACTAATTTTTGTCCCTCTAACACCATTTGTTCCTCTTTTGAAAGCCATTACTTTTGGCCTTTTTGGTATTCACTTTAATTCCCAGTCTTCACAGAACTTTTGAATTTCATTTATTGCCCTTTATATTGCTAATAATGTTACTGCTCCTACTGTCAGATCATCTGCATGTAACAAACCTGGTATCTCTTTATTCTCTATTATCAGACAGTATTGATTTCTTCCTCTCCATTCTATCCACTATTTCAACTTCAATTTTTCAATTTCAATTTATTCATCCCCTATATTTCATACAGAGGATACATCATTTTACATTATAAGAAAAACATAAAAATACACTCAAAAGTCTACTGTATGCACTGCTTAGAAACTAAAATGTACATAATTTTCCATTTTTTGTTTTGTACTCTTCCACACTATAAAAAGCTTGTTCTGACAAATACCTTTTTAAATTCTTAATATTACACAGTTTAGCATTCTTTGTTTTACCTGGTAATCTATTATACATGTCTTTTCCGATACTTTCTAATAATCTGTTGTTTAGTGTTCCCCTTAGTGTGGTCCTAAAATAGTCAGCTTTATTCCTTACATAGGGATAGGCATTCCTAGGGATAGGCATTCCTAGGGATAGGCATTTTTTTAGACCTTACAAAGGCGTTTGACCTGGTTGATCACAAACTTTTATTAGAAAAATTATCCTCATATGGCATAAGGGGGTAAGCTTTAGATTGGTTCAGATCTTATCTGGAGAATAGAGAGCAATCGGTGGAAATAGAGTATTTTGATAGCGAAACGAGTGAAGTTAAAACTCAGATTTCAAGTAGCGCTATAATGAAATATGGGGTCCCTCAAGGTTCGGTGCTTGGACCTCTTTTATTTATAGTGTACATTAATGATTTGGCAGATAATGTAGAAAACAGAACCAATATAAATGTTACACTTTTTGCAGATGATACAAATATTTTTATCAAAGGGGTGAATAAGGAAGGGGCAGATGTACATATTGAAAATAATCTAAAATATATTCAAAAATGGTTTAGTGCCAATATGTTAATATTGAGTAAGGAGAAAACAGCAGCCCTAAGCTTCTATAATAAAATGAGTGGAAGTCAATTGTATCCAAAATTAATGCTGGGACAAGACCAAATACATTACGTACAAACTATCAAATTTCTGGGACTAATACTAGATGAAAATTTAAATTGGGAAACTCACATAGAGGCATTGACGAAAAAGCTTAGTAAAATGTGTTTCTTAATGAGGGCGATTACAGGCATGTCAAGCTTGAAAGTTCGGAGAATAGTGTACTTTTCATATATACACAGTTTGTTGGCATATGGTATAATTTTTTGGGGAAATTCTAAAGACAGTATAAAAGTATTCAGATACCAAAAGAAAATAATTAGAATCATAGCAGATGTCTCAAGCACAACAGTTGTAAGCCATACTTCAGTAAATTAGGTATCTTACCACTGCCAAGTATATACATATATGAAACTCTTGTACATATGAAAGCAAGCCTAAGTTTATTCAAAACAAATTCTGAAATTTATATACACAACACTAGAACAAAGAATAATTTATTTGTGAAGTCACACAAAACAAAGATGTATGAAAATAGTTTCACATATGCTGGCTTACATCTTTACAATAAGCTACCTGAATCTATAAAAAAGATTGAATCACAACATCAATTTAAGAAATTGTTACTAAACTTCCTTAGAGCCAATAGCTTCTACAGCGTGGATGAATTTTTAAATTTGTAAATATTTAGTTAGCTACCTTAATTATAAATATTGTACTTAGTTTTTAGTTCTTAGTTTTTAATTTGACGTGTCCTATAACATGCACATGTTTTAATGGATGAATCAATAAATCAAATCAAATCAAATCATTATATGGGTGTACATTACAGTTCTTTTTACATGTATTCCTTTCTATTACATATTTAATGCTTTCATATATGTATATGCATGGAACAGTTAAAATATTATGCTTCTTAAATATCTGCCTACAGCTAGATCTTCTCTCAACATTTCCAATTATTCGGATAGCTTTCTTTTGTAATCTGAAAATTTTTAACAGCTCTTTTGCATTTATATTACCCTATAAAGAAATGTAATAAAATGGGGCTTAGTTTACTGCCTTGTCTTAAACCTAACTTCATATTTTGTCTAGCAAATAGTAGTTTAGAGCAATTAGGGAGCCAAAGTTTATTAATTAATAAAGGTTTATTAATACCAAGATGCTGAACTTTCTAGCTACACTTGGATTTTACTGTATGAAGTAATGGCAAGGCAGTAAAATGGCTTCACAGAATTTAATCGTAAAAACTATTTGTAGTTGGTTTATTGACAATCGTCACTTACTTTTTTTATATTATTAAGGGACTAGTTTCAAAGGCCATTGCCACCATTTCCAACCTCTCCCCAACTAGCATCTGTTGTTGTCTGCTCTCTCTGGCGGTGGAACTTATGAACTTCTTTGTCAAATTATCTACTGGTGGGATTTCAAAGTTCATTAAGCGGTCCTTATTTTTCCATATTGTCACCCAATTAGCGGTAGGCATGAGGCCCACAGCTGTGAGGAAACCAGCCACGCCTCCCATTAGTCTCTGTCACTAACTGAGGGGTGGTTAGGGAAAAGTCGCTTGTCCCTAGGCACTTCTCTCCCCTTCTTCTGCCCTCCGGAACTTTCGTGGGGGAAACCAGAGACTTCTAGAAGAACGGTGACATTCCTATAAAAAGGGTTTCAGAGAGACAGGCAGTCAGTGTTAGTCAGTGACGTGCGTGGAAAGGAGCGCCGTGTTAACGAACGAGACTGTGTACGTGCATCGGAGTTTACGTAGTCGCGAGTACAAGTGAAATTGTAACGGACGAATTGGTGAATTGTAATTGTGTGCAGCACGTAATACTGTGTAATTGGCAAGTGTTAAACTGTAAGTCGGTGGAAATAAAGAACATTTTTGAGTGGCGAAATTGGACTTTTCATTTCACGAACCCACAAAGTCACAATATGAATATGTTCTCCCATGTTGTTAGTTTATTTTGGTTTATCACTCCTTTTAATAATTGTAGATTTGGATCAATGTCATGATTTTCATTCCAAAAATGAAATGCTACTGTTGACTTATCTTCTTGTTTCAATCTGATGTTTCTAAAGTGCTCTTTGACTCTGGTTTTAGATTTCTTTTAGTTTGACCTATGTAGCATTTTTCACAATTTTGACAACTTATTTTGTATATTCCAAATCTGTTAACTGATGGGATTTCATCTTTTGTTTTTGAATTTAGCAATTTTAAAATTCAATGTCCATTAGTAGGTGCCAAGGTGATATTTTGTTCCTTAATCTTTTTAAGTTTATTAAATGTTTTTGGGTGATATGTGAATGAACTGAATATGCTGATGCTTTCTTTTTCTTCAGTGAATGTGGTTGCTTCCTTAATGATTTTCTTTAGTTTAGCTTTTCTAATTTTCTTAAACACTAGATTTTTTCACAAAACTTATTTTTTGTACAGTTTGCCTCATCCAAAAGTATGAATCAGATATTCTAATGCATGAGCTTTCTATTCCACTTTTGCTGTTCAAGCACTATCATTACATTGATAGAAACATATTAAATGTTTCAGCATGGCAAGTTTATTATCCAAGTTCCGCATTGACTACCAGAGCCTGACAATGGTCACAGGTATAACTGAGAAACCACAGCCTGGGACAGTTACATTCTTTGAGGAACTGCTAAATGGCTTTAGGGAAGATGAGACTTCTGACCCAGGTAAGTAATGACTGTGTGCCCACATTTTGGTACCCTTCACTACAATCGTAAACTACAAAACCTTGCTCACGAGTATATGCAGGTGGGTATCTGCAATTTCACACCATTTCTAGATGACCAGCCATAGCATCAAACTGAACATTACACTAATCAAACCGACCAGTCATGCAGCAGAAATGGAAAAAAGGAAAAAGATCATTTTGAAATGCAAACGACAGTTAATAAATTTGATTTACCGCCACTAAGTACCTTCTGGAAGTACAATTCACAGCCCACATGATGTCGCCATTATAGACAACCACCACATCAGAAACAACAACACAGGTCAGTCGGACATGTTCTGAAGATGGGAACACATGTTCCATAAACATGTTAAAAGAAATTAAAAAAAGTGATGTTAGTGTTACTAGTACCAACTCATCACAACTCCAGTTAAGTTGATGGATAATTTACATAAGTAAGAAGCAATTTGATTGCAATGAGTTTCCACCTGATTATAAGATATATATTACACTCATTTAAAAGTACATAATTTACTAGTAAGTAAGTAATCTTTATTTCCATTTCAATTACAAATTATTATATATTTCCATACTAATTACTACACTGAGTTGCTGGTTACCCTTGGGCTCAATAGACTCAAACTCTGAGGTTGTCGAGCTAATGGTTCTCTATTGGCATCTTATCTAAAGTAACTTCATCTTCATTTCCATCATATTTACTTATCTTCCTCAACCATTTGGCTCTTACTTTGCCCAAAAAGTTCCCAATTTCAATTAAATTTTTCCTAGTTTTTACACTCATTAACTTCATTGCTTGAATTTCTTTTGGTAATCTTGCCCATTCTGTTTTACCTATCTTCTCCCTAAGCAACCTAGTTTCTTCAAATTCTAAAAGCAAATGTCATTCTTTATCCCTTTGGTGACACAATGGGTATTTCTCCAGATCCTTCCCTCTTCCCAAACCCTTCAGTTTTACCACCCCTGTTCTGGCCCATGCAAAGCCTTCTCTTGCTGCTTTATCACATATATCAATGTATTTTTCCCTCTTCCACATCACTTTCATCTCTCTATAAATTTCCAGTGAGCTTTTCAAGTTGAAGCTTCCTAACATTTCTTGCCTTCCAATATCTTCCGTTCTTAACCTAAGTTCTTTCCAAAATCCACTTTGCAATAATTCCCTGTTTTCCCACATGACACCAAACCCTATTTTTAACATCATTTCCTTTATTAAATTATAGATGAGTCGTATTTTTTACACATCTGCTTCACTTTCATACCTATTTTGAGGACATGTTTCGCAAATCATCGCTTCCATCTACGGCTCTTGTGCGACTTGTACAAGAGCCGTAGATGCAAGCGATGATTTGCGAAACATGTCCTCAAAATAGGTACGAAAGTGAAGCAGATGTGTAGAAAATACGACTCATCTATAATTTAATAATTTTTCGCTTCACTGTGGTGTTCCAACACAGTTAAATCTCGATCATTTCCTTTATTTTATTCAGTCACGAATCTTTCTGATTTAATCTTTCCTGTACTCTCAAGCATTGATGCAGAATATTCTGCTCATCTAAACTCCTAATTCTCGCACATAATTTACTAACAAATTAGTTATTTGAAGTGAGTTGTCAACTGTCTGAGATTTTAGAATTTTACTGTTTCTAAATCTTAGTACTAGAAACTGTAACTATTGAACTATTATATAAGAAAACTTCTGAAACATCAATAATTCTACAGTTTAAAAAAATTATTTATGTAAAAACATCTTCTTGCAACAATCTTCTTGTAGTGATTGCCAGATATATATGAGGGTCGTACAAGTCAGTCCGGGACATTTATATTTTTTAGGTTCAATTCAATTCAGTTCAATTCAAATTTATTCATCCTTTAAAATCAAATCTGTACATAGTACCGTGATGTAGGATACGTCAGTAAATTTACACTTTATATTACAAAGCTAAACATCAAATATGCCTAACCTACATTCAGTTATAATGTACCACAAATTGGACATAATTATAAATAAGAGAAATGAACAAGCTAAGTAAATTCATGTTTTATGATTATCTGGATTTGTTAAGTTGCAGATATTCCTTTACTGTGTAAAGGCAGTGCTCCTGCTAGAAAGCCCTTGTTCTAGTTTTAAACATGTTGTAGTTATCTATGCTTTTGATGTCATTAGGAAGGGAATTATAAACTATTGTACAGGAATGCAGTACTCCATTCTTAAACATTGTAGTTCTGATTGAGGTTAAGTGTATATCCTTATTATGCCTCGTGTAATGCATTAGAACACTTCAGTTGTTTTGAAAGTTAAATGGACCCCTAGGCTGGAGGTTTAGTATGCAATAGACAGTGGCACCTGTGTCCTTTTACTGGTAGATGACGCTCATTTCCCGTGCTTCTGGATAGACCGCTATTCAAGATGGCGGACAACAGTGTGAACGTCCACATGGAACAGCGTGTTGTGATGAAGTAAAATGGTAAACCCATGTTTTGTTACATGTGATGATGCGATTCAGAAAATCCTGGCCTTTCCTTTCATAGCAATCCTTCACTTCTCTTCAGACTTCAACAGTTCTGTGTCCGTCAAAAGCAGACAGATGCTTTGGGACCCAACATGCACTCAGTTTTCGGAACAACAAATGATCATGAATTATTGTGTTCACTGTTCTAATGACAGATTACACAACCTTGCAATTTCACGACAGGTTATGCGATGATTGTCCAGGATCAGCTGCTCAGCATGCTGAATGTTCTCAGGAATGACTACCGTAGGCTGTGATCCACCACGACCAGGATCATCAATCATCAGATATGGCCATCTTTGAAGTACATATAGCATTCAAAGGTCTTACTGAGACTGAGTGTCTCATCACCGTACTGAGCTTTAAGTCTTCTGTATATTTCATCAGGTTTTATGCCCTCGTTCACTGAAAACTTCATCAACATACATTTCCATGTGGACATCCACACTGTTGTCCACCATCTTGAATAAGGGTCTATCCAGAAGTACGGGAAATAAGTGCCGTCTACATGGGTGCCACTGTCTACTGCATACAAAACCTCCAGTCTAGGCATCCATTTAAACTTGAAAAAAAGAAATGTCCCGCACTGACTTGAACGATCATCGTAATGCAGTCTGCTAATAATTCATAACAGTAAAACACAACATTTACACACATATGCTCTTTTCTTAACGTAAATGCTTCCTACTTCATCAAACCCCACCAATGTTCCTAAATGCTTGTGTAATCCATATAAACCTGAACCATTTCAATAAGCCATAATGTTTGAACCAATAATAGGACACACGTGCAACTTTGGGAGAATATAATACACAATTGAGAGATTACATTACACTATTTACATCTCAGAGAAAATGTTGGAAGTGTCCTCCACCAGCATCTATACATGTTTGCACTCGTCTCATTGTATTGACGTATCCAATGTCATTGTATTGACTTAACGGATGAATAAAAAAAAAAAAAAAAAAAAAACATAGTCTCTGAAGTTTTACGAAGATGATATCGAATTGACAGAAGGTTATTTCCAGCAAGACGGAGCAACATGCCATACATCTAATGACACCATGGAACTTGTAACCAGTTTCTTTGATAATCGAATAATCACAAAAGATCTGTGGCCCCCAGATTGCCTGACCTAACCTCACCGGATTTTTTTCTTGTTGGGCTATCTGAAAAATAGAATGTACAAGAATAGGCCTCGGACAATTGATGTTCTCAAGGAATCCATTCGAACCGAAATAAGTAACATTGGTGAGGATACTCTCCGTAAAACTTCAGAGAATATGGTGAGACGAGTACAAACATGTATAGATGCTGGTGGAGGACACTTCCAAGCCTATTGAAATGGTTCAGGTTTATATGGATCGCACTATATATACTGCCAAACCTTAGTCCATATCTGAAACACAATTTTTTTTGTGACTCACTAAATTCAAAGAGTTTACTCCCTGTGTAATATTCGGAAATTTGTCTATGTTCTATAGACACTGACTACTGAATTAACTGGGTTCTAGAACATCTTCAGCCTTGTTGACCTGATTTTTCTGGAATGTTAATTGCCTTAGTCACACCAACTTACATTAATTGCTTTTTCTTAGCATCAAATTCCTTCTGATTCACTGATAAAATTTGAATTAGTACTTCTTATATATGCATTCAATTTAATTATTTATCTCTCTATCATTTCTTTATAAAAATTCAATGCCACGGCCTGGGACTCATGTACTTACAATAGTAAGTTACCACAAGCGGTCTATCTCGAATATGAAAGCCCCCAGTGGTTTACCGGGAAACTATATGAGTCAATTGGAGAATTTAATGTCATGACGGACGTTGGCTATGGTAGCTCATGGGTAAGAGCAACTGGACGGAAACCAGGAGATCCGAGGTTCAAATCCTGGTCATGGCAATGAATTTTTCAGTTTATCCAGAACCTTAGCCTATATATGACTAGTGTGAAGAAACAATTAATTTCCATCAATTACAAGTTTAATGATGAAGCCTAGGACTCAAGTACTTAAAATAGTAAGCTGCCACAAACGGTATATCTGGAATACAAAAACCCTAGTGGTTTACTGGGAAAATATGAGTCAATTGGAGAATTTAATGTTATGACGGCACTTTGGCCATGGTAGCTCAATGGGTAAGAGCAACTGAATGGAAACCAGGAGATCCATGGTTCAAATCCCAGCCGTGGAATTGAATTTTTCAGTTTGACTCTATCTATCCAAAACCTTAGCCTATACACGGCTAGTGTGAAGAAACGATGAATTTCCATCAATTAACTTAAATAATGCAGTACATTTCCAAAATTCCCTGGAATTATGTTTCACATGTCTCTTCAAAAGTGACATTTTTCTTACCCTGTTGTATATGTATTTACAGATATACGAGTGACTAAAATTGAGCTTGCATCCATGCAACAGAAGACCAACAGACAGTTACGTCTCCGGGAGCTACTCTTACAAAATTCAAAGTCTGCTGCTCTCATCTTCATGTGAGTATCAAACTTCCTGTCATAATCCAATGCTTCTCAGTAATGTAAAAGTTACTAATTTCCCAATACTTAAAATACAGGGGGATCTGTTTAAGATGTTAGACAAGTAACACATTATATTTATGAAGTTAATGCACATATCCCTGAGCAACTTTTTGTAATGTAAGTAGAAAGGTTGGGAATTAAAAAATTAGTGATGTTTCCAAGGGCTGGCAATACTATTGTACAAAGAAAACAAAACAAAACAAAATGGTTGTAATGCCACAGTGGCATGCTCAGTGTGCCATATTGTATGCTAAATTTTTTAGTGTAATAGCGTCCCAGCAGGCTTTCAGAGGTCAGTACAACTGCCAGTATGTCCCATCACATCAAAGTATTGCTAAACGTCACAACATGTTCTTAGAATATGGTCTGCAAGTGCTGTGGATCCAACCCATAGCCTCTTAATTGCTCAGACTTAATGCCTCCAACTCTTTGTGTGTGTGGTTTACATCAAGGTAACAGTATATGCAAGAAGATCAAAGAATCAGCCGACCTGTGGAAGAATATTACAGTGCCGTTTCAGCAAATAACTCCAGAAATACTGCAAGCAACGTGGTACAACATGGGTGTGAGGTATGAACTATGCTGCATTCATAATGGTGGTCATGTTGAGTGCTAATATGCTGGACACAAAACTCCTGACTTTCCTACACAAATGTATACCATTACCAACAAAGAAAGTTGAACAGTTTCCTTTGTATATGGTCTTACTTTTCTGACATCTCAAGCAGATCACCCTGTGCAATGTTTATTGCTTTCTTCAGGACCAATATCTATTTTACCAAGTTTTTTCTAAACTAATTGAAAAAATGATGCACATTAGAGTTTTATGATTTCTAAACAAATATTATATTTAAGGTGCAATAAGGGTTCCAGCAAGGGAAATCAATAAGCTCAGTATTACAGAACATTATTGAAGGAGTATTTAAAAATCTAGACAGTGGAAATCAGAGTATGAGGATGTTCCTTGGTTTTTTATCCAGATGATCATGATGTATTATTACACAAATGGTCTAATTATAGTCTAAGAGGAGTGCCACTGGAATGGTTTGAATCATAACCAATAAATACAAAGCACTTAACAGAAACTTAATATGTTGTATGTGTTTCCTTTCATGGAAGTGTTGAAAACAATGTTGTAATAAATTAAATTTAAAAGGAGTTGATTAATGACACTAAACAACACCTACTTTTAAATTTCCCGGAACATGTTTCAGAGGCTATTTGCCTCCATTGTCAACTGGACATCAACTGGTTCTCAGTGGTGTAGCTGGTGATATTTTCTTGTAGGTCTCCTCTTGTGGCAGTTTGAGGAAACTGCACAACAAATCTTTCTGGGAATTCCAATGTGTAAGGACTATGATACAATGAAGCACAAAATTAATATAATTTTGAGTTGAACTAATACTCAATGCTCCACTTATTGCTAGTATTTACCTAGAACACGTTTCATTAGGATCTTCCTAACATCATCAGCTGTTGCTGACTAATGGACGATGGTTTGGTGAACTCATTGGAGGCGATAGGTGCGTCTCTGTTGGTATCTTGATGAACTTGAAGTTTGGGTTTTCTTCAAAGGTAGTGTAGAAATTGAACAATTTTCTTTCATACTTCTTTATGAAGATTTTTTCCCACATGGTTAATGCAGCTGGACCTTGGACACTTTTTAATAAGTAGAATTTCATTCTACATCATGATTCTCCTTCCAAAAATGGTACGCTATCGCCGATTTATATGCTGATTGATTAGGAACATCAGGAACAAAGAAATAAATAAATCAGCGGTAGCATACCATTTTTGGAAGGAGAATCATGATATAGAGTGAGAAATCCACTTATTAAAAAGTGTCCAAGGTCCAGCTGCATTAACCATGTGGAAAAAAATCTTCATAAAGAAATATTGTGACTTTGTGGTTTCTTAGAATTAAAAGACCGAGTTGCAGAAATTAAAAATCTCCTTTATTTTTGTAGAAATAGTCTTATAGATTACAGCAGCATTACGTTACGTACACCATCAGTCTACAAACAGTGACAGCAGATTACATCCTTAGCTCTCGTTACAACACAGCTGGCTGTTTCTCATTTCACAACACTGTTTCACACTCATTCTGGTTTACAACTACTCTCTTTGCCAGCTGTCACGTCCTTAAATACCTAATTCGTAATTCGAGACTTTTCCAGAAGAATAAAGAAACCGAATAATCAAGATATTACCAGAAATGTCCATTTATCTCAGTTTATTTGTTTCGGTAAGTTTTATCTGAAGCGCTATGTTTATCTGCTTATGCAAGCTCGTTATCTACGTGAAACCTATCAGTTCCTTTGTGTGCCAAGCCGCCTTATCATGATCGGGTTCGCAACACTGCTACCTCCTCAAGGCTGGTCGTCCCGAACAGCTCCATCGTAGCGGGCCAGACGATCCAGGTGTACCACCAACATCTTCCCTTGGGGCACTTTCTGGATGTGGTAGACCACGTCGTTAGTCCTCTTCACCACCCGGTACGGTCCTTGCCACGGCTGTTGAAGTTTGTCGATTGTTCGGTTTGCTCCCAGTTGTCCTCCTGAAGTCCCGACATGCACTTCCTCCAAGACCTCCGGGACCTTACTTAAGGGAAGTGCTAACTGTTCTCTCTGCGTCTTCCCAACAGGCGATTCCCATATCCGGAACAGCACGCCCTCTCTTGTCTTCAGTGAGTCCCATTGGGCCCAGTACGACTTGTAAGTGGCGCTCCTCGGTGCGATGTCCTCCCAGACCGGCACCGTCCCAGGCTCCACTTCTCCCAAGAGTGGTCCCAAGTCTGCGTCCACCAGCTGCTCCCTCCTCAGGCCTGCGCTATCCCAGCCCTCAGCAGGCACTGCCGTGACTACTCGGACTGCTGCGGCCCGCTCGTTCTCTTCCACTCTTGTGAATTGACCGCACTCCTCTGGGCAGGGTCTTCGGGACATGGCGTCTGCGTTACCGTGGCTCTTCCCTCTACGATGTTCAGAGGTGAAATCGTACTCCTGCAGCCTCTGAACCCAACGTGCTGTCTGGCCTTCCAGATTTCTAAAGCTCAGTAGCCAGTTTAGGGCGGAGTGGTCAGTCCTCAGGTGGAATTGCTGACCGTACAGGTACTTGTGAAAGTGCTCCAAGGCCTTTACTACCACCAGTAACTCTCGCCGGGAGACGCAGTAGTTCTTCTCTGCCTTGGCTGAAGACGCGCTGGTATTGTCTCAGCGGTTGTCGAACCTTCTCAAGCTGTTCTGCGGTCAGGTGATCGGCCACCCTCTTCAGTAAGCCTTCCAGCCGGGGCCCCAGGTGTTGCGTTGGCACCAGCTCCTGTGTCTTGTCGATTGCTGTCACGATGAGCACGGGCTCGCAATTCCCCACCTCCGTTCCGGCCTGGACGTCGTGATCGATGTCCGCTAGGTTAAGCAGCCTCACTGGCACCTCTCGGCACGGCAACAATGTTCTCCGTTCGCTGTCGTTTCAGTCGTGCCGTCACCACCACCTCCTTTCTCGCGGGGACCCACATCTTCCTTCAAAATAACCCTGCAGATTCCAAGGCCTTCTTCGGCTTGCCGGAGTATGACCTCTTCTCCATTGAGCCGTGAACCTTCCTGCCGTCGTCGAACGTCGCCTCGTGGCTCCTGAGGGCATCCAGTTCCAGTATTACCTCCTCAGCCACCTCCACGACGAACACCCACTGACACACGGCACTCCGTCCCAAGGTCAACTGCAGCAGGGCCTCCCTCTCCATGGGCAAGGTGTCGCCCGATGCCGTCATTAGCTGGTATGATCGGCTTGGTTTCCTCGACAGCAAACCGTTGGCCACGTCAGGTCTGATGATGGTCACGGCTGCCCCGGTGTCTAAGAGTACGTGGCACGGCTTCCCTCTGACCCAACCGCCGCGATGAGGCTGTCATCAATACGTCGGCTGACGGCGCGCAGTGTAACTCGAAGGGATGGTGGTGATTGCGCCGACGTGCTCCTCGCCACGCCGGTCCTTACTTGTTCCTCCAGTTGCTCTTTGCATCTTCCGTCTTCGTTGTTAATTCGATATTCATTTCTTCCATCTTCTCGGTGATGTCATTATCCCACTTCTGACACCAATTGTGACTTTGTGGGTTCTTAGAATTAAAAGGCCGAGTTGCAGAAATTAAAAATCTCTATTTTCATAGAAATACTCTTATAGATTACAGCAGCATTACGTTACATACACCATCAGTCTACCAAGGTCGATCACAATAACAAACAGTGACAGCACATTACATCCTTAGCTCTCGTTACAACAACAACACAGCTGGCTGTCTCTCATTTCACAACACTGTCTCACAACTCACTCTGCTTTACATCTACTCTCTTTGCCAGCCGTCACATCCTTAAATACCTAATTCGTAATTCGAGACTCTTCCAGAAGAATAAAGAAACCAAATAATCAAGATATTACCAGAAATTTCCATTTATCTCAGTTTGTTTGTTTCGGTAAGTCTTTTATCTCAAGCGCTATGTTTATCTGCTTATGCAAGCTCGTTATCTACGTGAACGAGCCCAAATGACCTTGCTGTCGACGGGCCCTAAAACCCCACACACTCACTCACTCACTCTACGTGAAACCTATCAGTTCCTTTATGTGCCAAGCCGTCTTATCGCGATTGGGTTCGCAACACTATGAAAGAAAACTGTTTAATTTCGACACTACCTTTGAAGAAAACCCAAACTTCAAGTTCATCAAGATACCAACAGAGATGCACCTATCGCCTCCAAGGAGTTCACCACACCAACATCTATTTGTCGACAACAGCTGATGATGTTAGAAAGATCCTAACGAAACGCATTCTAGATAAATACTAGCAATAAGTGGAGCATTGAGTATTAGTTCTACTCAAAATTATATTAAAAGGTATTTGTTCATTTGACAATGGCTCAAAGAACAAAAAACTATATGTTTTTGTTTGTAATAAAAGTTGCATATGACCTAAATATGTAACTTCTGAAGCATGTGGTTGATTAATACAAAATTAATGTAAATTAATGTGACTATCTCATTAATGTAATGAGATAGTCATGTAGAGGTAACCCAAAAGTTGTAGAATAAATCTTTTACTGCATCCAATATCACTTTGAAAAGAAATACTTGCACAATTTATACTTGTTTTATATTTATGTATTCATATTATTTTTTATCTTCTTCTGTGAAGTTGCAAAAAGTGTGTTAATGCCTGTATTATTAATGATGACATGTACTGATAAATGCTGTTGACAAATGTTTCAGGTCTCTTCCTATGCCTAGAAAGGGCACAGTATCTGCTCCACTATACATGGCTTGGCTAGAAGTTTTAACTAAGGATATGCCACCGTTTGTCCTTGTCAGAGGGAATCACACATCTGTGCTCACCTTTTATTCTTGAGGCATTTCATTCTGCTATGTCATCAGGAACAAAAACTAAGATAAGACAAAACAAGAAGCGTTGAATGGATCTCTTATAGTGAATCAACATATTACTAGTCTTCATATGATTCCAAATATAATAAAGCCTTAAGAAAGAAGCGTTAGAAATTTAAAATGTACAATATGTAAAAGAGCATCTGGACAGTCCCTTCATAATGAAGTAAATTTTGGTGTGTGACACTTGAGACACTGATAATTTTATAAGGTGTTATTGGTTCACCCTTAGCATTTGCACTATGGCAGTCATACTTTAAGTCAGGTGGTAGAATGTTTCCCATAGTAACCCATTTTCTATGGGGTACCGAATTGAGAAAAAAAGCTCTCGATGTGGGCTGATGTAGCCTAGCACACAGTTGTGGGATACTGCTGACATCACACTATGGACAGATGTTTAGTTCCAATGTGTAAGAACTATGATACAATGAAGCACAAAATTAATATAATTTTAAGTCAAACTAATACTCAATGCTCCACTTATTGCTAGTATTTACCTAAAACGTATAATTTAGGATTTTCCTAACATCACCAGCTGTTGTCGACTGATGGACGTTGGTTTGGTGAATTCATTGGAGGCGATAGGTGCATCTGATGAACTTGAAGTTTGCGTTTTCTTCAAAATTGTTTAATTTCGACACTACCTTTGAAGAAAACCAAACTTCAAGTTGATCAAGATACCGACAGAGATGCACCTATCGCCTCCAATGAGTTCACCAAACCAACCTCTATTAGTCGACAACAGCTAATGATAATTAATTGTTCTTTCACACTGGCCGTGTGTAGGCTAAATTGTGGAAACGTAGAGTCAGACTGAAAAATTCAAGGCCATAGCCGGGATTTGAACCACGGATCTTCTGGTTTCCGTCCAGCCGCACTACCATTGTGCTACTATGGCCAACGTGCCGATATGACATTAAATTCTTTAACTGACTCGTGTTTTTTCCCGGTAAACCACTTAGGAGTTCTCATAAACTCATGAGACAACTACCTTAATGGTGACTTACTATATTGTAAGTACTTTAAGGCCCGGGCTTTATAGTTAACCACTATTAGGTCAATTAATGGAAATTAATTGTTCTTTCACACTGGCCGTGTATAGGCTAAATTGTGGAAATGTAGAGTCAGACTGAAAAATTCAATGCCATAGCCGGGATTTGAACCACGGATCTTCTGGTTTCCAACTGACTCGTGTTGGAGAATTTAATGTCATATCGGCACGTTGGCCATAGTAGCACAATGGTAGTGCGGCTGGACGGAAAGCAGAAGATCCGTGGTTCAAATCCCGGCTATGGCATTGAATTTTTCAGTCTGACTCTACGTTTCCAACAGCTAATGATGTTATAAAGATCCTAACAAAACACGTTCTAGGTAAATACTAACAATAAGTGGAGCACTGAGTACTAGTTTGACTCAAAATTATATTAGGTGTTTAGTTGTACTCCTCAACTGGTCCTTGACAGAAGGTCATGAAAGTGACAAACATGAACCATGACATTGCCACATAAAGCAACAAGGAATTCAAATGCCATGACCATACGCACTATCCAGGTTGGCAGATGTCATTCATCAAGTACTACGTGGCAAGGTGAGGAGGCATACTGGAAAATATTACAAACACAGAGATGTTTACATAAGGTTATTGCGCATACACAGCAAGTGCAGTGTATGTACACTCTGTTCAGATATAATCATGTCTTCTGTACAGCAACGTGTCATACACTGGCATCACGAGAAATCATATATAACGTGTTTGGATATTGCAACAAGAACAAAGACGAGAGAATCAAAGTCTTTTGTGATTACCCTGCAGGTACTGCTGATGAATTGTCTAAGACTATACGTATAAATCTTTCAGGTACGTTGAATCAAAGTCAGTAGAACTGTTGTTTATCTTTCATTTCTGTGGCATGTTTTGCAGATCATTTAGTGGCTATGTCGAAAATGGGGGGTTATATAATGTGATGTATACCAAAACTATAAATATTTCATTTATTATTTATATTTTCATTCAGATACATCATAGTTAAAGTAATATGAGCTTGAGTTTCATTAGTAATTGCAAAAGTACAGAGTGATTTATATGGAACTGACATTTCATTCTTAATTTTCAAAATTAATTGTGCTAGCGACAACTTATTATACCCAAAATGTAGAGGAATTTGGGAAGATTATTTACCTCTATAGCAAATGTTGAAAATGTCCTCCATCCTACATAAGTCACAACTCAACCCGTTGTTCCATATTACTGGCCACTTGTTAGAGGACTCTGTTGTCAATAGCTTGAATCTCCTATTTGATGTGCTTCAGATCGTCCAATGTCTGGGGTCGTGTGGCGTAAACCCTGTCTTTTAAGTAAACCCCATAAAAAGGAGTCTGGCAATGTCAAATCCAGAGATCTCGGTGACCGCAGGTTCCTGGAAATTATCCGGTCGTCAAAGAAACTTGCAATTAGTTCCATGGCATGTAGCACCATCTTGTTGAAAATATCATAAGCAGAAGCCTGTGCTTTTGTTTACATCAGTGGGAATTCTGGTTTGGAATGGGCAGTAGATGGACATATTCTAGTGCTGATGTAGACGATCATGGTAAAGCGTAACTAAGAAATTGCATAGTATTGTTATGTTCTGGCCTTATGAACTGTGAAAGGAATGCGTTCACTACAAACATACACACGTATAGACAAGGTAACGTAATGATATACGAGTCGCGCACAGATAGAAACGTTGGGAAGATAACATGCAGCCTACTTATTACACAAGCGGCTTGTAACACTGGATATGAATATTGTTTTTTCAAAGCTTCTTCATCGCATTTATCTATAATGCTACTTACAATTTCACGGCCTTCCAAATGCACAACCTTAAATTTCTTAAGATCTTCAGACATGGTGAGAAGATTAGTAAATCTTATTGCACTGAACTAGTTCTGCATCTTGCTACGCAAGTAGGCTATGTGACCTTCTGCAGGTGATTGCTGAATGTTTACTGTATTGCTGACTCGCTGCGTAACCGGACAACGGTTCCCCTCTTCCCCATAACTCATCCCACGAAGGTCACGAGTCCAGAATGCATCTATACATTTTGAAACTGCCAAATGATTCTGTCAACAAACTTGTTTTACTTGAAGTAGATGGCAATGGGTAACAAACACTGTTCATCACTTGGTGGCTGTGACCCTAACAATGTAGATAACAGTCAACAAAGGAGATGAAGATGCAATTGATGGATTGTGAAATATGTCCCTTGGAAGTATTTATTATATTGAGATATTTTAATGGATGTCCAGATACTTTTAACCACATAATGTAATACTTGTACTGATTAACTTATTAGATGTACAATGTCTTTGAAAAGTCTCTTCAAACACTAAATCATTATAAATATTACAATATTTGTATTGGGAAGAAATAAAAATATTATCTTTTTATTTGTTTCTCTTTGTATTGTGCTGTCAGAATTTTCTTAAAGAAATTAAGAATGTATGTGTAAATTACAATGTCTTTATTTCTAGAAAATTAAATACATGTGGAGAAATGCTAAAGAGGTATGAAAATTATTAGACTCAAATGTATTTTTAAAGTGAAAATGATTGTTAAGTTCTGATTTAATTGAAAGTGCTCATCTAAGATCTGTTTTGATTAAAGAAATACATTTTAACAATGTGTAGCACTCACATGAATTTCTCCACTCATAGGTACAAAAGCTTATTCTTCTAAGTATTTCTTGTTAATATAGATTAACCTTACACATTCCATTGTATATAAGAAAAATACAATAAGCTAAAAGCTACAGTCAAATATTTTCTAAATTGGTTATGTAAAGGTTTTCAACTTTCAAATACCTATTCTAAGACATTATCTTAAAAATGCCATGCAATATGCCATTGAAAACAATGTGAATGTCAAATAAGAAAACAATGTTATACACATATAACGATTTGTAACAAAAACGTCACTTATCTTAAGAAAATGATGTTAATTCTGCTTTCACGAACTCTTGTCTGCATCTTCAGTCAAAGAAAACCACAGGAGAAGACAAATTCCGTCGTTAAGGAAGTTATTATGTTATGTTTTTTCAGTACTACCAAAATCTGAAAACGAAACAAACTTAAGAACAGAATTGACTGCCGGTATTTCAAAATTCATTACGCAATGTTTTTTTTTTTGTTTTTTGTTTTAAATAAATATATTTTCCCAAACCATTAAATCTATTGGGACATTTGTTTTAATAATTTAACTTCAAGATTTATATTATGGTTAAATTACCAAATATGATCTGCTATGGCCGATTTATCAGTTTGTTTCTACTATGAAAATGTTCTTTTGTTCTGGTTTCCAAATTACATTTCGTCCTAGCAATATAAACCCAATCACAATATTTTTTATTAAACAATCAAATTGATAAATATCAGATTTTTTATTATTGGGAATTCCATCTTTTTTAGAGAAATATAGTAAATTTTTAATACTATATTTGTTTTGAGGAACCAAAGTTATACCAAAATCTTTAAAAACTTTTCGAAATTGTTGATTAAACCAAGGATGGTAAGTAAATTTTTAAAAATTATAATCGTCTTACTTTTTTAAGGGTAGAAATATCATTAACCGTTGGAAACCATTTGGAAACCAGAACAAAAGAACATTTTCATTATATTAAGTATAAACAAACTGATAAATTGGCCATAGCAGATCATTTTTGGTCATTTAACTATAATATAAATCCTGAAGTTAAATTATTAAAACAATTAAATGTCCCAATAGATTTAATGGTTTGGGAAAAGATATGTATTTTAAAAAATAAACATCGCGTAATCAATTTTGCAATAGCAGCAGTTGATTGTGTTCTTAAGTTTGTTTCGTTTTCAGATTTTGGTAATACTGGAAAAAACATAAGAACATAGTAACCTTCTTTAACGACAAATTTGTTTTCTCCTGTGGTTTTCTTTGACTGAAGATGCAGATAAGAGTTCGTGAAAATGATTTCAATTAGAAAGAAGAATTAACATCATTTTGTTAAGATATGTGGAGGTTTTGTTACAAATTTTTATATTTGTATAGTATTCATTGCTTCACTGTAGCTAGCTTCATTTTCTACGCAAAGAAAACAATGTTTTCTAAAAAGAACACAATTAAGTTTTTTTTTTTTTTTTTTTTTTCCGGTCTTAAATATTCAAAATTTCATACTACTTTACAGTTTGAAGTTACTTTTGAAAGATATCACATATTAACTCACCAAGAGCTTTAAAGATTTTCAGTGGCATTGTCCTAGAAGGCATTAAGGTTTGTTTTATAAGCTTTAAAATGGTCAAATGGTATGACACTATCTCAAATCAAAAGAGTTATGTATTAGCTTAAACAAAGTAGTTACCATCGTCTTATGATCACCACGATTGTGTAAACATTTATATGTGGTAATAAATATTTAATTTATTTATAAAAGCAAATATCAGTGCTGGATACTTATCTTTGTTCTTCCTAAGTCACCTTCACCTTCCTTGTATTAACCCTTAGAACAGAATATCCGTCTTGCAGGCAGATATACTTTCATTTTTTGCTACCAGATGGCACATTTATGAATTTTGCACGTGAATCTCTTCAAGGAGTCTCCATTCAGGCTTTGCCTGTAGTGAGAGCAACACCAACTCCAATACTCAGACCATAATACGAGAATCGATTGCAGGAAAAATGGCGGCGCTCGTGGCTCAGCTTGTTATGTTGTGGTTATATCTATAGAGTAAAGTGTGTGTTTGTTTACTTTGTGTGTTTGAAGAATTAATGTAATTCATATTACAGTGGCAATTAGTGACTAACGAGTCAGTTTATAGTTGAGTATTTAACATAAGGTGATAACGCTTACCTAAATATATACTGTGAAGCATTGTCAAAATGCATCGTTGTTGTGTTCCCAGCTGCAATCTAATTATGGTAGTATACCTCACACAACATTTAAATTTCCGAAGGTAAAATCGTAATGGGATAAGTGGACCAGGAACATACATCGTAAAGATTTTAAAGTAAATGACAAAACTGTAGTTTGTATTCATCATTTTGAACAGTGCTTTGAGGTTAAGGAAGACATCTTTCCAGTAAATGATGGTGAACCAATTCGTGCCCTTCGAAAAGTACCAAAATTAATAGACGATGTCTACCCCACGATTTTTAAGAATCAGCCATCCTATCACACATTAAAGCTCAACCAGAAAAGACGAAATCCTGAAGAATGCATCCAACACATTTTACAGAGAGTAAAGATAATTTTAATATTTGGTGTGCACAAGATGTTATTGACAGTTTTGAACCGAAGTGGTGAGGAGATTTTAACCCATTGATAGTCATTATTAAGGACGATTAGTTACGTTCTTTTCTATAACATTCAAGATCCCAGCTTCACTGATGTTCCTTCACTTAATGAGTTTCAAAGTATTTCATAACCTAGAAGCAATATTATGAGCCTACCAGTGGAAAATTTTAAATGGATCTTGCAGTGTGAGGGAACTGACACCTTCAAACGTGACAATTGGAGTAAACTGGACAATCTGGTGAGTTCTCTTAAATATTATAGTATAAGCAGTACCTATGTCCTTAGCAGAAAATGTTACTATGTAAACAATATAAAAGAAACTTTAGCACTTGCTACAGACGATAGGGTGATACAGTCCAATAAGATAAAGTTTGCTGTGTTTAATGCTTATGAGTTGTCATACCTTATAAATTAAATTTTGATTGGAAGTATAAGGTGGAAAATGCATGTCATGCTACTATATAATGTTATAAGCTCTTAGGATTTGTCATGATGCTCTTTATTTATGTTATTACACGTTTTAGTTGAAAGTATAAAGTGGTAAATGCTTAGGAGTTAGCTCGCTGCTCCGATAATATGGATTATATTATGTCCATTGTGTATAGTTTTCTATTCTGCGTAACCAGAGTCGCTGGGCTTCGACGGGCGCCATCTTGGAATCTGTATTATGGTCTGAGTATTGGAGTTGGTGTTGGTGAGAGCATATAGTTCTTTGTATCAAGTGATTGCTGCAACTGGAAGAAGCCACTGCTTAAGGAACACGTAGCCCGACAAACAGATATAACTCACAGGGTAAGTTAAAATACCCGTCTCTTAGACGGGTAACATAAAAAGCATTTTTTTTTCCTTGGTGTAGACATGTTTATTATAAATTTGTAATATTTATTTTTACGATTACCTTGAGCACTTATTTTTGTAATCTCAGGTTCCTATATTGAGAGTAATCTAAATACTTTTTCGAATCGTACTAACAAGGCCAGACTCATAGGATCGTTCGTGTATATATGGATACACAAAGGAATATAGACTTCTTTCTTATGTACCAAAGAGACCAAAATCAGCTATTTTATTATCATTCATCTACCATACCGAGTATACTGATGCAATAACTGGTAAGACTGAAATTATATCTTTCTACAACTCAACGAAACCTGGATTTGACACCCTTCACATGAAATGCAGTAACTACTATGTAAACAGAAGGACAAGAAGATGGCCCCTTGCCATATTCTATCATTTGATTGCAGTAAGTTCCAAAACGCTAATGTCCTGTATACACATTTTGAAAAGGCCAAAAAAATGAGCAGATTTGATTTCGTACATGCCCTTGGAATATCTTCACGAAAACTCATTTACAACAAAGAATGAAGGTGGAAAATCAACCTCATGGTTTGAAAAATCATATGATAGAGGCCTTGAATAAAACTGATACTACACAGAAACTACCAGGTCGAAGAATCAGGACTCCGGAAGAAGGATCAGCACAGGGGGCAATCAGGAGTGATAGGCTACCAGAAAGAAAGAACTGTTATTGCCCTTATCAGAAGAACAGAATGACAATTTTAGTTAATTGATGGAAATTAATCATTTCTTCACACTAGCGGTATATTGGCTAAGGTTTTTGTGGTTTACCAGGGAAATATAATGTTACAAACGACTGTATTAATTACTCTCTGGTGACTCAAGTAGTAGGTGTGACGTCACTCCCTCCCCCCCTTTATGACTAGATGAATAATCTTTAAGAGATAGACTCTCTCTCTGAAACTGCCAGCTGATGGGGTAGGATGATTTTGTAGGCAGCTCCACTTCTGGACAGGTAAATGGCCGTTATGACCGCCTTTGTAAATCTGTTTGTTGTAGTAAATATTCTTATTAAGTGAATTCCAGTTTTAATTAGCTTTACCCTACCTTTTTACCAATGAACCATTATAGAAAAGATCCCAAACTTTCGCTAAAGCATGTAGTTCTGCTCTGAGTGTTTGCTCCCGAGTGTTCGACCTGACCACGTGTTCCTTAATTTATTCACAAAGTAAGAACAGGTCGTCACAATATGAGTCAAATGGAGAATTTAATGTCAGGATGGCACGTAGGCCATGGTAGCTCAATGGGTTAGAGCGACTGGATGGAAACCAGGAGATCTGTGGTTCAAGTCCCGGCCATGGCATTGAATTTTTATTTTGACTATGTATGGCAGTGTTGTGGTGTAAGTGCTTACACTAGCCAGAGGCACATGTGACTCCTGCTGCAAGAACAGTTTCCAATAACATTGTCCTGCAAAACACTTTTGTTTGCCAGTTTGCATTCTGAAAGGTAATGTTAATTAATTTCGGTGTGCTAAATGAATGATGGAAATTAATTGTTCTTTCACACTGGTCGTGTGTAGGCTAAAGTATGGAAAGTAGAGTCAAACTGAAAAATTCAATGCCATAGCCAGGATTTGAACCACAGATCTTCTAGTTTCCATCCAGCCACTCTAACCATTGAGCTACTATAGCCAACATGACATTAAATTCTCCAACTGACTCATGTTTTTCACGGTAAACCACTTAGGAGTTCTCATAAACACATGAGACAACTACCTTAATGGCGACTTACAACGTGTAAGTACTTTAAGGCCCGGGCTTTATAGTTAACCACTATTAGGTCAATTAATGGAAATTGTTCTTTCACACTAGCCGTGTGTAGGCTAAAGTATGGAAAGATAGAGTCAAACTGAAAAATTCAATGCCATAGCCGGGATTTGAGCCACGGATCTTCTAGTTTCCGTCCAGCTCCTATAACTCTTGAGCTACTATGGCCAACGTGACGACATGACATGACAACTTTTAGAACCAGAAGATGCATGGTTCAAATCCCGGCTATGCCATTCAGTTTTTCAGTTTGACTCTTTCCATAAATGAATGATGCTGTCCGATTTGCTCTATCACGTAAAGTTTTCTCAGAAATCACAAAATAATAATTTGAAAATGGCATTTTTACATAAAAGGTGTGCATTACAAAATGAATAGAAAAAGCATAATTTTGGATTAATATATAGAAATGCTTCTATATCTGTAAAATAAGTTTTGAAGTTACATTTTGCTTGACTGGACAGTCAGTTGCCCTGAATACATTTAAATCATAATTGATGAATTTCCCTTTTCAAGCACCAACAGTAGTCCGCTCTTAATGTTCCATCAACCCTGATATCTCCTGTCCATCTCCTTGATTTCTTGATGAAATCATACACCTTGTTCATCTCAGAAGGATCCAAAATTATCAGAAAAATATTATTTGGAGCAAAAGGTTAGAAAAAGTGATGTATTTAACATTTGAAAGTAATGAGTCGGTAATTCAAAGACAAACATCACTTGAATTATCCTTACTTGGACATGTTTCGGAGAACGGTTTATCCCCATCATCAGCATATATTAACTTACTAACATCTAGCATTCGTAACAATGGCAACAGCTTTGTTGTTTCCGGCTGAAGATGTGTAAAAGTTTTACATGAAATCACGATGCCGGACAATTTATAAGAAAAGTATCATTTCTTATAAGATAATTGAAGTTTTAAGTTACAAATTGCTATATTTGTATATATTTGTTTGCTTCACTGTTAATAGCTTCATATTTTACATATTTAAACTTATATTTTGCCCTGAAGCTCATAGCTTTTGTAGCATGTCTCTCATAACTGTTGAGGTATTTGAAACAAACCATTCTTGTCCAGTGCTTTTATAAGCTTACAAGTAAGCTGTTTCATAACACAACTCCACAATGAAGGTATTTTATCTGGAATATGAGATTTGCCAAAATGTTGGGAAGCTGTCATAAGGATGAATGGAGATTATATTGGAGGACTGTAAAAGGATTTTGTAAAATAAATTATTTTGTTCACTATAACAAGGACTGCAGAAAAATTTTAAAGGAATGGCAAAAATGATAATAAAAGTCTCAAAAACATCATAACATTTATTAAACTTATACATATTTTAACATATATTTATTACAAACAACTAATGAATACCTTATTTGTTTCATTATCGAAAATAAAGGTTCAATGTTTTTGACATAACAAGGCTTAGAGAACACTTAAGAGTTTTTTCCTATCCCGTTACACGTTATTCCATGAGGAATGCACAGAATCTGCATTTGTGCATATCACAAAGTCAATTATTATTTTAACACTTATGCTCAACATCTTTTTTATGTTGGCTTCGATGCAAATTAAATATAACAATCACAACATAAATTTTAATAAATGAAACAGAAAAGCATAGCATATAAGGTTGCTCTACCCCATTAATTAATGACAAGGTGATTAATACATCCAAATTCCAATGATATCTTTGCATCATATGCATTACAAACGTGTACATAAATACTCCAAGTTTTCTCGGCCTTCAAGGTGTAGATGTACGTGTAGGTGTAGATGTGATGTACCGACGTTTCGGGAGCATACATTGTTCCCATCTTAAGGGTATGCTGAATGAGTTGAAGTGGTGTTGTGTCTTTATTTAAGGGATAGTACATGTGCTCTGTGCAGGCCAATGAGAGGCACCGAGCCGTTAAATAAAGGCGCAACACCAGTGCAACTCATTCAGCATACCCTGTAGATTGGAACAATGTATGCTCCTGAAACGTCAGCACATCACCACATTTACACCTGGCTTGGAGCCCAAGAAAACTTAGAATACTTACGCCGCCAGGAAAGCTACAGCTCCTAATATGTACATAAATAATTTAACAAGGATTCCAGACATGAAAATACACATGGATTAGATCATGTTTTGGGCATTATATACCATTTTCTACTTTAAGGTATTTTTTATTTTACATCACTATTTTATAATTTTCTTGTTTATTTTCCCTCATTTACAATGAGTATGTACTTATACAAACTTTTCAAATATTCAGAAATTTCACTATAAATCTGACAAATTAAAAGTAACTTTTGTACATATTTTAGTTGCATTCTTGGAATAAGATATCCATTTCTATTTAAGGGTTGCTTGTGGGTGGAAGGGTAACTATTGTCAGGGGACTAGTTAGCAATACAGTTATTAATCACAAATTGTGAATGAAATGTATCAGCTTTCATTTTTCATTAAGTGCTTACAATCAAGTTGCTAATGACATAGGCAGTTAAGTCATCCTCATTTGCTATGAATTTTGTATAATCTGACAACCGAAAGAAGCTAATGCTACAAATATGCTTCAATTTGGAAATAATGATTTCTTTCACACTAGCCGTGTGTAAGCTAGGGTTTGGATGAGTAGGGCCAGACTGAAAAATGCAATGCCACAGCCAGGATTTGAACCACAGATCTCCCGCTCTCTGTGCGGTTGCTCTTAATCATTGACCTACTATGGCCAACATGCCGACATGACATTAAATTCTCCAACTAACTCATATTTTTCCCGGTAGACCACTAGGGGTTCTCATATGCTATGAGACACGCACCTTTTGTGACGACTTACTATGCTCTAAGTACTTAAGTCCCAGGCTTCATATTTTTTCTTTAGGTAAATTGATGGAAATAATCAGCTCTTCCACACTAGCTGTGTGTAGGCTAAGGTTTGGATGAGTGCCAGACTGATGGCGATACTAGCTCAGTGGTTTAGAGCAGCCGCACGGACAGCAGGAGATCCGTGGTTCAAATCCCAGCTATTAATTTTACAGTCTGGCACTGCAGACCCTTAGCACTCGTGGTACCTCTGACATTACTAGAGGAACCTCAGGCCGAAAATTCGAGCCCCTCCCTGAGTGGGAGCTGTTCGGTTTGGGTTGGACTCGAGGGGGCAGTGCGTTCCCGACACCCACAGGAAATTGGGTACCTCTGGCCAGGCTACGGCCGCCCGGAAGGGTAGAGGGTTGCCTAATAAATCCCGGGTGCTTGCCTGCAGAGCTAATAGCTGGTGTGCTAGGTCACCGGCGTCCCTACCAAGGCTATTTGGTAACTGGTCCATTTTGGATTGGCGCGTAAGTGGCGTATCCACTTCCATCCTGCTGCCTGTGCAGCGGGGGGGGGGGGGGGGGGGGGGGTTTATAAAATAGGTACTGTCCTATGGAAAAGAACCCAGGAGGCCCGGGTTCTGGTCCTACGGGACCAGGACTAATGTGGGTAGAACCTCAGGCATCTACTCATCCACACCTTAGCCTACATATGGCTAGTGTGGAAGAAATGATTATGTCCATCAATTTACCTAAAATAAAACAACAAAAACAACATAGTGGTTTATCTATGAAGCCTCGGACTTATGTGTTTCAAAGGTGTTTCAGATGGGAAGAGTTCTTTCCGTAGCAAATCAGATGCATTAAAGCCTTCACTGTTGCCACCTCGTTATCCCCACATTTTAATATTTCCCTCTCTCTTGTACACCTGCGAGTGTTCGTGGCACTAGACATAAGGGAACACAAACTGAATTTTCCAAACTTTTATAATAATGCAGTTGTTGAAATCATAGTAGGAACAAGAATATTCATATATTACGCAAATGTTTTAAATATTTAGTTTAAAGCTACTTATAGTTTATTAATTACTTATTTGTCTAGTCCAACTAAAATACCAGCGGTGCAACTGTATAGCTGTGAA
This sequence comes from Mantis religiosa, assembly GCA_030765055.1. NCBI lineage: Eukaryota > Metazoa > Arthropoda > Insecta > Mantodea > Mantidae > Mantis > Mantis religiosa. The sequence continues at coordinate 14,665,742 of CM060951.1, forward strand.
TGTAACTTATGTTAATAGATAATTTGCCAGTCATTGCCTTCAACGTCAGAGTACTGCAAATTTATGATCACATGTTCCAAAATCTCGTTAAGTGCTATTTCTTTACAAAATTCGTCTTCTTGTAGTTTATCTGATGTCTCACGCAGTTTCCCCAGTCTTGTTATGTTCCTTGTCAATTTCTTCGTGAATAAGTCGTTCATTGTCAGTCAGTTTGGAAATATTGTTTCTGTTTGCAACATAATTTGAGCCCACATTAACTCTATTGGATTGTTCTATGAGCAGTAATGGCAGAAGGTGGATCGCATTTCACTGATACAGCTGACACACTTTTTCATGTAACAGTAACCGAATAATACTGCTTTGAACTGTAGAGTAAATAGAGATTACGAACCATTCATAAACAAAGATATAATGTGACCAGACTCGTTCTGCTAGACTAGCAAGTAGTATATCGTTTCCGCAACATCTTAGGACACATCACCCTAACATCCCAGGGCCTATGATCCAATTGGTTCCGAACTACCTCTCAGAACGATAATTCCAATCTATAGACAACGCCACATCCATCTGGCACAAAGGCCCCAATGTAAGACACATCACCCTAACATCCCAGGGCCTATCATCCAATTGGTCCCTAACTACCTCTCAAAAATATAATTCCAATCTGAAGTCAACGCCACCAAATCCATCTGGCACGCCGGCCCCAACTTAAGACACATCACCCTAACATCCCAGGGCCTATCATCCAATTGGTCGCTAACTACCTCTCAAAACAATAATTCCAACCTGAAGTCAACGCCACAAAATCCTTCTGGCATGCCGGCCCCAACGTAAGACACATTACCTTAACATTCCAGGACCTATGATCCAATTGGTCGCTAACTACCTCTCAAAACAATAATTCCAATCTAAAGTCAACGCCACCAAATCCATCCGGCACGCCGGCCCCAACGTAAGACATTACCATAACATTCCAGAGCCTATGATCCAATTGGTAATTTCCCGGAGGACCAGCAAATATGCTCCTCACGCACATCCACACGAAAAGTTAAACAAGTTAGTAGTCATAAATATTAAAAGCAGAAGCATTATTCACAGTGAAGTATTCTTCATATTTAAGTCTGAATTTATGAGTCATAAATTCAAACTTAAAAGTTAGTAGTGTTCACAAACGAACCGGAGTTTAATAGACAATCCCAAAACTGCATGAATGGTGCACGATTAGTACACTGCGCCACATGCTTTAACATGTGAAGGTGTTTTAGTGGGTACTGCTGCACCAATGCAGGTCCCAGTGACTTAAAGACTCCTGTCCACTGAACAAGGGCCTTGGTGAGCAATCCGATATACATCCTAGATATAAAGGAAATGGATGTGTGGCCCCACTTCAGATATCTACAGCTGTGCCGTATGTCTAACGTCGACCAGTAACCTGCACGACCCTCGCAAACACATGTAGCTTCTGTAACAAACTGTGGAGCGAAGACACAGTACAGCAGCCACCTATCCATAAACAGAATTGTTTTCAAATTGGAAAAGCGCATTATTAATGAGCACCGCAAAGCTTAATAAGAGTAGACAATCTTAAGTCTAGGCAGTCACTCGAAACACAATGAACGCGAACACTGCCGTTCTAATGCAACCTATATTTCATCATAGAAACGCAGCAGAATACATCAGTAAACTGCCAGAGGATGAGCAAAACTGCCCCTCACACACACCCACATGAAAAGTTAGACCGTGCCAGGTTAGTAGTATTCACAAACCAACCAGAGTTTTATAGACGATCCCAAAAGTGCATGAATGGTGCACGATTAGTACACTGCGCCACATGCTTTAACATGTGAAGGTGTTTTAGTGGGTACTGCTGCACCACTACAGGTACCAGGTACTTCCCGACACCTGTCCATTGTATAAGGGCCTTGGGGAGTAGTAGGATATGCATCCCCCGAGAATGAAAGGAAAAGCATCTGTGGCCGAACTGTGGTGCTTCATGTCTAACATCGGCCTGTCACCCGTACGACCTTCACACATGCACCAAGCTTCTGCACCACCTTGTGCAGCAAAGACACATTCTACTGGCCACCTCATCATAAAAAGATCCCTTCTCAAATTGGAAAACCACATTAATAACCAGTACACCACAGCTTAAGAGGAGACCATCTTAAGTCTAGGCAGTCACTCGGAACAGCATGAACTGGAACACTGCCGAACTAATATTATTTCGTCGTAGAAACGAATGAGATTATATAACTCACAATCCCAGAAAATCAACATATATGCTCCACCAAGCACATTCCATCCCCGACGTACTTGACATTTTAATAAAAGAGAAGCCTGACGCTCATGTCTCACTTAAAGAATGCAAACACCTATCACAATAGGTAGTTATAAAGCCAGATGACTCTTTGCAATGCGCTTATCAGACCTCGTTCCCAGTACAATAACACACAATGCTCTAGCAGATATATTATTGAAATCGAATATACTTCCTCTAATACTACTTCGATATGCAAAACCTAATTGCTGACCTCAAATATCATTAACAAAATGTGCAATGGCAGCGTAGGAAACTTCAGGAAATTTACAACAAACAAACCACAATGACATCATACCTAACATATTCGTCCAGAGAATGACTGGGCCTAAGCCATCACTTGCCTTCAGGAAGAGGACTCTACACCGAAACGCCATGGGAAACGTCAAGCCCTCGGCGTGAGCTCCGGGTCACTACTGACACACATGATAAGTTTCGCGCTGGCATGCAAGCTTAGTAGTAATTACAGACTAACCGGTGTTTTACACGCTTTCGCTAAACTGCATGCATGGTGCATGATAGGTAGACTGCAACAAATGCTTTGACAGTGAAGCCGTTTCAGTGGGTACTGCAGGTACCACATACTACCAGACTGCTGTAAATTGCACAAGGGCCTTGGGGACTAACCGTAAATGCAGACTCCAGGGCTTAAAGGTAAGGCCTGTGTGGCCGAACTGAAGTATTCTACTGTGGTGCCTAATGTCTAACATCGGCCAGTCAGCCTTACGACCTTCGTACAACACAGCTTCTGCGCTAACTTGTGGAGCAAAACTACATATCACCGGCCAACAAGATATAAACAGAGTCTGTTGTTAACACGAAAAAATCACAGCGTTAACCAGTACACAGCAAGAAATACTTTAACAGATGAAGGCGTTTTAAGGGGTACTTCTACATCTATGCAGGGCCAGAGACTCCCAGACTCCTGTCCATTGAATAAGGGCCTTACATTCTCCAAGGTTTAGAAGAAAAGCATGTGCCACCGAACCGAAGAACTCTCCTCCTGTTCGACTTGGCTAACATCTGCCTGCCATCCGTATGATCTTGCCAAAAACAGGCAGCTTATGCGCCAATTTGTGGAGGAACGTCACACCTCATTGGCCAGAAATCCATTAGTAGGATTTGTTGTCAATTCGAAAGAAGCGCATTAGTAAACAGTACACCGCAACTGATAAAGAGCAGACGATCTTAAAGATAAGCAATCACCCCAAACACCACGAACCAGAGCACTGCTAAATATGAATAATAACATTCAATGGCATAAGACCCAATTGTTCGCGAATTACCTCTCAGAATGATAATTCCAAGCTAATGCCAACGCACACAAATCCATCTGGCACGCAGGCCTAATCATAAGATGCATCACCATAAGATTCCATAGCCTATCAGCCAACAGTTCACGAACTACCTATCAGAACGATAATTCCAAGCTAATGTCAACGCCACCAAATCCATCTGGCACGAAGCCCCATCGTAAAAGACATCACCATTACATTCCAGGGCCTATGATCAAACTGTTCGCCAACAACCTCTCAGAGCAATAATTCCAATCTAAAGTCAACGCCACCAACACCATCTGGCACAAAGCTTCATCGTAAAAGACATCACCATTACATTCCAGGGCCTATGATCAAACTGTTCGCCAACAACCTCTCAGAGCAATAATTCCAATCTAAAGTCAACGCCACCAACACCATCTGGCACAAAGCTTCATCGTAAAAGTCATCACCATTACCTTCCAGGGCCTATGATCAAACTGTTCGCCAACAACCTCTCAGAATAATAATTCCAATCTAAAGTCAACGCCACCAAAACCATCTGGCACGAAGCTCCATCGTAAAAGTCATCACCATTACATTCCAGGGTTTATGATCAAACTGTTCGCCAACAACCTCTCAGAGCAATAATTCCAATCTAAAGTCAACGCCACCAACACCATCTGGCACAAAGCTTCATCGTAAAAGTCCTCACCATTACATCCCAGGGCCTATGATCAAACTGTTCGCCAACAACCTCTCAGAATGATAATTCCAATCTAAAGTCAACGCCACCAACACCATCTGGCACAAAGCTTCATCGTAAAAGTCATCAACATTACATTCCAGGGCCTATGATCAAACTGTTCGCCAACAACCTCTCAGAATGATAATTCCAATCTAAAGTCAACGCAACCAAAACCATCTGGCACGAAGCCCCATCGTAAAAGACATCACCATTACATTCCAGGGCCTATGATCAAACTGTTCGCCAACAACCTCTCAGAGCAATAATTCCAATCTAAAGTCAACGCCACCAACACCATCTGGCACAAAGCTTCATCGTAAAAGTCCTCACCATTACATTCCAGGGCCTATGATCAAACTGTTCGCCAACAACCTCTCAGAATGATAATTCCAATCTAAAATCAACGCCACCAACACCATCTGGCACAAACCTTCATCGTAAAAGTCATCACCATTACATTCCAGGGCCTATGATCAAACTGTTCGCCAACAACCTCTCAGAATGATAATTCCAATCTAAAGTCAACGCAACCAAAACCATCTGGCACGAAGCCCCATCGTAAAAGACATCACCATTACATTCCAGGGCCTATGATCAAACTGTTCGCCAACAACCTTTTAGAATGATAATTCCAATCTAAAGTCATGGCCACCAAAACCATCTGGCACGAAGCTCCATCGTAAAAGACATCACCATTACATTCCAGGGCCTATGATCAAACTGTTCGCCAACAACCTCTCAGAGCAATAATTCCAATCTAAAGTCAACGCCACCAACACCATCTGGCACAAAGCTTCATCGTAAAAGTCATCACCATTACATTCCAGGGCCTATGATCAAACTGTTCGCCAACAACCTCTCAGAATAATAATTCCAATCTAAAGTCAACGCCACCAAAACCATCTGGCACGAAGCTCCATTGTAAAAGTAATCACCATTACATTCCAGGGTCTATGATCAAACTGTTCGCCAACAACCTCTCAGAGCAATAATTCCAATCTAAAGTCAACGCCACCAACACCATCTGGCACAAAGCTTCATCGTAAAAGACATCACCATTACATTCCAGGGCCTATGATCAAACTGTTCGCCAACAACCTCTCAGAACGATAATTCCAATCTAAAGTCAACGCCACCAAAACCATCTGGCACAAAGGCCCCAATGTAAGACACATCACCCTAACATCCCAGGGCCTATCATCCAATTGGTCCCTAACTACCTCTCAAAAATATAATTCCAATCTGAAGTCAACGCCACCAAATCCATCTGGCACGCTGGCTCCAACTTAAGACACATCACCCTAAACATCCCAGGGCCTATCATCCAATTGGTCGCTAACTACCTCTCAAAACAATAATTCCAATCTGAAGTCAACGCCACCAAATCCATCTGGCACGCCGGCCCCAACTTAAGACACATCACCCTAACATCCCAGGGCCTATCATCCAATTGGTCGCTAACTACCTCTCAAAACAATAATTCCAACCTGAAGTCAACGCCACAAAATCCTTCTGGCATGCCGGCCCCAACGTAAGACACATTACCTTCACATTCCAGGACCTATGATCCAATTGGTCGCTAACTACCTCTCAAAACAATAATTCCAATCTAAAGTCAACACCACCAAATCCATCTGGCACGCCGGCCCCAACGTAAGACATTACCATAACATTCCAGAGCCTATGATCCAATTGGTAATTTCCCGGAGGACCAGCAAATATGCTCCTCACGCACATCCACACGAAAAGTTAAACAAGTTAGTAGTCATAAATATTAAAAGCAGAAGCATTATTCACAGTGAAGTATTCTTCATATTTAAGTTTGAATTTATGAGTCATAAATTCAAACTTAAAAGTTAGTAGTGTTCACAAACGAACCGGAGTTTAATAGACAATCCCAAAACTGCATGAATGGTGCACGATTAGTACACTGCGCCACATGCTTTAACATGTGAAGGTGTTTTAGTGGGTACTGCTGCACCAATGCAGGTCCCAGTGACTTAAAGACTCCTGTCCACTGAACAAGGGCCTTGGTGAGCAATCCGATATACATCCTAGATATAAAGGAAATGGATGTGTGGCCCCACTTCAGATATCTACTGCTGTGCCGTATGTCTAACGTCGACCAGTAACCTGCACGACCCTCGCAAACACATGTAGCTTCTGTAACAAACTGTGGAGCGAAGACACCGTACAGCAGCCACCTATCCATAAACAGAATTGTTTTCAAATTGGAAAAGCGCATTATTAATGAGTACCGCAAAGCTTAATAAGAGTAGACAATCTTAAGTCTAGGCAGTCACTCGAAACACAATGAACGCGAACACTGCCGTTCTAATGCAACCTATATTTCATCATAGAAACGCAGCAGAATACATCAGTAAACTGCCAGAGGATGAGCAAAAATGCCCCTCACACACACCCACATGAAAAGTTAGACCGTGCCAGGTTAGTAGTATTCACAAACCAACCGGAGTTTTATAGACGATCCCAAAAGTGCATGAATGGTGCACGATTAGTACACTGCGCCACATGCTTTAACATGTGAAGGTGTTTTAGTGGGTACTGCTGCACCACTACAGGTACCAGGTACTTCCCGACACCTGTCCATTGTATAAGGGCCTTGGGGAGTAGTAGGATATGCATCCCCCGAGAATGAAAGGAAAAGCATCTGTGGCCGAACTGTGGTGCTTCATCTCTAACATCGGCCTGTCACCCGTACGACCTTCACACATGCACCAAGCTTCTGCACCACCTTGTGCAGCAAAGACACATTCTACTGGCCACCTCATCATAAAAAGATCCCTTCTCAACTTGGAAAACCACATTAATAACCAGTACACCACAGCTTAAGAGGAGACCATCTTAAGTCTAGGCAGTCACTCGGAACAGCATGAACTGGAACACTGCCGAACTAATATTATTTCGTCGTAGAAACGAATGAGATTATATAACTCACAATCCCAGAAAATCAACATATATGCTCCACCAAGCACATTCCATCCCCGACGTACTTGACATTTTAATAAAAGAGAAGCCTGACGCTCATGTCTCACTTAAAGAATGCAAACACCTATCACAATAGGTAGTTATAAAGCCAGATGACTCTTTGCAATGCGCCTATCAGACCTCGTTCCCAGTACAATAACACACAATGCTCTAGCAGATATATTATTGAAATCGAATATACTTCCTCTAATACTACTTCGATATGCAAAACCTAATTGCTGACCTCAAATATCATTAACAATATGTGCAATGGCAGCGTAGGAAACTTCAGGAAATTTACAACAAACAAACCACAATGACATCATACCTAACATATTCGTCCAGAGAATGACTGGGCCTAAGCCATCACTTGCCTTCAGGAAGAGAACTCTACACCGAAACGCCATGGGAAACGTCAAGCCCTCGGCGTGAGCTCCGGGTCACTACTGACACACATGATAAGTTTCGCGCTGGCATGCAAGCTTAGTAGTAATTACAGACTAACCGGTGTTTTACACGCTTTCGCTAAACTGCATGCATGGTGCATGATAGGTAGACTGCAACAAATGCTTTGACAGTGAAGCCGTTTCAGTGGGTACTGCAGGTACCACATACTACCAGACTGCTGTAAATTGCACAAGGGCCTTGGGGACTAACCGTAAATGCAGACTCCAGGGCTTAAAGGTAAGGCCTGTGTGGCCGAACTGAAGTATTCTACTGTGGTGCCTAATGTCTAACATCGGCCAGTCAGCCTTACGACCTTCGTACAACACAGCTTCTGCGCTAACTTGTGGAGCAAAACTACATATCACCGGCCAACAAGATATAAACAGAGTCTGTTGTTAACACGAAAAAATCACAGCGTTAACCAGTACACAGCAAGAAATACTTTAACAGATGAAGGCGTTTTAAGGGGTACTTCTACATCTATGCAGGGCCAGAGACTCCCAGACTCCTGTCCATTGAATAAAGGCCTTACATTCTCCAAGGTTTAAAAGAAAAGCATGTGCCACCGAACCGAAGAACTCTCCTCCTGTTCGACTTGGCTAACATCTGCCTGCCATCCGTATGATCTTGCCAAAAACAGGCAGCTTATGCGCCAATTTGTGGAGGAACGTCACACCTCATTGGCCAGAAATCCATTAGTAGGATTTGTTGTCAATTCGAAAGAAGCGCATTAGTAAACAGTACACCGCAACTAATAAAGAGCAGACGATCTTAAAGATAAGCAATCACCCCAAACACCACGAACCAGAGCACTGCTAAATATGAATAATAACATTCAATGGCATAAGACCCAATTGTTCGCGAATTACCTCTCAGAATGATAATTCCAAGCTAATGCCAACGCACACAAATCCATCTGGCACGCAGGCCTAATCATAAGACGCATCACCATAAGATTCCATAGCATATCAGCCAACAGTTCACGAACTACCTATCAGAACGATAATTCCAAGCTAATGTCAACGCCACCAAATCCATCTGGCACGAAGCCCCATCGTAAAAGACATCACCATTACATTCCAGGGCCTATGATCAAACTGTTCGCCAACAACCTCTCAGAGCAATAATTCCAATCTAAAGTCAACGCCACCAACACCATCTGGCACAAAGCTTCATCGTAAAAGTCATCACCATTACATTCCAGGGCCTATGATCAAACTGTTCGCCAACAACCTCTCAGAATGATAATTCCAATCTAAAGTCAACGCAACCAAAACCATTTGGCACGAAGCCCCATCGTAAAAGACATCACCATTACATTCCGGGGTCTATGATCAAACTGTTCGCCAATAACCTCTCAGAACGATAATTCCAATCTAAAGTCAACGCCACCAAAACCATCTGGCACAAAGCCCCATCGTAAAAGACATCACCATTACATTCCAGGGCCTATGATCAAACTGTTCGCCAATAACCTCTCAGAACGATAATTCCAATCTAAAGTCAACGCCACCAAAACCATCTGGCACAAAGCCCCATCGTAAAAGACATCACCATTACATTCCAGGGTCTATGATCAAACTGTTCGCCAACAACCTCTCAGAACGATAATTCCAATCTAAAGTCAACGCCACCAAAACCATCTGGCACAAAGCCCCATCGTAAAAGACATCACCATTACATTCCAGGGCCTATGATCAAACTGTTCGCCAATAACCTCTCAGAACGATAATTCCAATCTAAAGTCAACGCCACCAAAACCATCTGGCACAAAGCCCCATCGTAAAAGACATCACCATTACATTCCAGGGTCTATGATCAAACTGTTCGCCAACAACCTCTCAGAACGATAATTCCAATCTAAAGTCAACGCCACCAAAACCATCTGGCACGAAGCCCTAATCGTAAAAGACATCACCATTACATTCCAGGGCCTATGATCAAACTGTTCGCCAACAACCTCTCAGAACGATAATTCCAATCTAAAGTCAACGCCACCAAAACCATCTGGCACGAAGCCCTAATCGTAAAAGACATCACCATTACATTCCAGGGCCTATGATCAAACTGTTCGCCAACAACCTCTCAGAACGATAATTCCAATCTAAAGTCAGCGCCACCAAAACCATCTGGCACAAAGCTTCATCGTAAAAGTCCTCACCATTACATTCCAGGGCCTATGATCAAACTGTTCGCCAACAACCTCTCAGAACGATAATTCCAATCTAAAGTCAACGCCACCAAAACCATCTGGCACGAAGCCCCATCGTAAAAGACACCACCATTAAATTCCAGGGCCTATGATCAAACTGTTCGCCAACAACCTCTCAGAACGATAATTCCAATCTAAAGTCAACGCCACCAAAACCATCTGGCACGAAGCCCCATCGTAAAAGACATCACCATTACATTCCAGGGCCTATGATCAAACTGTTCGCCAACAACCTCTCAGAACGATAATTCCAATCTAAAGTCAACGCCACCAAAACCATCTGGCACAAAGCCCTAATCGTAAGACGCCTCACCATAAGATTCCAGGACCTATGATCCAACTGTTCACGAACTACCTATCAGAACAATAATTCCAATCTAAAGTCAACGCCACCAAATCCATCTGACACGACGGCGCCAACCTAAGACACATTACAATAACATTCCAGAGCCAATGATCCAACTGTTCGCGAACTACTACACAGAACAATAATTCCAATCTAAAGTCAACGCCTACAAATCCATCTGACACGACGGCCCCAACCTAAGACACATTACAATAACATTCCACAGCCTATCATCCAATTGGTCGCGAACTACCGCTCAGAACAATAATTTGAAGCTAATTTCAACGGCACCAAATCCATCTGGCACAAAGGCCCCATCTTAAGACGCATCACCATAACATTCCAGGGCCTGTGATCCAACTGGTCGCGAACTCCCTCTGAGAACTATAACTCCAGTCTAAAGTCAACGCCACCAAATCCATCTGGCACGAAGGCTCCATCGAAAGACGCATCACCATAACATTCCAGAGCCTATTACCCAATTCGTCACATACTACCCCTTCGAAAAATAATTCGAAGCTAATTTCAACGGCACCAAGTCCATCTGGCACAAAGGCCTAATCGCATGACACATAACAATAACATTCCAGGGCCAATGATGCAATTGGTCACAAACTACCCCTCAGAATGATAATTCCAATCTAAAGTCAACGCCACCAAAACCATCTGGCACGAAGCCCTAATCGTAAGACGTATCACCATAACATTCCTGGGCCTATGATCTAGCTGGTCGCTAACTGTCTCTCCGAACGATAATTACAAGCTTAAGTCAACGCCTACAAATCCACCTGACACAAAGGCCCCGTCTTAAGAAGCATCACCATAACATTCCAGGGCATATGATCCAATTGGTCGCGAACTTCCTCTCAGAACAATACTTCCAATCTAAAGTCAACGCCAACAAATCCATCTGGCACAAAGGCCCCATCTTAAGACACATCACCTTAACATTGCAGGTTCTTTGATCCAATTGGTCGCGAACTACCTTTCTGAACGGTCATTTCAACAGCAAGTCAACGACACTGTATCTGTCGCATGCGGTGTCAGTTTGCACGACAAATACACTGATTCACATGTATTAACATGTACAGAGGTTTCAATGGGTGCTGCTGCACCAATTCAGGACCAAGGCACCTTCAGACTCTTGGCTACTGTACAAGGGTTTTGGTCTGTATTCGGATTTGCTACCTTCAACGTTTAAACGAAAAACATGTCTTGCCGTACCAAATTACTTTACTGTGGAGCCTCAGGCCTAATTTCGGTCTGCCAGACGTACGACGTTCGAAATCGCTATTACCTTCTGCGCCAACTTGTGGAGCGAAGTCACATTTCACCCGCCGGCAGTCCATAAATGGGCTATTTGACCAATCGAAAAAACACAATATTATCCAGTACATCACAGCTTAATAAGAGCAGACGCTCTTAATAAGTTGGCGCACGTAAGTGGCGCATCCACTTCCATCCCGTCTTGTGTTTTCGGACCAGAGGGGGGCTTGTTAGTCTCCAAGTCTTGCCCTATGGAAAGCCCCACGTAGGCTTTCTCGTGGTACACGAAGAGCAAATAACGAAATGTTTGTATAATTTCTTAAGCATCGGGTATCGCATCGGCAGACTGCAATTGTTTTTACCGAAATAAATAATAGGTTACATACTCCGATATTCTAAAAGGTTTAACGCGTTTGCATGCAAGCCTAGTAGTAATCACAAACTGGAGCTTTATACGCGATGCCAAAACTACGTGCATGATGCACGATAGGTACACTGCATCACAAGATTTAACCAGTGAATACGTTTTAATGGGTACTTCTGTACCTGTGCAGGGCCCAGGGACTTCTAGGCCTCTGTCCACTGTACAAAGGTATTGGGGACTACCCGGATATGCATCCTCCAAGGTTTAAAAGAGAAGCACATGTCACCAAATCACAGTAACCTACTGTGGTACCTCATGCCCATCGTACCCTGCCAGCCGTACAAGCTTCGCAACAAGGCGTAGGTTCTGACAACTTGTGGAGTGAAGTCGAATTTAACCGGTCCGCTGTCCATTAATAGATTTGAACTGACCTCGGAATAGCTCATTATTAACCTGCACGCCACAGTTTAAGAGCAGATGATAAGAACAATCACTCGGAACACAATGAACGCGAACGAATACCATTTCGTCATAGAAAGGCCTGAGACCTCATCATTTAAGCTGCCACACAATCAACAAACGTTCTTCTCCAAGCACACACAATCACCGTCGTACTTGACATTATAATCGAAGACTCATATCACCCTTAAGGAACACAAATACCTAACATCTCACCACAATATGCAATTTTTAAGCCAGACGACCCTCCTAGGAATGCGCTGATCAAATCTTGTTTAAAACCCTAGCACATACTATCATCCAGGTCAATGACAAACACGCTAATACCATAAAAGAAAAGCATGTATCGCCAAACCGAAGTGGCTCATATCTAACCTCGGAGTCCCAGCCGCACGACCTCCACAACCACACGTAGCTTCTGCACGTGTCACACTTCACCGACCAGCTGTTCATAAATAGAACTGCTCTAAACTCAGGAAACCACATTATTAATAAGTACACCACAGTTGAATAAGATCAAAGGATCTGAAGTGTAAGCCATCACTTGGAACACCATGAACGCGGACGCAGCCGAAATAATACTATTTCGTCGTAGAAAGGCATCAGACCACATCATTCAGGCTTCCAGAACATCAAAATACGTCGTTATCCAAGCAGATTCAAAGCTCGACGTACTTGGCATTATAATAGAAGATAAAGCTTAAGTCGTGTCTCGTTTTAATAGTGCCGACCCCTATCATCACCCCACCGTAGATAATAATAGATCCACACAATCCTCGTGTCAATGCGCTGATCAAACCTCGTTTCCAGTACAATATCACATATACCACCCTAGCACATACATCCAGATCAAGGACAGCTCCTCTAATACTACCTTCATATGCGAAAGCTAGTTACTGACCCGGAATATCATTAATAAACTGCGCGAGAGCAGCGTCGGAAACGTCAAAATGTTTACCACAAACTAACCAGACACGACTTCATACCTAACCTCTTCGTCCAGAGAATGACTGGGCTAAGCCAGCATTTCCCTTCAGGAAGAGGACCCCACAACGAAACTCCATGGGAAAGGCAGTGAAAGCACTACCTCTACAGAAACGAACCTGCCGACACACACATGAAAGATTTATTGAGCTCGCATGCAAGCTTAGTAGCATTCACAAACAAACCAGCGTTTGTATAGAAAATGAGTAGTTGTCAAACATTTTTAGGATTACTCACTCAGATGAGATGTTCTTCATATCCCCAGAAGCGCTTTTCAATCAGGTTTTGATCATCTTCAGTGTGTGTTGACCAGCTACTGTGTTGAGTAGCTGGTCAACACACACTGAAGATGATCAAAACCTGATCGAAAAGCGCTTCTGGGGATATGAAGAACATCTCATCTGAGTGAGTAATCCTAAAAATGTTTGACAACTACTCATTTTCTATACAAGAAATATCTCACTTTTAATAACTTGACAATGTCTTCTTTAAAAAAAAAAAAAAAAAAAAAAAAAACAGCGTTTATTACCCGATTCCATAACTGCAAGTATATTGCACGATAAATACACTGTACCCCATTTTTGATATATGAGGGCATTTTTGTGGGTACTGCTGCACCCATGCAGCGTTCAGGGTCATCCATACTCCTGTTCATTGAACAAGAACCTTGCCAAATAATCGGATATGCATTCTCCAGGGTTCAAAAGAAAAGCATGTGTCGCCGAACGGAAGTAAAGTCCTGTGCTTCTACATGGATAATTTCGGCCTGCCATCCATACGACGTTAGCAACCACAGGCAGCTTCTGCGCCAACTTGTGTACCGAAGTCATACTTCACCGGCCAGAAGTCCATTAATAGGATCTGTCCTCAACTCGGAAAAATCGCATTAGTAACCACTACAGCGCAATTCTATAAGAGCAGACGATCTTAAGGATAAGCAATCACTCGGAACACCACGAAAGAGACCATTGTTGCATCATATAATTTCGTCAAAGAAACGCAGCAGACCACAACTGCACAATCCAAGAAAATCAGCATATATGCTCGTCCTAGAACACTCCACTCCGGAGGTACTTAAAATTTTAATAGAAGATAAGCCTGACGCTCACGCCTCGCTTAAAGAATACAAACACCTGTCATCTCCGCACTTCGTGTCAATGACAAACCCTCAAATATAATATTCATATGCGATATCTAGCTCCTCACGTGGAACATTATAAACGATAAAAGCATTATCAGCGTCCGAAACGCCAAATAGATGACGACCACCTACGAAGAGCAGACAACATATCTAACAGGATACTAACGTGAAAAACCAGGGGAAACGCCTTGCCCTTGGCGTGAGCTCTGGGTAACTACCGACACACATATAAGTTTCGAGGTCACATGCCCGCTTAGTAGTAATTACACACTCACCGACGTTTTATACGCCTTCCCTAAACTGCATGCTTGGGGCACGGTAAGTACACTGCAACAAATACTTTAACAGTGAAGGCGGTTAAGTGGGTACTGCTGCACCTAAGCAGGTACCAGGTACTTCCAGACTCCTGTCAATTGCTCAAGTACCTTGCGGAGTAATCCTAAATGCAGCCTCCAGGACTTAAAGGAAACGGATGTGCCGCCGGACTCAAGTACTCTACTGTAGTGACTCATGTCTAACATGAGCCTGCCACGAGTACGACATCCGCAACCACACAGCTTCTGCGCTAACTTGCGGAGTGAAGTTACATATCAACGGCTAAGTATACAGATATAGGATCTGCTCTCAGCTCACCAGAATGCACAGTATGTACCAGTGCACCACAGCTTAATAAAAGCATAAGATCTTAGGTGTATACAAACTCTCGGAACACAATGAGCGCGAACATTGACGAACTGATACTATTTCATCATAGAAACGCATCACACTAAACGCTTCACGCTCCCGAAAATGCTCAAATGTGCGTCTCTAAGCACGCTCCACGCCCGCGCACTTGAAATTATAATAGTATTGACTTATGTTGGAAAACTCATAATCTCCATAACCTGGCTTCAATAAAGAACTAAAGACAAGCCAGAAGTTGAATAAAGATTTGGAGGAAAATGTAATAGATTTAAAAAAGGGTGTGTTGTGGCGTGCGGTGCGTAAGTAGCGCCAAGCGTACGTGTAAAGACGAACTGGCAAAATTTAATTGTGTACATTAAATTGTAATTGTGATATTGGAATAAGTTGGAAATAAAGAACATTTTGAGTGGTGTAATTAACTTTTTAATTTCACGAACCCACAAAGTCACAATATGGTCATAGTAACGTATCAGATAACATTACTCACGCTGGCAGAAAATCAGTAGATATGCTCCTCCAAACACACGTCATCCGAAACGTGCTGACACTCGCGTCTTGCTTAAAATATGCAAAAACCTATCACCTCACCACAACCGGTACCCATAAAAGCAGATAACGCTCTTTGCAATACGCTGATTAAACTCGTTTCAAATACACAAAGCAGATAAAACCCTAGAAGACACCCTCATCCAAAGCAATGACAGTCTAATACAACTTCCGTACGCGAAACCCAGTCTCTGACCTGAAATATCACTAACAAAATGCGCCAAAGTAGCGTCGGAAACGTCAAAACGTTTACGACAAACTAAGCAAGAACTACCTCATACCTAACAACTTCTTCTAGAGAATGACTGGGATTAAGAGATCACTTACGTTCAGGACGAGGACTATACACCGAAACGCCATGGGTAAAGCCTTGCCCTCGGCGTGAACTCTGGCTCACTTTGACACACACACACATGATAAGTTTAAAGCGCTCGCATGCAAGCTTAGTACTAATTGCAAACTAAGCAAGGTTTAATATGCTATAACCAAACAGCATTACTGGTGGACGACAAATATACTGCACCACATGCTTTTTCATGTGAAGGTGTTTTAGTGGGTACTGCTGTACAATGTGGGTACAATGTACTTCCAGAGTCCTGTCCATTGTACAAGGCCCCTGGAGAGTAATCACATATACACCCTCCAAGGTTTAAAAGAAATGCTTGTGTCATGGAACCAAATTACCAGACTGTGCTGCTAATGGTTAACACCGTACTGCCAGCCCTACGACCTTCGCAACAACACTCGTTTTTACACCAATTCCTAGAGGGATATCACATTTCACCGGCCAGATCCCATTAATAGAATTGTTCGCATTGCGGAAGAGCGCATTATTAACCAGGACACCATTGCTTAATAAGCGCAGAGGATCTTAAGGCTAAGCGATCACTGAGAACATCGTGAACGTGTACAACTCAGAACTAATACTATTTCATCATAGCACTACGTCAGACTGCATTTAAATTTGGGCTACTGAAAGCACATTCCACCCCAACGGACTTGATATTAAAATACACGAGAGGGCTATCCCTCGGGTCTCACTTACGATATGCAAAAACCTATGATCTCCCCACAGTAGGTAATTACAAAGTCAGATAACCCTGTACCAAATGCGCTGATCAAACCTCATTACAAACTCAGTAAGACTCATAATGCTGATACCCCCAACCAAATACAAGACAACTCCCCCAATACTACTTTCGTATGCAAAACTTAGTTGCTGACCTGGAATATCATTAACAAAATCTGCAGAGGCAGCGTTGGAAACGTCAGGACGTTAGCAACAAACGTACCAGAGATCGCGCCTACATCAGGGGCGAAGTTGGAAACGTCAGGAGGTTAGTAACAATGAGCCAGATATATCACGCCTATATCAGAGGCGGCGTTGGAAACCGCAGGAAGTTAGCAACAAACATATGAGATCACGCCTGCCTCTTCGTGCACAGAATGACTGGGCCATGTCCATCACTTGCCTTCAGGCAGAGAACCCTACAACGAAACGCCATGGGAAAAGCCTTGCCCTTGGCGTGAGCTCTGGGTAACTACCGACACACACATGATTATATTCTCGCTCACTTGCGAGCTTAGTAGTAATTACAAACTAACCACGGTGTTATACACGACCGAAAAACTACATGCATGTTGCACGATAAATACACTGTATCAAAAGCTTTAACATGGGAAGTCGTTTTAGTGGGTACTGCTGCACCAATGCAGGTGCCAGGTACTTTCACAGTCCTATCCATTGTACAGGGGCCCTGGAGAGTAATCGTATGTGCACCCTACAAGGTTTAAAACAAAAGCTTGTGTCATGGAACCGAAGTACTGTACTGTGGTGCCTCACAGTTAACAATGCAAGACGTATCACATTAGCAAACACAAATAGCTTCACCAATTTCTAGACGCATGCAATCTCTTGCAACACAATGAACGCAAACTCTGACGAACAAATACTATTTCATCATAAAAACGCATCAGACGTCACAACTGACGTGCCCGAAAATGAGCAAATGTGCTTCTCCTAGAACACGCCGCCCCAGAGGTGCTTGACATTCTAATAGAAGGGAAATCTGACGCTCACGTCTCTCTTAAAATATACAAACAGCTATCATCTCCCCAGAATAGGTAACTATCAAGTCAGATAACGCTGTTCCCAATGCGCTGATCAGACTTCATTTCAAATACATTAAGATACATAATGCAAACACCCCCAACAAAATAAAGACACCTCCTCCAATGCTATTTTCGTATGCAACACTTAGTTGCTGACCTGGAATATCCTTAACAAAATGTGTAGAGGCGTCGTGGAAACGTCAGGAGGTTAGCAACAAACGCTTAAGGTACATGACGCCTACATCTTCGTGCACAGAATGACTGGGCCTTGTCCATCACTTGCCTTCAGGCAGAGGACCCTACAACGAAACGCCATGGGAAACGCCTTGCCGTTGGCGTGAGCTCTGGGTAACTACCGACACACACATGATAATTTTTGCGCTCACTTGCGAGCTTAGTAGTAATTACAAACTAACCGAATTTTTATACGCAATGCCATAACTGCCTGCATGGTGCACGATAGGTACACTGCTTCACATAATTTAATATATAAAGGCGTTTTAGTGGGTATTTCTACACCAGTGAGGTCCCAGGTAGTTTAAGATTCCCCTCCTTTGTACAAGTGCCATGGGGAGTAAACGCATATACAACCTCCAAGGTTTAAAAGAAAAGCTTGTGCCACAGAACCGAAGTACTGGACTGTGCTGCAAATGGTTAACACCGTGATGCCAGCCCTACGACCTTCCCTACAACACTAGTTTCTACACCAGGGATATCACATTTCACCGGCCAGATCCCATTAATAGAATTGTTCTTATTGCGGAAGAGCGCATTATTAACCAGTGCACCATAGCTTAATAAGAGCACAGGATCTTAAGGCTAAGCGATCACTCAGACCATCGTGAACGTGTACAACTCAGTGCTAATACTATTTCATCATAGCTCTGCGTCAGACTACATTAAATTTGTGCTACTGAAAGCACATTCCACCCCAACGTACTTGATATTAAAATATAGGAGATGAAAATCCCTCGGATCTGACTTAAAATATGCAAAAACCTATGATCTTCCCACAGTAGGTAATTACAAAGTCAGATAATCCTGTACCAAATGCGCTGATCAAACCTCATTACAAACTCAGTAAGACACAAGGCTGATACCCCCAACCAAATACAAGACAACTCCTCCAATGATACTTTCGTATGCAACACTAAGTTGCTGACCTGGAATATCATTAACAAAATGTGCAGAGGCGGCGTTGGAAACGTCAGGAGGTTAGCAACAAACGAATAAGGTACATCACACCTACATCTTCGTGCACAGAATGACTGGGCCTTGTCCATCACTTGCCTTCAGGCAGAGAAGCCTACAACGAAACGCCATGGGAAACGCCTTGCCCTTGGCGTGAGCTCTGGGTAACTACCGACACACACATGATAATTTTTGCGCTCACTTGCGAGCTTTGTAGTAATTACAAACTAACCACGGTGTTATAGACGACCGCAAAACTACGTGCATGTTGCACGGTAAATACACTGCATCATAAGCTTTAACATGGGAAGTCGTTTTAGTGGGTACTGCTGCACCAATGCAGGTACCAGGTACCTTCAGAGTCCTGTCCAATGTACAGGGGCCCTGGAGAGTAACCGTATGTGTACCCTCCAAGGTTTAAAACAAAAGCTTGTGTCATGGAACCAAAGTACTGTACTGTGATACGCACAGTTAACATCGGATATGCCAGCCGTACGACCTTCGCAACCACACATACCTTCTAGACCACCTTCTAGAGTGATGCCCAATTTCATCGGCCAGATGCCATTAGTACATCTGTTCTCAATTCAGAGGAGCGCATTGCACCACAACTTAATAAGAGCACAGGATCTTAAGGCCATGCAAACACCCAGAACATCATGAACGTGTACAACTCCGAAGAAATAATTCATCATAGCGCTGCGTCAGACTGCATTATTTCCTCTCCCAGAAAATTATCAATTTGTGCTTCTGAAAGCACATTCCACCTCCACGTACTTGATATTAAAATACAGGAGAAATTAATCCCTCGGATCACACTTAAAATATGCAAAAACCTATGAACACCCCACAAAACGTAATTACAAAGTCAGATAACCCTGTACCAAATGCGCTGATCAAACCTCATTACCTACTCAATAAGACACATAATGCAGACACCCCCAGGCAAATACAAGACAACTCCTCCAATACTACTTTCGTATGCAACACTTAGTTGCTGACCTGGAATATCATTAACAAAATTAGCAGAGGCGGCGTTCGAAACGTCAGGAGGTTAACAACAATCGAACCAGAGATCACGCCTACGTCAGAGGCGGCGTTGCAATATAGCAACAAACACATAAGTTAACTCTCGCCTACATCTTCGTGCACAGATTGACTGGGCCTTGTCCATCACATGCCCTCAGGCAGAGGATCCTACAACGAAACGCCATGGGAAACGCCTTGCCCTTGGCGTGAGCTCTGGGTAACTACCGACACACACATGATAATATTTGCGCTCACTTGCGAGCTTAGTAGTAATTACAAACTAACCACGGTGTTATACACGACCGCAAAACTACATGCATGTTGCACGATACACTGCATCATAAGCTTTAACATGGGAAGTCGTTTTAGTGGGTACTGCTGCACCAATGCAGGTGCCAGGTACTTTCAGAGTCCTATCCATTGAACAGGGGCCTGGAGAGTAATGGTATATGCACTCTCCAAGGTTTAAAACAAAAGCTTGTGTCATGGAACCGAAGTACTGTACTGTGGTGCCACACAGTTAACAGAATGCCAGGCGTACCACCTTAGCAAACGCAAATAGCTTCACCAATTTCTAGAGGCATGCAATCTCTTGCAACACAATGAACTCAAACTCTGACGAACAAATACTATTTCATCATAGAAACGCATCAGACGTCACAACTGACGCGCCCGAATATGAGCAAATGTGCTTCTCCTAGAACACGCCGCCCCAGAGGTGCTTGACATTCTAATAGAAGGGAAATCTGACGCTCTCGTCTCTTAAAATATGCAAACAGCTATCATCTCCCCAGAATAGGTAACTATCAAGTCAGATAACGCTGTTCCCAATGCGCTGATCAGACTTCGTTTCAAATACAGTAAGATACATAATGCAAACACCCCCAACAAAATCAAAGACACCTCCTCCAATGCTATTTTCGTATGCAACACTTAGTTGCTGACCTGGAATATCCTTAACAAAATGTGTAGAGGCGTCGTGGAAACGTCAGGAGGTTAGCAACAAACGCTTAAGGTACATGACGCCTACATCTTCGTGCACAGAATGACTGGGCCTTGTCCATCACTTGCCTTCAGGCAGAGGACCCTACAACGAAACGCCATGGGAAACGCCTTGCCCTTGGCGTGAGCTCTGGGTAACTACCGACACACACATGATAATTTTTGCGCTCACTTACGAGCTTAGTAGTAATTACACACTAACCGGCGTTTTATACGCTTTCTCTTAACCGCATGCTTGGTGCACGGTAAGTACACTGCAACAAATACTTTAACAGTGAAGGCGTTTAAGCGGGTACTGCTGCACCAAAGCAGGTACCAGGTACTTCCAGACTCCTGTAAATTGCTCAAGGGCCTTGGGGATAAATCGTAAATGCAGCCTCCAACGCTTAAAGGAAACGGATATGTCGCCAAACTTAAGTACGCTACTGTAGTGAATAATGTATAACATGAGCCTGCCACCAGTACGACCTTCGCAACCCCACAGCTTCTGCGCTAACTTGTGGAGCGAAGTTACATATCAACGGCTAAGTATACAGATATAAAATCTGTTCTCAACTCACCAGGAAGCACAGTATTTACCAGTACACCACAGCTTAGTAAGAGCATAAGATCTTAGGTGTATACAAACTCTCGGAATACAATGAGTGCAAACACTGACGAACTGATACTATTTCATTATAGAAACGCAACAGACTAAACGCTTCACACTAGCGAAAATGATCAAATGTGCTTCTCTAAGCACGCTCCACGCCCGTGCACTTGAAATTATAATAGAAGCGAGCACCGAAAGCTCACGTCGCGCTTAAAATATGCAAACAGCTACCATCTCACGACCCTAGGTAATTACAAAACCAGACGACGCTCTTGGCAATGCGCTGATGAACCCTCGTTTTAAATACAGTAAGACACAAACTGCAGATATCCCCATCCAATTCAAACAGCTCATCTAATACTACTTTCATATGCAACACCTAATTGCTGACCTGGAACATCATTAACAAAATGTGCAGAAGCAAACAAACCAGACATGACATCATACCTAACATCTTCGTCAAGAGAACGACTGCGATTAAGCGATCACTTGCCTTCAGGCAGAGGACCCTACAGCGAAAAGCCATGGGAACGCCTTGCCATCGGCGTAAGCTCTAGGTCGCTACCGACACACAGATGACTCTCGCAGGCAAGCTTGGTGGTATTCCAAAACTAACCGGGGTCTTATACGTGATCAGAAAACTTTATGCACGGTGCACGATAAATACACTGTGCCACATAGTTTATTATGTGAAGGCGTTTTAGTGGATACTGTTGCCCCTATGCAGGACACAGAGTTCCCGAAACCTGTCCATCGACCAAGGGCGTGGACAAATAATCCGATATGCACTATTCAACATTTAATTGAAAAGCATATGTCGCCGAACGGAAGTACTCTCCTGTTCTTCTACATGGTAAACACCGGCCCGTCACTTGTACGACGTTGGCAGCCACAAGCAGCTTGTGCGACACTTTGTCAGCGAAGTCACAATTCACATGCCTGATTTTCATTAATGGGATCTGTTCTTAATTAAGAAAAAAGCACACTATTAACCAGTACATCGCAATTTAATAACAACAGACGATCTTAAGAATAAGTAATCACTCGGAGCACCCCGACAGGGAACATTGTTGAATCATATTTCGTCAAAGAAACGCTGTGTGGTATACACCGCAGAGTGCAAAAAAATCAGCTTATTGGCACTTCTTTGAATACTCCACTCCCGACGTACTTAACATTTTAATAGAAGAGATGCCTGACGCTCACGCCCCGCTTAAAGACTGCGAACACCTAACTTACTTGCAG
Organism: Mantis religiosa; assembly: GCA_030765055.1. Taxonomy (NCBI): domain Eukaryota; kingdom Metazoa; phylum Arthropoda; class Insecta; order Mantodea; family Mantidae; genus Mantis; species Mantis religiosa. The sequence goes on from CM060951.1 coordinate 14,688,671, forward strand.
AATAGGTAATCATAACGCCCGACTACCCTCTATCATGCGCTAACAAATCCTCATTTCAAATTCAATAAGACGCATAAAACCCTAGCACATAATGTCATCCATATCAATGACAAGCCCTCTAATGCCATATTAAAATGCCATACTAAACTGTTCATTTGGAATATCATAAGCGAAATACGCCTTAAATCGAAACGCCAAATAGATGACGACCACCTACGAAGAGCAGACAATTTGCCTAAAAGGACACTACAGCGAAACACCGGGAGAAACGCCTTGCCCTTGGCGTGAGCTCTGGGTACCTACCAACACACACATGATAATTGTCGCGCTCATATGCGAGCTTAGTAGTAATTACAAACTAACCGAATTTTTATACGCAATGCCATAACTGCCTGCATGGTGCACGATAGGTACACTGCTTCACATAATTTAATATATAAAGGCGTTTTAGTGGGTATTTCTACACCAGTAAGGTCCCAGGTAGTTCAAGATTCCTCTCCTTTGTACAAGTGCCATGGGGAGTAATCGCGTATACACCCTCCAAGGTTTAAAAGAAAAGCTTGTGCCACAGAACCGAAGTACTGGACTGTGCTGCAAATGGTTAACACCGTGATGCCAGCCCTACGACCTTCCCTACAACACTAGTTTCTACACCAATTCCTATAGGGATATCACATTTCACCGGCCAGATCCCATTAATAGAATTGTTCTTATTGCGGAAGAGCGCATTATTAACCAGTGCACCATAGCTTAATAAGAGCACAGGATCTTAAGGCTAAGCGATCACTCAGACCATCGTGAACGTGTACAACTCAGTGCTAATACTATTTCATCATAGCTCTGCGTCAGACTACATTAAATTTGTGCTACTGAAAGCACATTCCACCCCAACGTACTTGATATTAAAATATAGGAGATGAAAATCCCTCGGATCTGACTTAAAATATGCAAAAACCTATGATCTTCCCACAGTAGGTAATTACAAAGTCAGATAATCCTGTAACAAATGCGCTGATCAAACCTCATTACAAACTCAGTAAGACACAAGGCTGATACCCCCAACCAAATACAAGACAACTCCTCCAATGATACTTTCGTATGCAACACTAAGTTGCTGACCTGGAATATCATTAACAAAATGTGCAGAGGCGGCGTTGGAAACGTCAGGAGGTTAGCAACAAACGAATAAGGTACATCACGCCTACATCTTCGTGCACAGAATGACTGGGCCTTGTCCATCACTTGCCTTCAGGCAGAGAACCCTACAACGAAACGCCATGGGAAACGCCTTGCCCTTGGCGTGAGCTCTGGGTAACTACCGACACACACATGATAATTTTCGCGCTCACTTGCGAGCTTTGTAGTAATTACAAACTAACCACGGTGTTATAGACGACCGCAAAACTACGTGCATGTTGCACGGTAAATACACTGCATCATAAGCTTTAACATGGGAAGTCGTTTTAGTGGGTACTGCTGCACCAATGCAGGTACCAGGTACCTTCAGAGTCCTGTCCAATGTACAGGGGCCCTGGAGAGTAACCGTATGTGTACCCTCCAAGGTTTAAAACAAAAGCTTGTGTCATGGAACCAAAGTACTGTACTGTGATACGCACAGTTAACATCGGATATGCCAGCCGTACGACCTTCGCAACCACACATACCTTCTAGACCACCTTCTAGAGTGATGCCCAATTTCATCGGCCAGATGCCATTAGTACATCTGTTCTCAATTCGGAGGAGCGCATTGCACCACAACTTAATAAGAGCACAGGATCTTAAGGCCATGCAAACACCCAGAACATCATGAACGTGTACAACTCCGAAGAAATAATTCATCATAGCGCTGCGTCAGACTGCATTATTTCCTCTCCCAGAAAATTATCAATTTGTGCTTCTGAAAGCACATTCCACCTCCACGTACTTGATATTAAAATACAGGAGAAATTAATCCCTCGGATCACACTTAAAATATGCAAAAACCTATGAACACCCCACAAAACGTAATTACAAAGTCAGATAACCCTGTACCAAATGCGCTGATCAAACCTCATTACCTACTCAATAAGACACATAATGCAGACACCCCCAGGCAAATACAAGACAACTCCTCCAATACTACTTTCGTATGCAACACTTAGTTGCTGACCTGGAATATCATTAACAAAATTAGCAGAGGCGGCGTTCGAAACGTCAGGAGGTTAACAACAAACGAACCAGAGATCACGCCTACGTCAGAGGCGGCGTTGCAATATAGCAACAAACACATAAGTTAACTCTCGCCTACATCTTCGTGCACAGATTGACTGGGCCTTGTCCATCACATGCCCTCAGGCAGAGGATCCTACAACGAAACGCCATGGGAAACGCCTTGCCCTTGGCGTGAGCTCTGGGTAACTACCGACACACACATGATAATATTCGCGCTCACTTGCGAGCTTAGTAGTAATTACAAACTAACCACGGTGTTATACACGACCGCAAAACTACATGCATGTTGCACGATAAATACACTGCATCATAAGCTTTAACATGGGAAGTCGTTTTAGTGGGTACTGCTGCACCAATGCAGGTGCCAGGTACTTTCAGAGTCCTATCCATTGAACAGGGGCCTGGAGAGTAATGGTATATGCACTCTCCAAGGTTTAAAACAAAAGCTTGTGTCATGGAACCGAAGTACTGTACTGTGGTGCCTCACAGTTAACAATGCAAGACGTATCACCTTAGCAAACACAAATAGCTTCACCAATTTCTAGAGGCATGCAATCTCTTACAACACAATGAACGCAAAGTCTGAAGAACAAATACTATTTCATCATAGAAGCGCATCAGACGTCACCACTGACGCGCCCGAAAATGAGCAAATGTGCTTCTCCTAGAACGCGCCCGCCCAGAGGTGCTTGACAGTCTAATAGAAGGGAAATCTGACGCTCAGGTCTCAAAGTATGCAAACAGCTATCATCTCCCCAGATTAGGTAACTATCAAGTCAGATAACGCTGTTCCCAATGCGCTGATCAGACTTCATTTCAAATATAGTAAGATACATAATGCAGACACCCCCAACCAAATCAAAGACACCTCTTCCAGTGCTATTTTCGTATGCAACACTTAGTTGCTGACCTGGAATATCATTAACAAAACGTGTAGAGGCGGCGCGGAAAAGTCAGGAGGTTAGCAACAAACGCATAAGGTACATCACGCCTACATCTTCGTGCGCAGAATGACTGGGCCTTGTCCATCACATGCCTTCAGGCAGAGGACCCGACAACGAAACGCCATGGGAAACGCCTTGCCCTTGGCGTGAGCTCTGGGTAACTGCCGACACACACATGATAATTTTCGCGCTCACTTGCGAGCTTAGAAGTAATTACACACTAACCGGCGTTTTATACGCTTTCTCTTAATCGCATGCTTGGTGCACGGTAAGTACACTGCAACAAACACTTTAACAGTGAAGGCATTTAAGCGGGTACTGCTGCACCAAAGCAGGTACCAGGTGCTTCCAGACTCTTTAAATTGCTCAAGGGCCTTGGGAGTAATCGTAAATGCAGCCTCCAACGCTTAAAGGAAACGGATATGTCGCCAAACTTAAGTACGCTACTGTAGTGACTCACGTCTAACCTGAGCCTGCAACGAGTACGGCCTCCGCATAGAATCTGTTCTCAAACTCACCAGAAAGCACAGTATGTACCAGTACACCACAGCTTAGTAAGAGCATAAGATCTTAGGTGTATACAAACTCTCGGAACACAATGAGCGCGAACACTGACGAACTGATACTATTTCATCATAGAAACGCATCAGACTAAACGCTTCACGCTCCCAAAGGTGATCAAATGTGCTGCTCTAAGAACGCTCCACCCCCAACGCACTTGAAATTATAATAGAGCGAGCACTGAAGCTCGCATCGCGCTTAAAACATGCAAACAGCTACAATCTCACGACACTAGGTAATTACAAAACCAGACGAAGCTCTTGGCAATGCGCTGATGAACCCTCGTTTTAAATACAGTAAGACACATACTGCAGATATTCCCATCCAAATCAGACAGCTCCTCTAATGCTACTTTCATATGCAACACCTAATTGCTGACCTGGAATATCACTAACAAAATGTGCAGAAGCAAACAAACCAGACATGACATCATACCTAACATCTTCGTCAAGAGAACGACTCGTATTAAGCGATCGCTTGCCTTCAGGCAGAGGACCCTACAGCGAAAAGCCATGGGAACGCCTTGCCATCGGCGTAAGCTTTAGGTCACTACCTACACACAGATAACTCTCGCAGGCAAGCTTGGTGGTATGCAAAAACTAACCGAGGTCTTATACGTGATCACAAAACCTCATGCATGGTCCACGATAAATACACTGTGCCACATGCTTAAACATGTGAAGGCGTTTTAGTGGATTCATTTGCTCCTATCCAGAACACAGAAACAACAGGGGAAACGCCTTGCCCTTGGCGTGAGCTCTGGGTAACTACCGACACACACATGATAATTGTCGCGCTCACATGCCAACTTAGTAGTAATTACAAACTAACCGAATTTTTATCCGCGATGCCATAACTGCCTGCATGGTGCACGATAGGTACACTGCTTCACATAATTTAATATATAAAGGCGTTTTAGTGGGTATTTCTACACCAGTAAGGTCCCAGGTAGTTTAAGATTCCTCTCCTTTGTACAAGTGCCATGGGGAGTAATCACATATACAACCTCCAAGGTTTAAAAGAAAAGCTTGTGTCATGGAACCGAAGTACTAGACTGTGCTGCTAATGGTTAACACTGTAATGCCAGCCCTACACCTTCCCTACAACACTAGTTTTTACACCAATTCCTAGAGGGATATCATATTTCACCGGCCAGATCCCATTAATAGAATTGTTCTTATTGCGGAAGAGCGCATTATTAACCAGTGCACCATTGCTTAATAAGAGCACAGGATCTTAAGGCTAAGCGATCACTCAGAACATCGTGAACGTATACAACTCAGAAATAATACTATTTCATCATAGCACTGCGTCAGACTCCATTAAATTTGTGCTACTGAAAGCACATTCCACCTCCACGTACTTTATATTAAAATAGACGAGAAGGCTATCCCTCGGGTCTCACCTACGATATGCAAAAACCTATGATCTCCTCACAGAAGGTAATTACAAAGTCAGATAACCCTGTACCAAATGCGCTGACCAAACCTCATTACAAACTCAGTAAGACACATAAGGCTGATACCCCCAACCCAATACAAGACAACTCCTCCAATAATACTTTCGTATGGAACACTTAGTTGTTGACCTGGAATATCATTAACAAAATGTGCAGAGGCGGCGTTGGAAACGTCAGAAGGTTAGCAACCAACGTATAAGGTACATCACGCCTACATCTTCGTGCACAGAATGACTGGGCCTTGTCCATCACATACCTTCAGGCAGAGGACCCTACAGCGAAACGCCGTGGGAAACGCCTTGCCCTTGGCATGAGCTCTGGGTAACTACCGACACACACATAATTTTCGCGCTCACTTGCGAGCTTAGTAGTAATTACAAACTAACCACGGTGTTATACACCACCGCAAAACTACATTCATGTTGCACGATATATACACTGCATCATAAGCTTTAACATGGGAAGTCGTTTTAGTGGGTACTGCTGCACCAATGCAGGTGCCAGGTACTTTCAGAGTCCTATCCATTGAACAGGGGCCCTGGAGAGTAATCGTATGTGCACCCTACAAGGTTTAAAACAAAAGCTTATGTCATGGAACCGAAGTACTGTACTGCGGTGCCTCACAGTTAACAATGCAAGACGTATCACCTTAGCAAACACAAATAGCTTCACCAATTTCTAGAGGCATGCAATCTCTTGCAACACAATGAACGCAAAGTCTGAAGAACAAATACTATTTCATCATAGAAACGCATCAGACGTCACCACTGACGCGCCCGAAAATGAGCAAATGTGCTTCTCCTAGACCATGCCGCCCCAGAGGTGCTTGACATTCTAATAGAAGGGAAATCTGACGCTCAGGTCTCAAAGTATGCAAACAGCTATCATCTCCCCAGAATAGGTAACTATCAAGTCAGATAACGCTGTTCCCAATAAGCTGATCAGACTTCATTTCAAATATAGTAAGATACATAACGCAGACACACCCTACCAAATCAAAGACACCTTCTCCAATGCTATTCTCGTATGCAACACTTAGTTGCTGACCTGGAATATCATTAACAAAATGTGCAGAGGCGGCGTTGGAAACGTCAGGAGTTTACCAACAAACAAACCATACATGATATCACGCCGAACATCTTCGTCCACAGAATGACTGGGCCTAGTCCAACACTCCCTTCGACAGAGTGCCCAACAGCGAAATGCCGTGGGAAACGCCTTGCCCTTGGCATGAGCTCTGGGTAACTGCCGACACAGAGATAAGTTTCGAGCTCCCATGCCAGCTTAGTAGTAATTACACACTAAGCGGTGTATTATACGCTTTCTCTTAACCGCATGCTTGGTGCACGGTAAGTCCACTGCAACAAATACTTTTAACAGTGATGGCGTTTAAGTGGGTACTGCTGCACTAAAGCAGGTACCAGGTGCTTCCAGACTCTTTAAATTGCTCAAGGGCCTTGGGGAGTAATCGTAAACCCAGCCTCCAACGCTTAAAGGAAATGGATATGTCGCTAAACATAAGTACGCTACTGTAGTGACTCACGTCTAACCTGAGCCTGCAACGAGTACGACCTCCGCATAGAATCTGTTCTCAAACTCACCAGAAAGCACAGTATGTACCAGTAAACCAAAGCTTAGTAAGAGCATAAGATCTTAGGTGTATACAAACTGTCGGAACACAATGAGCGCGAACACTGACGAACTGATACTATTTCATCATAGAAACGCATCAGACTAAACGCTTCACACTCCCGAAAATGATTAAATGTGCTTCCTTAAGAACGCTCCAACCCCAACGCACTTGAAATTATAATGGAAGAGAGCACCGAAGCTCACGTCGCGCTTAAAACATGCAAACAGCTACAATCTCACGACATTAGGTAATTACAAACCAGACGAAGCTCTTGGCAATGCGCTGATGAACCCTCGTTTTAAACACAGTAAGACACATACTGCAGATGTCCCCATCCAAATCAGACAGCTCCTCTAATGCTACTTTCATATGCAACACCTAATTGCTGACCTGGAATATCATTAACAAAATGTGCCGAAGCAAACAAACCAGACATGACATCATACCTAACATCTTCGTCAAGAGAACGACTGTGATTAAGCGATCACTTGCCTTCAGGCAGAGGACCCTACAGCGAAAAGCCATGGGAACGCCTTCCATCGGCGTAAGCTCTAGGTCACTACCGATACACAGATGGCTCTCGCAGGCAAGCTTGGTGGTATTCAAAGACTAACCGAGGTCTTATACGTGATCACAAAACCTCATGCATGGTGCACGATAAATACACTGTGCCACATAGTTTATTATGTGAAGGCGTTTTAGTGGAAACTGTTGCCCCTATGCAGGACACAGAGTTCCCGAAACCTGTCCATCGACCAAGGGCGTGGACAAATAATCCGATATGCACTTTTCAACATTTAATTGAAAAGCATATGTCGCCGAACGGAAGTACTCTCCTGTTCTTCTACATGGTAAACACCGGCCCGTCACTTGTACGACGTTGGCAGCCACAAGCAGCTTGTGCGACACTTTGTCAGCGATGTCACAATTCACATGCCTGATTTTCATTAATGGGATCTGTTCTTAATTAAGAAAAAAGCACACTATTAACCAGTACATCGCAATTTAATAACAACAGACGATCTTAAGAATAAGTAATCACTCGGAGCACCCCGACAGGGAACATTGTTGAATCATATTTCGTCAAAGAAACGCTGTGTGGTATACACCGCAGAGTGCAAAAAAATCAGCTTATTGGCACTTCTTTGAATACTCCACTCCCGACGTACTTAACATTTTAATAGTAGAGATGCCTGACGCTCACGCCGCGCTTAAAGACTGCGAACACCTAACTTACTTGCAGAATAGGTAATCATAACGCCCGACTACCCTCTATCAATGCGCTAACAAATCCTCATTTCAAATTCAATGACTCATAAAACCCTACCACATAATGTAATCCAAATCAATGACAAGCCCTCTAATGCCATATTAAAATGCCATACTAAACTGTTCATTTGGAATATCATAAGCGAAATACGCCTTAAATCGAAATGCCAAATAGATGACGACCACCTACGAAGAGCAGACAACATGCCTAACAGGACAGTACAGCGAAACACCGGGGGAAACGCCTTGCCCTTGGCGTGAGCTCTGGGTACCTACCAACACACACATGATAATTGTCGCGCTCATATGCGAGCTTAGTAGTAATTACAAACTAACCGAATTTTTATACGCAATGCCATAACTGCCTCCATGGTGCACGATAGGTACACTGCTTCACATAATTTAATATATAAAGGCGTTTTAGTGGGTATTTCTACACCAGTGAGGTCCCAGGTAGTTTTAAGATTCCCCTCCTTTGTACAAGTGCCATGGGGAGTAAACGCATATACAACCTCCAAGGTTTAAAAGAAAAGCTTGTGCCACAGAACCGAAGTACTGGACTGTGCTGCAAATGGTTAACATCGTGATGCCAGCCCTACGACCTTCCCTACAACACTAGTTTCTACACCAATTCCTAGAGGGATATCACATTTCACCGGCCAGATCCCATTAATAGAATTGTTCTTATTGCGGAAGAGCGCATTATTAACCAGTGCACCATAGCTTAATAAGAGCACAGGATCTTAAGGCTAAGCGATCACTCAGACCATCGTGAACGTGTACAACTCAGTACTAATACTATTTCATCATAGCTCTGCGTCAGACTACATTAAATTTGTGCTACTGAAAGCACATTCCACCCCAACGTACTTGATATTAAAATACAGGAGATGAAAATCCCTCGGATCTGACCTAAAATATGCAAAAACCTATGATCTTCCTACAGTAGGTAATTACAAAGTCAGATAATCCTGTAACAAATGCGCTGATCAAACCTCATTATAAACTCAGTAAGACACAAGGCTGATACCCCCAACCAAATACAAGACAACTCCTCCAATGATACTTTCGTATGCAACACTAAGTTGCTGACCTGGAATATCATTAACAAAATGTGCAGAGGCGGCGTTGGAAACGTCAGGAGGTTAGTAACAAACGAATAAGGTACATCACGCCTACATCTTCGTGCACAGAATGACTGGGCCTTGTCCATCACTTGCCTTCAGGCAGAGAACCCTACAACGAAACGCCATGGGAAACGCCTTGCCCTTGGCGTGAGCTCTGGGTAACTACCGACACACACATGATAATTTTTGCACTCACTTGCGAGCTTTGTAGTAATTACAAACTAACCACGGTGTTATAGACGACCGCAAAACTACGTGCATGTTGCACGGTAAATACACTGCATCATAAGCTTTAACATGGGAAGTCGTTTTAGTGGGTACTGCTGCACCAATGCAGGTACCAGGTACCTTCAGAGTCCTGTCCAATGTACAGGGGCCCTGGAGAGTAACCGTATGTGTACCCTCCAAGGTTTAAAACAAAAGCTTGTGTCATGGAACCAAAGTACTGTACTGTGATACGCACAGTTAACATCGGATATGCCAGCCGTACGACCTTCGCAACCACACATACCTTCTAGACCACCTTCTAGAGTGATGCCCAATTTCATCGGCCAGATGCCATTAGTACATCTGTTCTCAATTCGGAGGAGCGCATTGCACCACAACTTAATAAGAGCACAGGATCTTAAGGCCATGCAAACACCCAGAACATCATGAACGTGTACAACTCCGAAGAAATAATTCATCATAGCGCTGCGTCAGACTGCATTATTTCCTCTCCCAGAAAATTATCAATTTGTGCTTCTGAAAGCACATTCCACCTCCACGTACTTGATATTAAAATACAGGAGAAATTAATCCCTCGGATCACACTTAAAATATGCAAAAACCTATGAACACCCCACAAAACGTAATTACAAAGTCAGATAACCCTGTACCAAATGCGCTGATCAAACCTCATTACCTACTCAATAAGACACATAATGCAGACACCCCCAGGCAAATACAAGACAACTCCTCCAATACTACTTTCGTATGCAACACTTAGTTGCTGACCTGGAATATCATTAACAAAATTAGCAGAGGCGGCGTTCGAAACGTCAGGAGGTTAACAACAAACGAACCAGAGATCACGCCTACGTCAGAGGCGGCGTTGCAATATAGCAACAAACACATAAGTTAACTCTCGCCTACATCTTCGTGCACAGATTGACTGGGCCTTGTCCATCACATGCCCTCAGGCAGAGGATCTACAACGAAACGCCATGGGAAACGCCTTGCCCTTGGCGTGAGCTCTGGGTAACTACCGACACACACATGATAATATTCGCGCTCACTTGCGAGCTTAGTAGTAATTACAAACTAACCACGGTGTTATACACGACCGCAAAACTACATGCATGTTGCACGATAAATACACTGCATCATAAGCGTTAACATGGGAAGTCGTTTTAGTGGGTACTGCTGCACCAATGCAGGTGCCAGGTACTTTCAGAGTCCTATCCATTGAACAGGGGCCTGGAGAGTAATGGTATATGCACTCTCCAAGGTTTAAAACAAAAGCTTGTGTCATGGAACCGAAGTACTGTACTGTGGTGCCTCACAGTTAACAATGCAAGACGTATCACCTTAGCAAACACAAATAGCTTCACCAATTTCTAGAGGCATGCAATCTCTTACAACACAATGAACGCAAAGTCTGAAGAACAAATACTATTTCATCATAGAAGCGCATCAGACGTCACCACTGACGCGCCCGAAAATGAGCAAATGTGCTTCTCCTAGAACGCGCCCGCCCAGAGGTGCTTGACAGTCTAATAGAAGGGAAATCTGACGCTCAGGTCTCAAAGTATGCAAACAGCTATCATCTCCCCAGATTAGGTAACTATCAAGTCAGATAACGCTGTTCCCAATGCGCTGATCAGACTTCATTTCAAATATAGTAAGATACATAATGCAGACACCCCCAACCAAATCAAAGACACCTCTTCCAGTGCTATTTTCGCATGCAACACTTAGTTGCTGACCTGGAATATCATTAACAAAACGTGTAGAGGCGGCGCGGAAAAGTCAGGAGGTTAGCAACAAACGCATAAGGTACATCACGCCTACATCTTCGTGCGCAGAATGACTGGGCCTTGTCCATCACATGCCTTCAGGCAGAGGACCCGACAACGAAACGCCATGGAAAACGCCTTGCCCTTGGCGTGAGCTCTGGGTAACTGCCGACACACACATGATAATTTTCGCGCTCACTTGCGAGCTTAGTAGTAATTACACACTAACCGGCGTTTTATACGCTTTCTCATAATCGCATGCTTGGTGCACGGTAAGTACACTGCAACAAACACTTTAACAGTGAAGGCATTTAAGCGGGTACTGCTGCACCAAAGCAGGTACCAGGTGCTTCCAGACTCTTTAAATTGCTCAAGGGCCTTGGGGAGTAATCGTAAATGCAGCCTCCAACGCTTAAAGGAAACGGATATGTCGCCAAACTTAAGTACGCTACTGTAGTGACTCACGTCTAACCTGAGCCTGCAACGAGTACGACCTCCGCATAGAATCTGTTCTCAAACTCACCAGAAAGCACAGTATGTACCAGTACACCACAGCTTAGTAAGAGCATAAGATCTTAGGTGTATACAAACTCTCGGAACACAATGAGCGCGAACACTGACGAACTGATACTATTTCATCATAGAAACGCATCAGACTAAACGCTTCACGCTCCCAAAGGTGATCAAATGTGCTGCTCTAAGAACGCTCCACCCCCAACGCACTTGAAATTATAATAGAGCGAGCTCCGAAGCTCGCGTCGCGCTTAAAACATGCAAACAGCTACAATCTCACGACACTAGGTAATTACAAAACCAGACGAAGCTCTTGGCAATGCGCTGATGAACCCTCGTTTTAAATACAGTAAGACACATACTGCAGATATTCCCATCCAAATCAGACAGCTCCTCTAATGCTACTTTCATATGCAACACCTAATTGCTGACCTGGAATATCACTAACAAAATGTGCAGAAGCAAACAAACCAGACATGACATCATACCTAACATCTTCGTCAAGAGAACGACTCGTATTAAGCGATCGCTTGCCTTCAGGCAGAGAACCCTACAGCGAAAAGCCATGGGAACGCCTTGCCATCGGCGTAAGCTTTAGGTCACTACCTACACACAGATAACTCTCGCAGGCAAGCTTGGTGGTATGCAAAAACTAACCGAGGTCTTATACGTGATCACAAAACCTCATGCATGGTCCACGATAAATACACTGTGCCACAGTCTTAAACATGTGAAGGCGTTTTAGTGGATTCATTTGCTCCTATCCAGAACACAGAAACAACAGGGGAAACGCCTTGCCCTTGGCGTGAGCTCTGGGTAACTACCGACACACACATGATAATTGTCGCGCTCACATGCCAGCTTAGTAGTAATTACAAACTAACCGAATTTTTATCCGTGATGCCATAACTGCCTGCATGGTGCACGATAGGTACACTGCTTCACATAATTTAATATATAAAGGCGTTTTAGTGGGTATTTCTACACCAGTAAGGTCCCAGGTAGTTTAAGATTCCTCTCCTTTGTACAAGTGCCATGGGGAGTAATCACATATACAACCTCCAAGGTTTAAAAGAAAAGCTTGTGTCATGGAACCGAAGTACTAGACTGTGCTGCTAATGGTTAACACTGTAATGCCAGCCCTACACCTTCCCTACAACACTAGTTTTTACACCAATTCCTAGAGGGATATCATATTTCACCGGCCAGATCCCATTAATAGAATTGTTCTTATTGCGGAAGAGCGCATTATTAACCAGTGCACCATTGCTTAATAAGAGCACAGGATCTTAAGGCTAAGCGATCACTCAGAACATCGTGAACGTATACAACTCAGAAATAATACTATTTCATCATAGCACTGCGTCAGACTCCATTAAATTTGTGCTACTGAAAGCACATTCCACCTCCACGTACTTTATATTAAAATAGACGAGAAGGCTATCCCTCGGGTCTCACCTACGATATGCAAAAACCTATGATCTCCTCACAGAAGGTAATTACAAAGTCAGATAACCCTGTACCAAATGCGCTGACCAAACCTCATTACAAACTCAGTAAGACACATAAGGCTGATACCCCCAACCCAATACAAGACAACTCCTCCAATAATACTTTCGTATGGAACACTTAGTTGTTGACCTGGAATATCATTAACAAAATGTGCAGAGGCGGCGTTGTAAACGTCAGAAGGTTAGCAACCAACGTATAAGGTACATCACGCCTACATCTTCGTGCACAGAATGACTGGGCCTTGTCCATCACATACCTTCAGGCAGAGGACCCTACAGCGAAACGCCGTGGGAAACGCCTTGCCCTTGGCATGAGCTCTGGGTAACTACCGACACACACATAATTTTCGCGCTCACTTGCGAGCTTAGTAGTAATTACAAACTAACCACGGTGTTATACACCACCGCAAAACTACATTCATGTTGCACGATATATACACTGCATCATAAGCTTTAACATGGGAAGTCGTTTTAGTGGGTACTGCTGCACCAATGCAGGTGCCAGGTACTTTCAGAGTCCTATCCATTGAACAGGGGCCCTGGAGAGTAATCGTATGTGCACCCTACAAGGTTTAAAACAAAAGCTTATGTCATGGAACCGAAGTACTGTACTGCGGTGCCTCACAGTTAACAATGCAAGACGTATCACCTTAGCAAACACAAATAGCTTCACCAATTTCTAGAGGCATGCAATCTCTTGCAACACAATGAACGCAAAGTCTGAAGAACAAATACTATTTCATCATAGAAACGCATCAGACGTCACCACTGACGCGCCCGAAAATGAGCAAATGTGCTTCTCCTAGACCATGCCGCCCCAGAGGTGCTTGACATTCTAATAGAAGGGAAATCTGACGCTCAGGTCTCAAAGTATGCAAACAGCTATCATCTCCCCAGAATAGGTAACTATCAAGTCAGATAACGCTGTTCCCAATAAGCTGATCAGACTTCATTTCAAATATAGTAAGATACATAACGCAGACACACCCTACCAAATCAAAGACACCTTCTCCAATGCTATTCTCGTATGCAACACTTAGTTGCTGACCTGGAATATCATTAACAAAATGTGCAGAGGCGGCGTTGGAAACGTCAGGAGTTTACCAACAAACAAACCATACATGATATCACGCCGAACATCTTCGTCCACAGAATGACTGGGCCTAGTCCAACACTCCCTTCGACAGAGTGCCCAACAGCGAAATGCCGTGGGAAACGCCTTGCCCTTGGCATGAGCTCTGGGTAACTGCCGACACAGAGATAAGTTTCGAGCTCCCATGCCAGCTTAGTAGTAATTACACACTAAGCGGTGTATTATACGCTTTCTCTTAACCGCATGCTTGGTGCACGGTAAGTCCACTGCAACAAATACTTTTAACAGTGATGGCGTTTAAGTGGGTACTGCTGCACTAAAGCAGGTACCAGGTGCTTCCAGACTCTTTAAATTGCTCAAGGGCCTTGGGGAGTAATCGTAAACCCAGCCTCCAACGCTTAAAGGAAATGGATATGTCGCTAAACATAAGTACGCTACTGTAGTGACTCACGTCTAACCTGAGCCTGCAACGAGTACGACCTCCGCATAGAATCTGTTCTCAAACTCACCAGAAAGCACAGTATGTACCAGTAAACCAAAGCTTAGTAAGAGCATAAGATCTTAGGTGTATACAAACTGTCGGAACACAATGAGCGCGAACACTGACGAACTGATACTATTTCATCATAGAAACGCATCAGACTAAACGCTTCACACTCCCGAAAATGATTAAATGTGCTTCTTTAAGAACGCTCCAACCCCAACGCACTTGAAATTATAATGGAAGAGAGCACCGAAGCTCACGTCGCGCTTAAAACATGCAAACAGCTACAATCTCACGACATTAGGTAATTACAAACCAGACGAAGCTCTTGGCAATGCGCTGATGAACCCTCGTTTTAAACACAGTAAGACACATACTGCAGATGTCCCCATCCAAATCAGACAGCTCCTCTAATGCTACTTTCATATGCAACACCTAATTGCTGACCTGGAATATCATTAACAAAATGTGCCGAAGCAAACAAACCAGACATGACATCATACCTAACATCTTCGTCAAGAGAACGACTGTGATTAAGCGATCACTTGCCTTCAGGCAGAGGACCCTACAGCGAAAAGCCATGGGAACGCCTTCCATCGGCGTAAGCTCTAGGTCACTACCGATACACAGATGGCTCTCGCAGGCAAGCTTGGTGGTATTCAAAGACTAACCGAGGTCTTATACGTGATCACAAAACCTCATGCATGGTGCACGATAAATACACTGTGCCACATAGTTTATTATGTGAAGGCGTTTTAGTGGAAACTGTTGCCCCTATGCAGGACACAGAGTTCCCGAAACCTGTCCATCGACCAAGGGCGTGGACAAATAATCCGATATGCACTTTTCAACATTTAATTGAAAAGCATATGTCGCCGAACGGAAGTACTCTCCTGTTCTTCTACATGGTAAACACCGGCCCGTCACTTGTACGACGTTGGCAGCCACAAGCAGCTTGTGCGACACTTTGTCAGCGATGTCACAATTCACATGCCTGATTTTCATTAATGGGATCTGTTCTTAATTAAGAAAAAAGCACACTATTAACCAGTACATCGCAATTTAATAACAACAGACGATCTTAAGAATAAGTAATCACTCGGAGCACCCCGACAGGGAACATTGTTGAATCATATTTCGTCAAAGAAACGCTGTGTGGTATACACCGCAGAGTGCAAAAAAATCAGCTTATTGGCACTTCTTTGAATACTCCACTCCCGACGTACTTAACATTTTAATAGAAGAGATGCCTGACGCTCACGCCCCGCTTAAAGACTGCGAACACCTAACTTACTTGCAGAATAGGTAATCATAACGCCCGACTACCCTCTATCAATGCGCTAACAAATCCTCATTTCAAATTCAATAAGACGCATAAAACCCTAGCACATAATGTCATCCATATCAATGACAAGCCCTCTAATGCCATATTAAAATGCCATACTAAACTGTTCATTTGGAATATCATAAGCGAAATACGCCTTAAATCGAAACGCCAAATAGATGACGACCACCTACGAAGAGCAGACAATTTGCCTAAAAGGACACTACAGCGAAACACCGGGAGAAACGCCTTGCCCTTGGCGTGAGCTCTGGGTACCTACCAACACACACATGATAATTGTCGCGCTCATATGCGAGCTTAGTAGTAATTACAAACTAACCGAATTTTTATACGCAATGCCATAACTGCCTGCATGGTGCACGATAGGTACACTGCTTCACATAATTTAATATATAAAGGCGTTTTAGTGGGTATTTCTACACCAGTAAGGTCCCAGGTAGTTCAAGATTCCTCTCCTTTGTACAAGTGCCATGGGGAGTAATCGCGTATACACCCTCCAAGGTTTAAAAGAAAAGCTTGTGCCACAGAACCGAAGTACTGGACTGTGCTGCAAATGGTTAACACCGTGATGCCAGCCTTACGACCTTCCCTACAACACTAGTTTCTACACCAATTCCTATAGGGATATCACATTTCACCGGCCAGATCCCATTAATAGAATTGTTCTTATTGCGGAAGAGCGCATTATTAACCAGTGCACCATAGCTTAATAAGAGCACAGGATCTTAAGGCTAAGCGATCACTCAGACCATCGTGAACGTGTACAACTCAGTGCTAATACTATTTCATCATAGCTCTGCGTCAGACTACATTAAATTTGTGCTACTGAAAGCACATTCCACCCCAACGTACTTGATATTAAAATATAGGAGATGAAAATCCCTCGGATCTGACTTAAAATATGCAAAAACCTATGATCTTCCCACAGTAGGTAATTACAAAGTCAGATAATCCTGTAACAAATGCGCTGATCAAACCTCATTACAAACTCAGTAAGACACAAGGCTGATACCCCCAACCAAATACAAGACAACTCCTCCAATGATACTTTCGTATGCAACACTAAGTTGCTGACCTGGAATATCATTAACAAAATGTGCAGAGGCGGCGTTGGAAACGTCAGGAGGTTAGCAACAAACGAATAAGGTACATCACGCCTACATCTTCGTGCACAGAATGACTGGGCCTTGTCCATCACTTGCCTTCAGGCAGAGAACCCTACAACGAAACGCCATGGGAAACGCCTTGCCCTTGGCGTGAGCTCTGGGTAACTACTGACACACACATGATAATTTTCGCGCTCACTTGCGAGCTTTGTAGTAATTACAAACTAACCACGGTGTTATAGACGACCGCAAAACTACGTGCATGTTGCACGGTAAATACACTGCATCATAAGCTTTAACATGGGAAGTCGTTTTAGTGGGTACTGCTGCACCAATGCAGGTACCAGGTACCTTCAGAGTCCTGTCCAATGTACAGGGGCCCTGGAGAGTAACCGTATGTGTACCCTCCAAGGTTTAAAACAAAAGCTTGTGTCATGGAACCAAAGTACTGTACTGTGATACGCACAGTTAACATCGGATATGCCAGCCGTACGACCTTCGCAACCACACATACCTTCTAGACCACCTTCTAGAGTGATGCCCAATTTCATCGGCCAGATGCCATTAGTACATCTGTTCTCAATTCGGAGGAGCGCATTGCACCACAACTTAATAAGAGCACAGGATCTTAAGGCCATGCAAACACCCAGAACATCATGAACGTGTACAACTCCGAAGAAATAATTCATCATAGCGCTGCGTCAGACTGCATTATTTCCTCTCCCAGAAAATTATCAATTTGTGCTTCTGAAAGCACATTCCACCTCCACGTACTTGATATTAAAATACAGGAGAAATTAATCCCTCGGATCACACTTAAAATATGCAAAAACCTATGAACACCCCACAAAACGTAATTACAAAGTCAGATAACCCTGTACCAAATGCGCTGATCAAACCTCATTACCTACTCAATAAGACACATAATGCAGACACCCCCAGGCAAATACAAGACAACTCCTCCAATACTACTTTCGTATGCAACACTTAGTTGCTGACCTGGAATATCATTAACAAAATTAGCAGAGGCGGCGTTCGAAACGTCAGGAGGTTAACAACAAACGAACCAGAGATCACGCCTACGTCAGAGGCGGCGTTGCAATATAGCAACAAACACATAAGTTAACTCTCGCCTACATCTTCGTGCACAGATTGACTGGGCCTTGTCCATCACATGCCCTCAGGCAGAGGATCCTACAATGAAACGCCATGGGAAACGCCTTGCCCTTGGCGTGAGCTCTGGGTAACTACCGACACACACATGATAATATTCCCGCTCACTTGCGAGCTTAGTAGTAATTACAAACTAACCACGGTGTTATACACGACCGCAAAACTACATGCATGTTGCACGATAAATACACTGCATCATAAGCTTTAACATGGGAAGTCGTTTTAGTGGGTACTGCTGCACCAATGCAGGTGCTAGGTACTTTCAGAGTCCTATCCATTGAACAGGGGCCTGGAGAGTAATGGTATATGCACTCTCCAAGGTTTAAAACAAAAGCTTGTGTCATGGAACCGAAGTACTGTACTGTGGTGCCTCACAGTTAACAATGCAAGACGTATCACCTTAGCAAACACAAATAGCTTCACCAATTTCTAGAGGCATGCAATCTCTTACAACACAATGAACGCAAAGTCTGAAGAACAAATACTATTTCATCATAGAAGCGCATCAGACGTCACCACTGACGCGCCCGAAAATGAGCAAATGTGCTTCTCCTAGAACGCGCCCGCCCAGAGGTGCTTGACAGTCTAATAGAAGGGAAATCTGACGCTCAGGTCTCAAAGTATGCAAACAGCTATCATCTCCCCAGATTAGGTAACTATCAAGTCAGATAACGCGGTTCCCAATGCGCTGATCAGACTTCATTTCAAATATAGTAAGATACATAATGCAGACACCCCCAACCAAATCAAAGACACCTCTTCCAGTGCTATTTTCGTATGCAACACTTAGTTGCTGACCTGGAATATCATTAACAAAACGTGTAGAGGCGGCGCGGAAAAGTCAGGAGGTTAGCAACAAACGCATAAGGTACATCACGCCTACATCTTCGTGCGCAGAATGACTGGGCCTTGTCCATCACATGCCTTCAGGCAGAGGACCCGACAACGAAACGCCATGGGAAACGCCTTGCCCTTGGCGTGAGCTCTGGGTAACTGCCGACACACACATGATAATTTTCGCGCTCACTTGCGAGCTTAGAAGTAATTACACACTAACCGGCGTTTTATACGCTTTCTCTTAATCGCATGCTTGGTGCACGGTAAGTACACTGCAACAAACACTTTAACAGTGAAGGCATTTAAGCGGGTACTGCTGCACCAAAGCAGGTACCAGGTGCTTCCAGACTCTTTAAATTGCTCAAGGGCCTTGGGAGTAATCGTAAATGCAGCCTCCAACGCTTAAAGGAAACGGATATGTCGCCAAACTTAAGTACGCTACTGTAGTGACTCACGTCTAACCTGAGCCTGCAACGAGTACGGCCTCCGCATAGAATCTGTTCTCAAACTCACCAGAAAGCACAGTATGTACCAGTACACCACAGCTTAGTAAGAGCATAAGATCTTAGGTGTATACAAACTCTCGGAACACAATGAGCGCGAACACTGACGAACTGATACTATTTCATCATAGAAACGCATCAGACTAAACGCTTCACGCTCCCAAAGGTGATCAAATGTGCTGCTCTAAGAACGCTCCACCCCCAACGCACTTGAAATTATAATAGAGCGAGCACTGAAGCTCGCATCGCGCTTAAAACATGCAAACAGCTACAATCTCACGACACTAGGTAATTACAAAACCAGACGAAGCTCTTGGCAATGCGCTGATGAACCCTCGTTTTAAATATAGTAAGACACATACTGCAGATATTCCCATCCAAATCAGACAGCTCCTCTAATGCTACTTTCATATGCAACACCTAATTGCTGACCTGGAATATCACTAACAAAATGTGCAGAAGCAAACAAACCAGACATGACATCATACCTAACATCTTCGTCAAGAGAACGACTCGTATTAAGCGATCGCTTGCCTTCAGGCAGAGGACCCTACAGCGAAAAGCCATGGGAACGCCTTGCCATCGGCGTAAGCTTTAGGTCACTACCTACACACAGATAACTCTCGCAGGCAAGCTTGGTGGTATGCAAAAACTAACCGAGGTCTTATACGTGATCACAAAACCTCATGCATGGTCCACGATAAATACACTGTGCCACATGCTTAAACATGTGAAGGCGTTTTAGTGGACTCATTTGCTCCTATCCAGAACACAGAAACAACAGGGGAAACGCCTTGCCCTTGGCGTGAGCTCTGGGTAACTACCGACACACACATGATAATTGTCGCGCTCACATGCCAACTTAGTAGTAATTACAAACTAACCGAATTTTTATCCGCGATGCCATAACTGCCTGCATGGTGCACGATAGGTACACTGCTTCACATAATTTAATATATAAAGGCGTTTTAGTGGGTATTTCTACACCAGTAAGGTCCCAGGTAGTTTAAGATTCCTCTCCTTTGTACAAGTGCCATGGGGAGTAATCACATATACAACCTCCAAGGTTTAAAAGAAAAGCTTGTGTCATGGAACCGAAGTACTAGACTGTGCTGCTAATGGTTAACACTGTAATGCCAGCCCTACACCTTCCCTACAACACTAGTTTTTACACCAATTCCTAGAGGGATATCATATTTCACCGGCCAGATCCCATTAATAGAATTGTTCTTATTGCGGAAGAGCGCATTATTAACCAGTGCACCATTGCTTAATAAGAGCACAGGATCTTAAGGCTAAGCGATCACTCAGAACATCGTGAATGTATACAACTCAGAAATAATACTATTTCATCATAGCACTGCGTCAGACTCCATTAAATTTGTGCTACTGAAAGCACATTCCACCTCCACGTACTTTATATTAAAATAGACGAGAAGGCTATCCCTCGGGTCTCACCTACGATATGCAAAAACCTATGATCTCCTCACAGAAGGTAATTACAAAGTCAGATAACCCTGTACCAAATGCGCTGACCAAACCTCATTACAAACTCAGTAAGACACATAAGGCTGATACCCCCAACCCAATACAAGACAACTCCTCCAATAATACTTTCGTATGGAACACTTAGTTGCTGACCTGGAATATCATTAACAAAATGTGCAGAGGCGGCGTTGGAAACGTCAGAAGGTTAGCAACCAACGTATAAGGTACATCACGCCTACATCTTCGTGCACAGAATGACTGGGCCTTGTCCATCACATACCTTCAGGCAGAGGACCCTACAGCGAAACGCCGTGGGAAACGCCTTGCCCTTGGCATGAGCTCTGGGTAACTACCGACACACACATAATTTTCGCGCTCACTTGCGAGCTTAGTAGTAATTACAAACTAACCACGGTGTTATACACCACCGCAAAACTACATTCATGTTGCACGATATATACACTGCATCATAAGCTTTAACATGGGAAGTCGTTTTAGTGGGTACTGCTGCACCAATGCAGGTGCCAGGTACTTTCAGAGTCCTATCCATTGAACAGGGGCCCTGGAGAGTAATCGTATGTGCACCCTACAAGGTTTAAAACAAAAGCTTATGTCATGGAACCGAAGTACTGTACTGCGGTGCCTCACAGTTAACAATGCAAGACGTATCACCTTAGCAAACACAAATAGCTTCACCAATTTCTAGAGGCATGCAATCTCTTGCAACACAATGAACGCAAAGTCTGAAGAACAAATACTATTTCATCATAGAAACGCATCAGACGTCACCACTGACGCGCCCGAAAATGAGCAAATGTGCTTCTCCTAGACCATGCCGCCCCAGAGGTGCTTGACATTCTAATAGAAGGGAAATCTGACGCTCAGGTCTCAAAGTATGCAAACAGCTATCATCTCCCCAGAATAGGTAACTATCAAGTCAGATAACGCTGTTCCCAATAAGCTGATCAGACTTCATTTCAAATATAGTAAGATACATAACGCAGACACACCCTACCAAATCAAAGACACCTTCTCCAATGCTATTCTCGTATGCAACACTTAGTTGCTGACCTGGAATATCATTAACAAAATGTGCAGAGGCGGCGTTGGAAACGTCAGGAGTTTACCAACAAACAAACCATACATGATATCACGCCGAACATCTTCGTCCACAGAATGACTGGGCCTAGTCCAACACTCCCTTCGACAGAGTGCCCAACAGCGAAATGCCGTGGGAAACGCCTTGCCCTTGGCATGAGCTCTGGGTAACTGCCGACACAGAGATAAGTTTCGAGCTCCCATGCCAGCTTAGTAGTAATTACACACTAAGCGGTGTATTATACGCTTTCTCTTAACCGCATGCTTGGTGCACGGTAAGTCCACTGCAACAAATACTTTTAACAGTGATGGCGTTTAAGTGGGTACTGCTGCACTAAAGCAGGTACCAGGTGCTTCCAGACTCTTTAAATTGCTCAAGGGCCTTGGGGAGTAATCGTAAACCCAGCCTCCAACGCTTAAAGGAAATGGATATGTCGCTAAACATAAGTACGCTACTGTAGTGACTCACGTCTAACCTGAGCCTGCAACGAGTACGACCTCCGCATAGAATCTGTTCTCAAACTCACCAGAAAGCACAGTATGTACCAGTAAACCAAAGCTTAGTAAGAGCATAAGATCTTAGGTGTATACAAACTGTCGGAACACAATGAGCGCGAACACTGACGAACTGATACTATTTCATCATAGAAACGCATCAGACTAAACGCTTCACACTCCCGAAAATGATTAAATGTGCTTCTTTAAGAACGCTCCAACCCCAACGCACTTGAAATTATAATGGAAGAGAGCACCGAAGCTCACGTCGCGCTTAAAACATGCAAACAGCTACAATCTCACGACATTAGGTAATTACAAACCAGACGAAGCTCTTGGCAATGCGCTGATGAACCCTCGTTTTAAACACAGTAAGACACATACTGCAGATGTCCCCATCCAAATCAGACAGCTCCTCTAATGCTACTTTCATATGCAACACCTAATTGCTGACCTGGAATATCATTAACAAAATGTGCCGAAGCAAACAAACCAGACATGACATCATACCTAACATCTTCGTCAAGAGAACGACTGTGATTAAGCGATCACTTGCCTTCAGGCAGAGGACCCTACAGCGAAAAGCCATGGGAACGCCTTCCATCGGCGTAAGCTCTAGGTCACTACCGATACACAGATGGCTCTCGCAGGCAAGCTTGGTGGTATTCAAAGACTAACCGAGGTCTTATACGTGATCACAAAACCTCATGCATGGTGCACGATAAATACACTGTGCCACATAGTTTATTATGTGAAGGCGTTTTAGTGGAAACTGTTGCCCCTATGCAGGACACAGAGTTCCCGAAACCTGTCCATCGACCAAGGGCGTGGACAAATAATCCGATATGCACTTTTCAACATTTAATTGAAAAGCATATGTCGCCGAACGGAAGTACTCTCCTGTTCTTCTACATGGTAAACACCGGCCCGTCACTTGTACGACGTTGGCAGCCACAAGCAGCTTGTGCGACACTTTGTCAGCGATGTCACAATTCACATGCCTGTTTTGCATTAATGGGATCTGTTCTTAATTAAGAAAAAAGCACACTATTAACCAGTACATCGCAATTTAATAACAACAGACGATCTTAAGAATAAGTAATCACTCGGAGCACCCCGACAGGGAACATTGTTGAATCATATTTCGTCAAAGAAACGCTGTGTGGTATACACCGCAGAGTGCAAAAAAATCAGCTTATTGGCACTTCTTTGAATACTCCACTCCCGACGTACTTAACATTTTAATAGTAGAGATGCCTGACGCTCACGCCCCGCTTAAAGACTGCGAACACCTAACTTACTTGCAGAATAGGTAATCATAACGCCCGACTACCCTCTATCAATGCGCTAACAAATCCTCATTTCAAATTCAATGACTCATAAAACCCTACCACATAATGTAATCCAAATCAATGACAAGCCCTCTAATGCCATATTAAAATGCCATACTAAACTGTTCATTTGGAATATCATAAGCGAAATACGCCTTAAATCGAAACGCCAAATAGATGACGACCACCTACGAAGAGCAGACAACATGCCTAACAGGACACTACAGCGAAACACCGGGGGAAACGCCTTGCCCTTGGCGTGAGCTCTGGGTACCTACCAACACACACATGATAATTGTCGCGCTCATATGCGAGCTTAGTAGTAATTACAAACTAACCGAATTTTTATACGCAATGCCATAACTGCCTGCATGGTGCACGATAGGTACACTGCTTCACATAATTTAATATATAAAGGCGTTTTAGTGGGTATTTCTACACCAGTGAGGTCCCAGGTAGTTTTAAGATTCCCCTCCTTTGTACAAGTGCCATGGGGAGTAAACGCATATACAACCTCCAAGGTTTAAAAGAAAAGCTTGTGCCACAGAACCGAAGTACTGGACTGTGCTGCAAATGGTTAACATCGTGATGCCAGCCCTACGACCTTCCCTACAACACTAGTTTCTACACCAATTCCTAGAGGGATATCACATTTCACCGGCCAGATCCCATTAATAGAATTGTTCTTATTGCGGAAGAGCGCATTATTAACCAGTGCACCATAGCTTAATAAGAGCACAGGATCTTAAGGCTAAGCGATCACTCAGACCATCGTGAACGTGTACAACTCAGTACTAATACTATTTCATCATAGCTCTGCGTAAGACTACATTAAATTTGTGCTACTGAAAGCACATTCCACCCCAACGTACTTGATATTAAAATACAGGAGATGAAAATCCCTCGGATCTGACCTAAAATATGCAAAAACCTATGATCTTCCTACAGTAGGTAATTACAAAGTCAGATAATCCTGTAACAAATGCGCTGATCAAACCTCATTACAAACTCAGTAAGACACAAGGCTGATACCCCCAACCAAATACAAGACAACTCCTCCAATGATACTTTCGTATGCAACACTAAGTTGCTGACCTGGAATATCATTAACAAAATGTGCAGAGGCGGCGTTGGAAACGTCAGGAGGTTAGTAACAAACGAATAAGGTGCATCACGCCTACATCTTCGTGCACAGAATGACTGGGCCTTGTCCATCACTTGCCTTCAGGCAGAGAACCCTACAACGAAACGCCATGGGAAACGCCTTGCCCTTGGCGTGAGCTCTGGGTAACTACCGACACACACATGATAATTTTTGCACTCACTTGCGAGCTTTGTAGTAATTACAAACTAACCACGGTGTTATAGACGACCGCAAAACTACGTGCATGTTGCACGGTAAATACACTGCATCATAAGCTTTAACATGGGAAGTCGTTTTAGTGGGTACTGCTGCACCAATGCAGGTACCAGGTACCTTCAGAGTCCTGTCCAATGTACAGGGGCCCTGGAGAGTAACCGTATGTGTACCCTCCAAGGTTTAAAACAAAAGCTTGTGTCATGGAACCAAAGTACTGTACTGTGATACGCACAGTTAACATCGGATATGCCAGCCGTACGACCTTCGCAACCACACATACCTTCTAGACCACCTTCTAGAGTGATGCCCAATTTCATCGGCCAGATGCCATTAGTACATCTGTTCTCAATTCGGAGGAGCGCATTGCACCACAACTTAATAAGAGCACAGGATCTTAAGGCCATGCAAACACCCAGAACATCATGAACGTGTACAACTCCGAAGAAATAATTCATCATAGCGCTGCGTCAGACTGCATTATTTCCTCTCCCAGAAAATTATCAATTTGTGCTTCTGAAAGCACATTCCACCTCCACGTACTTGATATTAAAATACAGGAGAAATTAATCCCTCGGATCACACTTAAAATATGCAAAAACCTATGAACACCCCACAAAACGTAATTACAAAGTCAGATAACCCTGTACCAAATGCGCTGATCAAACCTCATTACCTACTCAATAAGACACATAATGCAGACACCCCCAGGCAAATACAAGACAACTCCTCCAATACTACTTTCGTATGCAACACTTAGTTGCTGACCTGGAATATCATTAACAAAATTAGCAGAGGCGGCGTTCGAAACGTCAGGAGGTTAACAACAAACGAACCAGAGATCACGCCTACGTCAGAGGCGGCGTTGCAATATAGCAACAAACACATAAGTTAACTCTCGCCTACATCTTCGTGCACAGATTGACTGGGCCTTGTCCATCACATGCCCTCAGGCAGAGGATCTACAACGAAACGCCATGGGAAACGCCTTGCCCTTGGCGTGAGCTCTGGGTAACTACCGACACACACATGATAA
The DNA here is from genome assembly GCA_030765055.1 of Mantis religiosa. NCBI lineage: Eukaryota > Metazoa > Arthropoda > Insecta > Mantodea > Mantidae > Mantis > Mantis religiosa. Next base: position 14,715,242 of record CM060951.1, read on the forward strand.
TATTCGCGCTCACTTGCGAGCTTAGTAGTAATTACAAACTAACCACGGTGTTATACACGACCGCAAAACTACATGCATGTTGCACGATAAATACACTGCATCATAAGCTTTAACATGGGAAGTCGTTTTAGTGGGTACTGCTGCACCAATGCAGGTGCCAGGTACTTTCAGAGTCCTATCCATTGAACAGGGGCCTGGAGAGTAATGGTATATGCACTCTCCAAGGTTTAAAACAAAAGCTTGTGTCATGGAACCGAAGTACTGTACTGTGGTGCCTCACAGTTAACAATGCAAGACGTATCACCTTAGCAAACACAAATAGCTTCACCAATTTCTAGAGGCATGCAATCTCTTACAACACAATGAACGCAAAGTCTGAAGAACAAATACTATTTCATCATAGAAGCGCATCAGACGTCACCACTGACGCGCCCGAAAATGAGCAAATGTGCTTCTCCTAGAACGCGCCCGCCCAGAGGTGCTTGACAGTCTAATAGAAGGGAAATCTGATGCTCAGGTCTCAAAGTATGCAAACAGCTATCATCTCCCCAGATTAGGTAACTATCAAGTCAGATAACGCTGTTCCCAATGCGCTGATCAGACTTCATTTCAAATATAGTAAGATACATAATGCAGACACCCCCAACCAAATCAAAGACACCTCTTCCAGTGCTATTTTCGCATGCAACACTTAGTTGCTGACCTGGAATATCATTAACAAAACGTGTAGAGGCGGCGCGGAAAAGTCAGGAGGTTAGCAACAAACGCATAAGGTACATCACGCCTACATCTTCGTGCGCAGAATGACTGGGCCTTGTCCATCACATGCCTTCAGGCAGAGGACCCGACAACGAAACGCCATGGAAAACGCCTTGCCCTTGGCGTGAGCTCTGGGTAACTGCCGACACACACATGATAATTTTCGCGCTCACTTGCGAGCTTAGTAGTAATTACACACTAACCGGCGTTTTATACGCTTTCTCATAATCGCATGCTTGGTGCACGGTAAGTACACTGCAACAAACACTTTAACAGTGAAGGCATTTAAGCGGGTACTGCTGCACCAAAGCAGGTACCAGGTGCTTCCAGACTCTTTAAATTGCTCAAGGGCCTTGGGGAGTAATCGTAAATGCAGATTCCAACGCTTAAAGGAAACGGATATGTCGCCAAACTTAAGTACGCTACTGTAGTGACTCACGTCTAACCTGAGCCTGCAACGAGTACGACCTCCGCATAGAATCTGTTCTCAAACTCACCAGAAAGCACAGTATGTACCAGTACACCACAGCTTAGTAAGAGCATAAGATCTTAGGTGTATACAAACTCTCGGAACACAATGAGCGCGAACACTGACGAACTGATACTATTTCATCATAGAAACGCATCAGACTAAACGCTTCACGCTCCCAAAGGTGATCAAATGTGCTGCTCTAAGAACGCTCCACCCCCAACGCACTTGAAATTATAATAGAGCGAGCTCCGAAGCTCGCGTCGCGCTTAAAACATGCAAACAGCTACAATCTCACGACACTAGGTAATTACAAAACCAGACGAAGCTCTTGGCAATGCGCTGATGAACCCTCGTTTTAAATACAGTAAGACACATACTGCAGATATTCCCATCCAAATCAGACAGCTCCTCTAATGCTACTTTCATATGCAACACCTAATTGCTGACCTGGAATATCACTAACAAAATGTGCAGAAGCAAACAAACCAGACATGACATCATACCTAACATCTTCGTCAAGAGAACGACTCGTATTAAGCGATCGCTTGCCTTCAGGCAGAGAACCCTACAGCGAAAAGCCATGGGAACGCCTTGCCATCGGCGTAAGCTTTAGGTCACTACCTACACACAGATAACTCTCGCAGGCAAGCTTGGTGGTATGCAAAAACTAACCGAGGTCTTATACGTGATCACAAAACCTCATGCATGGTCCACGATAAATACACTGTGCCACAGTCTTAAACATGTGAAGGCGTTTTAGTGGATTCATTTGCTCCTATCCAGAACACAGAAACAACAGGGGAAATGCCTTGCCCTTGGCGTGAGCTCTGGGTAACTACCGACACACACATGATAATTGTCGCGCTCACATGCCAGCTTAGTAGTAATTACAAACTAACCGAATTTTTATCCGTGATGCCGTAACTGCCTGCATGGTGCACGATAGGTACACTGCTTCACATAATTTAATATATAAAGGCGTTTTAGTGGGTATTTCTACACCAGTAAGGTCCCAGGTAGTTTAAGATTCCTCTCCTTTGTACAAGTGCCATGGGGAGTAATCACATATACAACCTCCAAGGTTTAAAAGAAAAGCTTGTGTCATGGAACCGAAGTACTAGACTGTGCTGCTAATGGTTAACACTGTAATGCCAGCCCTACACCTTCCCTACAACACTAGTTTTTACACCAATTCCTAGAGGGATATCATATTTCACCGGCCAGATCCCATTAATAGAATTGTTCTTATTGCGGAAGAGCGCATTATTAACCAGTGCACCATTGCTTAATAAGAGCACAGGATCTTAAGGCTAAGCGATCACTCAGAACATCGTGAACGTATACAACTCAGAAATAATACTATTTCATCATAGCACTGCGTCAGACTCCATTAAATTTGTGCTACTGAAAGCACATTCCACCTCCACGTACTTTATATTAAAATAGACGAGAAGGCTATCCCTCGGGTCTCACCTACGATATGCAAAAACCTATGATCTCCTCACAGAAGGTAATTACAAAGTCAGATAATCCTGTACCAAATGCGCTGACCAAACCTCATTACAAACTCAGTAAGACACATAAGGCTGATACCCCCAACCCAATACAAGACAACTCCTCCAATAATACTTTCGTATGGAACACTTAGTTGCTGACCTGGAATATCATTAACAAAATGTGCAGAGGCGGCGTTGGAAACGTCAGAAGGTTAGCAACCAACGTATAAGGTACATCACGCCTACATCTTCGTGCACAGAATGACTGGGCCTTGTCCATCACATACCTTCAGGCAGAGGACCCTACAGCGAAACGCCGTGGGAAACGCCTTGCCCTTGGCATGAGCTCTGGGTAACTACCGACACACACATAATTTTCGCGCTCACTTGCGAGCTTAGTAGTAATTACAAACTAACCACGGTGTTATACACCACCGCAAAACTACATTCATGTTGCACGATATATACACTGCATCATAAGCTTTAACATGGGAAGTCGTTTTAGTGGGTACTGCTGCACCAATGCAGGTGCCAGGTACTTTCAGAGTCCTATCCATTGAACAGGGGCCTGGAGAGTAATCGTATGTGCACCCTACAAGGTTTAAAACAAAAGCTTATGTCATGGAACCGAAGTACTGTACTGCGGTGCCTCACAGTTAACAATGCAAGACGTATCACCTTAGCAAACACAAATAGCTTCACCAATTTCTAGAGGCATGCAATCTCTTGCAACACAATGAACGCAAAGTCTGAAGAACAAATACTATTTCATCATAGAAACGCATCAGACGTCACCACTGACGCGCCCGAAAATGAGCAAATGTGCTTCTCCTAGACCATGCCGCACCAGAGGTGCTTGACATTCTAATAGAAGGGAAATCTGACGCTCAGGTCTCAAAGTATGCAAACAGCTATCATCTCCCCAGAATAGGTAACTATCAAGTCAGATAACGCTGTTCCCAATAAGCTGATCAGACTTCATTTCAAATATAGTAAGATACATAACGCAGACACACCCTACCAAATCAAAGACACCTTCTCCAATGCTATTCTCGTATGCAACACTTAGTTGCTGACCTGGAATATCATTAACAAAATGTGCAGAGGCGGCGTTGGAAACGTCAGGAGTTTACCAACAAACCATACATGATATCACGCCGAACATCTTCGTCCACAGAATGACTGGGCCTAGTCCAACACTCCCTTCGACAGAGTGCCCAACAGCGAAATGCCGTGGGAAACGCCTTGCCCTTGGCATGAGCTCTGGGTAACTGCCGACACAGAGATAAGTTTCGAGCTCCCATGCCAGCTTAGTAGTAATTACACACTAAGCGGTGTATTATACGCTTTCTCTTAACCGCATGCTTGGTGCACGGTAAGTCCACTGCAACAAATACTTTTAACAGTGATGGCGTTTAAGTGGGTACTGCTGCACTAAAGCAGGTACCAGGTGCTTCCAGACTCTTTAAATTGCTCAAGGGCCTTGGGGAGTAATCGTAAACCCAGCCTCCAACGCTTAAAGGAAATGGATATGTCGCTAAACATAAGTACGCTACTGTAGTGACTCACGTCTAACCTGAGCCTGCAACGAGTACGACCTCCGCATAGAATCTGTTCTCAAACTCACCAGAAAGCACAGTATGTACCAGTAAACCAAAGCTTAGTAAGAGCATAAGATCTTAGGTGTATACAAACTGTCGGAACACAATGAGCGCGAACACTGACGAACTGATACTATTTCATCATAGAAACGCATCAGACTAAACGCTTCACACTCCCGAAAATGATTAAATGTGCTTCTTTAAGAACGCTCCAACCCCAACGCACTTGAAATTATAATGGAAGAGAGCACCGAAGCTCACGTCGCGCTTAAAACATGCAAACAGCTACAATCTCACGACATTAGGTAATTACAAACCAGACGAAGCTCTTGGCAATGCGCTGATGAACCCTCGTTTTAAACACAGTAAGACACATACTGCAGATGTCCCCATCCAAATCAGACAGCTCCTCTAATGCTACTTTCATATGCAACACCTAATTGCTGACCTGGAATATCATTAACAAAATGTGCCGAAGCAAACAAACCAGACATGACATCATACCTAACATCTTCGTCAAGAGAACGACTGATTAAGCGATCACTTGCCTTCAGGCAGAGGACCCTACAGCGAAAAGCCATGGGAACGCCTTCCATCGGCGTAAGCTCTAGGTCACTACCGATACACAGATGGCTCTCGCAGGCAAGCTTGGTGGTATTCAAAGACTAACCGAGGTCTTATACGTGATCACAAAACCTCATGCATGGTCCACGATAAATACACTGTGCCACATGCTTAAACATGTGAAGGCGTTTTAGTGGATTCATTTGCTCCTATCCAGAACACAGAAACACCAGGGGAAACGCCTTGCCCTTGGCGTGAGCTCTGGGTAACTACCTTCACACACATGATAATTTTCGCGCTCACATGCGAGCTTAGTAGTAATTACAAACTAACCGAATTTTTATACGCGATGCCATAACTGCATGCATGATGCACGATAGGTACACTGCTTCACATAATTTAATATATCAAGGCGTTTTAGTGGGTATTTCCACACCAGTAAGGTCCCAGGTAGTTTAAGATTCCTCTCCTTTGTACAAGTGCCATGGGGAGTAAACGCATATACAACCTCCAAGGTTTAAAAGAAAAGCTTGTGTCATGGAACCGAAGTACTAGACTGTGCTGCAAATGGTTAACACTGTAATGCCAGCCCTACGACCTTCGCAACAACACTAGTTTTTACACCAATTCCTAGAGGGATATCATATTTCACCGGCCAGATCCCATTAATAGAATTGTTCTTATTGCGGAAGAGCGCATTATTAACCAGTGCGCCATAGCTTAATAAGAGCACAGGATCTTAAGGCTAAGCGATCACTCAGACCATCGTGAACGTGTACAACTCAGTACTAATACTATTTCATCATAGCACTGCGTCAGACTGCATTAAATTTGTGCTACTAAAAGCACATTCCACCCCAACGTACTTGATATTAAAATACAGGAGATGAAAATCCCTCGGATCTCACTTAAAATATGCAAAAACCTATGATCTCCCAACAGTAGGTAATTACACAGTCAGATAATCCTGTACCAAATGCGCTGATCAAACCTCATTACAAACTCAGTAAGACACATAATGCTGATACCCCCAACCAAATACAAGACAACTCCTCCAATAATACTTTCGTATGCAACACTAAGATGCTGACCTGGAATATCATTAACAAAATGTGCAGAGGCGGCGTTGGAAACGACAGGAGGTTAGCAACAAACGTATAAGGTACATCACGCCTACATCTTCGTGCACAGAATGACTGGGCCTTGCCCCAGGCAGAGAACCCTACAACGAAACGCCATGGGAAACGCCTTGCCCTTGGCGTGAGCTCTGGGTAACTACCGACACACACATGATAATATTCGTGCTCACTTGCGAGCTTAGTAGTAATTACAAACTAACCACGGTGTTATACACGACCGCAAAACTACATGCATGTTGCACGATATATACACTGCATCATAAGCTTTAACATGGGAAGTCGTTTTAGTGGGTACTGCTGCACCAATGCAGGTGCCAGGTACTTTCAGAGTCCTGTCCATTGTACAGGGGCCCTGGAGAGTAATCGCATGTGCACCCTACAAGGTTTAAAACAAAAGCTTGTGTCATGCAACCGAAGTACTGTACTGCGGTGCCTCACAGTTAACAATGCAAGACGTATCACCTTAGCAAACACTAATAGCTTTACCAATTTCTAGAGGCATGCAATCTCTTGCAACACAATGAACGCAAAGTCTGAAGAACAAATACTATTTCATCATAGAAGCGCATCAGACGTCACCACTGACGCTCCCGAAAATGAGCAAATGTGCTTCTCCTAGACCATGCCGCCCCAGAGGTGCTTGACAGTCTAATAGAAGGGAAATCTGACGCTCACGTCTCTCTTAAAATATGCAAACAGCTATCATCTCCCCAGAATAGGTAACTATCAAGTCAGATAACGCTGTTCCCAATGTGCTGATCAGACTTCATTTCAAATACAGTAAGATACATAATGCAGACACCCCCAACCAAATCAAAGACACCTTCTCCAATGCTATTCTCGTATGCAACACTTAGTTGCTGACCTGGAATATCATTAACAAAATGTGCAGAGGCGGCGTTGGAAACGTCAGGAGTTTAACAACAAACAAACCATACATGATATCACGCCTAACATCTTCGTCCACAGAATGACTGGGCCTAGTCCAACACTTCCTTCAGAGAGAGTGCCCTACAGCGAAACGCCGTGGGAAACGCCTTGCCCTTGGCATGAGCTCTGGGTAACTACCGACACACACAAGTTTCGCGCTGGCATGCCAGCTTAGTAGTAATCACAAACTAACAGGGGTTTTATGCCCGATTCCAAAACTGCATTCATGGTGCACGGTAGAATTACTGCACAACATGCTTAACATCTGAAGGTGATATAGTTGGCACTTCTGCACCTCTGCGGGGCCCGGGGGCTTCCAGAATCCTTTCCCCTGGACAAATGCCTTACCGAATAATCGAATATGCATTGTCCTAGGTTTAACCGAAGCACTCTACTGAGTTCGTCATGACAAAGATCGGCCTCGCGACCGTATGACCTTGGCAACCACAGGTACCTTCTGCGCCAGTCTGTAGAGAGAAGTCACCAGTCACCGACCAGAACTCCATTAATAGGATTTGTTCTCAACTCGGGAAAAGCGCATTACTAAACAGTACACACGTTTCAATAAGAGCAGACGATCTTATGGATAAACAATCACTCGGAACACCACGAACACGAGTACTGCCGAATAATATTACTTCGTCATAGAGACGCAAGAGACTACTTCATTCACTCTCCCAGAAAATTAACATATCTGCTCGTCCAAGCACACTCCAACAACGACGTAATTGAGATTTTAATGTAAGAATGGGCTGACGCTCACGTCGCGCTTAAAGAATGCAAACACTTATCATCTCAACACAATAGGTAATTATGACACCTGACGACCCTCTTCGAAGTGCGCTGATCAATACGCGTTTCAAATAAAATGAGACACCTAAAACTCTAGCAGATACGCTCATCCAAATCAATGACAACCCCTCCAATATTATATTCACAGCGATACCTAACTTCTGACCTGGAATGTTATAAATAAAATGCGCAAAAGCTGCGTCGGTTAAGTAAATAGGTTACGACAATTTACCTAGACCTGGCAGCATACCTGACATCTTATAGTTAACGAATGGGTGTCAAGCTTGCCTTCACGAATGGGAGAACTTATGGAAGAAACAGATGGAGACAAATACGGACTAACACGTTGTTTACAGCGCTTAGTAGTATTCACAATCTAACCGGGGTTTTATACCATCCTTCGCAATGCGCTGATCAAACCTCGTTTCAAATGCATAAGCCTCATAAAACCTTATCAGATACTCTCAACCAAATCGATGACAAACCCTCTAATACCATATTCATATGTGATACCTAGCCGCTCAACTAGAATATCATAAACGGAATAAGGAAAAGCGACCCCGGGTACGTCAGATAGATGAGGACGATGACGAGCAGGCAAGAAAGCTAATATTATTTCGCCATAGAAGCGCATCGGACTGCTTATTCACGCTCCTGTAAGATATATATATGCTCCTCCAAGCACCCTAATACATACCCTCATCAAATCAATGACCGACCCTCTAATACAATATTCATATGCGATACTTAGCTGCTAACTTGGAATATCATAAACGAAAAATGCATCAGCGGCATCGGAAACCCCAAATAGATGACGACCACCTACAAAGAGTAGACAACACACCTAACATGAAAGTACAGGGAAACGCCTTGCCCTCGGCGTGAGCTCTGGGTCACTACCGCCACATACATGCTAAGTTAGTTATTACAAACTAACCGGGGTATCATACGCGATCCCTAAACTGCATGCATGGTGCACGATATGTACACTGCACCACATGCTTTAACAGTGAAGGCGTTTTAGTGCGTAAGGCTGCAAGTACCAGGTACTTCCAGACTCCCGTACTTTCCACGAGGGCCTTGGGGAGTACTGGTATATGCATCCTCCAAGGTTTAAAGGAAAATGATGCGTGGCCGAACGGAAGTACTGTCCTGTGGTGTTTCATGTCTAACATCGGCCAGCCAAGCCGTACGACTTTCGCAACCACACACAGCTTCTGCGCCAACATTTGGAGTGAAGTTACATTTCTTCAGCCAACTACCCATAAATAGGATCTGTTCTCAACTCGGAAAAAAGCCCAGCATTTAGCAGTACACCGCGGCTTAGTAAGAGCAGAAGAGCATAAGTCTAAGCAATCACTCGGAACACAATGAACGCGAACATTGCCGAAGTAATACTATTTCATCATAGAAACGCATCAGACTACACCATTCACGCTTCCGGAAATCTCAAATGTGCTGCTCCAAGCACACTCAACCCTGACGTACTTGAAACTATAATAGACGAGAATGCCGACGCTCACGCCTCGCTTGAAATGCGCAAACACCTATCATCTCACCACAATAGTGGTTACAAAGCTAGACGATTGATGATTTGTACATATGGAGTGGTTGATGTATGCATTACCAATGGCTCCGCATGTATAAATCATCCTCAGTCTCCTTTCAAGATTGGTAACAGGCTAATTTTATTTATTGTGCATCTTTACTCAGCTGCCACCTCAAGTTAATCAGATTATACAACACATCACCAGGAAGATACAGAAGGAATGCTTAAGAACCTTAGAGAAATTGGTAGTGCTGGTATGGATGTGCTGGTGAACTGCTCGTCCACTGCTTTCTGTGACAATATCCCAACAGTGAGACTAAACAGATGATCTCCTCCTACGCCGAGGATTTTGGCAGAGCACGCTACTAACGTAACAGCCGAAGGTAATTCGCTACCTGCAAGGACTTCAGGCATTTAACTACCAAATGCACTGTGCATACAACCCATGCACCAGTCATGTTTCCTTGCCTTATTCATTTTTTCAAGTAACCTCCTCTGTTGGCCTCTTTACTGAAATAGTAGGTCATGTTAATAGAGACAAATATGCCTCTTAACCATTTTGCTTGTTTTAATATTTCTATTACCAATTCCATAATGCAAAATTTCACCAGTATGTTTTGTATGCCTTCCCATTTCCTAATTCCAAATGGATCACACATTTTGAAGCTTCTCATATTCATTCTTAATTTTCTTGTTAATAATTACCATATCTCTTGGAATGCACTGACTTTTTTCGTTCTTCCACTCCAGAAATTATTAGGTTATACCTTCTTACAAGTCTTTCATACTTCCCCATTGTTCTTTTCATTTGTAGCCTTAATTTTTATTTCTTCCAGCTTTTTATGGTTTAATCTATAACTCTATCTTATCCCACTTCATCCTTCTTGTTTAAGTCTAATTGCCAAGCGCTTTTTGTAGCTTCTCCCTTCTGCATTCTGGTTGCCATGTCGCTTACATTCATTTTCCTAACTTCTCAGGAGCAATTTTGCCACATGTCTGTCCTCCTCTGTTAGTTTAGTACATGAGACTGATGTAAAGTAAGGGATGTATAAGAACCATTCAGTTATGTTTTATTGTCAGAATGACAACTTAATATCAAGCATCCAGAGGGGTTGTAAATTTAATTACCAACTCCAAATTTGTATGCTGTAAATAATCATCAAATATCAATAGTATGCAAGAATGCAACTTGCAGCCAATTAAATATTGTTTAAGGGTGATTGCTGGCTAATAGTTCTTGAGCTTATAAACAGTTTGAGTTATACTGGTTCTTTTTTTTTTTTTTTTTTTTTTTTTTTTTTTGCATGATGTGGAAAATAACATTAAAATGAACACTGACAAGTGGTGAATCACTGTCAAATTTTGATGAATTAGGTTTATATTTTCTAGCTTAGTTTACAAGTATGTACAGCTACCTGTGTCTTCTTTTATATGTATCTGCCAAACTCTATTCTACACTGCCCAATATTTCATTTAATTAATACCTATATGTAAAGGTAAATACGTGAGGGTCACTGTAACTGTGTTTTCACTTTTCAACTTCCAGATGAAGAGCAAACTACTGGATGGTTTTAAGCATTGTTTTTATCTATCAATCATAGTACAGGGTATCAGGTCCAATTTCACAGTTTAAGCTTAAGCCAAAGCTTAGGAAGCTATGGACGATACTTAAGCAAGGCTTTTACTTTGGTTTAGGCTTATCAAGATTAACAAGATTACCATTACCATTTGTAACAAAAGGCTTCACTTATTTTAAGAAAATGGTGTTAATTCTTCTTTCTAATGGAGATTGATTTCGAAAACAGATTGCTTTCATCATCAACTTCGTAGTCAAGGATTCCGGTTACCATGTTTTTTTTAGTATTACCAACATCTGAAAACGAAACAAACCTAAAAACAGAATCAAGTGCTGGTATCTCAAAATTCATTACACGATGTTTCTTTTTTAAAATAAATAACTTTTCCCAAACCCTGAAATCTAACTTCAAGATTTATTTAATGGTTAAATGACCAAAAATGATCTGCTATGGCCGATTTATCAGTTAATGTTACGAAAATGTTCTTTCGTTTTGGTTTCCAAATTACATTTTGTCCTTCCAATATAAACCTGATCACAATCTAAACAATTAAATTGATAAATACCAGATTATTTACTATTAGGAATTTTATCTTTTTTAGAAAAATGCAATACATTTTTAATACCATATTTATTTTGAGGAACTAAAGTTATACCAACTTCTTTGAAAATATTTTGAAAATGTTTAACCCAAGGATGGTAAGTAAATTTTTTAAAATTATAATCAATTTTTACTTTTTTAAAGGTAGAAATATCATTAGCAGTTTTTTGAAATTTAAATTTTTCAATCTTCTTTTGTATAAAGTCTTTATTAAAAACCATTATGTTTATATTCTTTATTAAATTCTTCTATATTCATGGGTATATTTATTAACCTATAAATCAAACAATTGAAAACAGCAAATTTATGTGAAAAAGGATTATTTTTATATTTTTTTATATTTTTATATAATTATCAGTATGAGTAGACTTCCTATAAATACAAAAATCTAATTTATTATTTCTACAATAATAGAAATAATATATATATATATATATATATATATATATATTTCTACAATATATTTCTAATAATATTAATATATTATTAATATTAATTATATTACAATATATATATATATATATTTGAGTCTGTTTTTGAAATTGATCTCCATTAGAAAGAATAATTAACACCATTTTCTTAAGATAAGTGAAGCCTTTTGTTACAAATATTTATATTTCTGTAATATGCATTGCTTCACTGTAGCTAGCTTCATTTTCTACGTAAAGATAACCATATTCAGTTTTACTAAGCTACACAATTCTATGGAGCTGTAAAATTGGTTTGTGGATCAAGTGAATTCCTCATTTTTTTTATGGTGACACTGTTTGTTAAATAACCTTTGTAGGTTATCCAGTGCCACAGCATTAAAATGGCCAAAAATCAGAGTCAAAATACACCGTAAACTTTATCAAGAGGTCAGCATTCTCTCAGAAACGGCAAAGCAGTCTACAGAAATAACAGGTTACAAGTTTTTATGGAGTAAGAAACCAAGCATGGGGAAAAATTATGCAGGAGTGGATTAGAATGGTGTGCAATAATTATGTATGCTCTTCTGATGTCACCCATCTTTGCTAAAGTCTGAGGCTTATTACCAAATAACAAACCTATTTATGCATATAATACATACTATTAAAAATTCCAGTGAGAAACAGCGGTCAAGGCTAGAGATTGGGAATGAAATGAACTGGCACAGAGATGGCCAATTAAAACATGTAAGCTATTAATATTTAGGCAATATAGTTCTAATAGTGATGGGTTAAAACTGTGACTACCAAATGGATATATGTATGTATATACAAGGCAGAGTAACCTCAAAAATATAAGGACATCACATTACCAAATCTTGAACTGACAAAGTCAATCACAAAAATACCAAAAGAAAATATATTTGCAGAATACTGAACTAAAACTAGCAATTTAGAACTGAACCATTGACAAATACAAATGTCATTAGCTAACAACAATCCAGTAAGCCACCTGAAATAGTAAAATAGACTGCAGCTGTTGGTCCCTTGACTTATAGTTGTTTCTTTGCCCACTTAAACCCTGAGAAACTTACCACAGTTTCAAACAGTTTAGACAACCACCTCCTAACTTTCTAGACCTGAAGCAGTCCACCAGGAAGAACTTCAACATGCACATAACCTGGTATTAGCATTGTTTTTGGCGAGAGTGCTTTGCTATCAAAATATAAATCAAAATGTTACAGATGTAGCACTAATGACTGCAACAAAGCACATAATATAATAATAATAGGAAGTGTAAACTATATAAAATTAAATTTTGTTTACTAGTTACGTAATTATGTACTATCTTATTAACTGTTTACTTAATTGAAATCTCTTGCAGAATTTCCACCATTCCACACTTAAGAATGGTTTAGATGAATTCTAAACATTTTAGATCATCTTCTGTTGTGCAAATGGGTTAAAATAATCTATATTTCACCAGTAATATTGTCTTTTTCATATAACATGGCAACTCCAACTCAGTTCCTGAAGTTTAAGGTAAGCCACATATAACCTCAGCTTATTCCTTGAACAGCAGACCAGTATAGCTTAAGCTCTATTTAATCTTCATTGAGAGCTTCAGCTTAAACCATGCATTAATCTAATAATTTAACCATATATGTATATACCCAAGCTTCATTCAATAACGTTTCAATCATAATTTCTACTTAATAGTAGTTTTTAAGTACGAGGCTCTTTCAGAAAGTAAGTTTCCCGTGTCTGTTTCCTTTAAAGAAAATGCATTTAGCTGGGAACATTATGCAAGCATAACAGATTTATGATGTAACATGCATATGCTAGACAGGTCTCGCCTAGAGCCAGTAGGACAGCAGCAGTTCCCCAAAGTGGCATCTCTTATTTGTTCTCCTGCTACCTACGAGGTGCGGTCAGTGATAAAGTTCCTTGACACACAAAACATAACACCCATCGAAATTCATGTCAGCCATGTTAGGTTAGTGGTGCAACGGTGGACCAAAGGGGGTCGAACTGTCCATGATGAAGAGTGCAGCAAGTTCCTCATTAATGATCACCAGCTTGAGCTGGTGCGGTACCACATCATGAAGAACCCACAGGACTCAGCAACCATTTTCCCCACAGATATCCCCAACCGTATTGCCTGAAATTGTCGCTAAGCACCTGCTGTTCAAGAAACTGTGTGCCAGGTGGGTGCCAATAAACCTGACACCTGAGCACAAAAGCGGGATGACTAAGAGCAGCACTGACATTTCTGCAGCAATATAATCATGATGGCGACAAGTTTCTCGACAGGATCGTCACGAGCGATGAGACGTGGATTTCGCACTTTACCCCAGAAACCAAGCAGCAGTCAATGCATGCAGAAGTATGGCTGGGAGCTGTTTGTTTGGCCACCATACAGTCCTGATGTTGCTCCCAGCGTATTCCATCTTTTCTTGTACCTCTAGAAATTCCTGACCTCCGAACTAAGTTTCAACACTGACGAAGAGGTGAAGACGACACGACTCACACAGTGGTTCCATTCACGGGCGGGGGACTTCTATGACATAGGAATACAAAAGTTGATCCCTTGATATGGCAAGTATCAGAATTTTTTGGTGACTATGTCGAAAAATAGCTCAAACATTGCTGTACCTGTTGCCAATAAAGTTGTTCATGTAACTATGTTGTCTTTGTTTAAAAAAAATAGGGAAACTTACTTTCTGGATGCACCTCGTACTAATCCAGTAGAGAGCAAAAATTCACTCTTCATAAAAAATACAATGTTTCTCATTCTGAAGCAAGCAGTTCATGATTTTTGCATGGGTTTTTTTTTTTTTTAATTTTTTTAATTTCTAAAAACAAAAGCAATGATTAGAAGATGTTACTAATTTCATAATGTGATAATTTAAATATTCTGTTTTGCTCTGTATTTTAACTAAATTTTGGGACATTCTGTTTCACTTGTCAATCATCTTAAGGCTCCTTTTATCCTGTATTCCTATAAATATTCATAATTTGCTGAATAAGACATATGCCCATTTACATATGTTCTCATATTTTATCTTTTGTTCTTTGATTAAGATGTTGAAGTCATAATTGTCCTTAGAACATTATGCATAATGCACAATTCAGAATAGAGCACACTGACAAGACAGTAAGCACAATGCGCTACATATAGAATCTCCTGATTTAAGTACAGCCAACAAGGAGAGACAGCCTTAACCAGGAAACGCATTTGGACGAGTCATTTTCTTATTTTAGTAGTTCACTAGAGATGTAATGTGGTGACGTGATATGATGCAACTCTCAGCCGTTTACGAGAAAAATGATTAAAAAGAATTTGATGACGATAATCTTTCATTCGCATTCGCTCTCATTCAGCTCAGGCACTTAGCCGAGCTGCCAGTATCTACAGTTCACGTATGGGCGGTCTAGATGCGAGTCCTATCCGACGCTTTTTTTGTTCTTCCCTTTGTAGATAGAATTTACAGATAAGTTTAATTTTTAAGCCAAAAATCATTGTTTATTTTAGAAACAGTTCCTTTCCTTCAAAAAGTTGAAGCTTTGGCTTGAAAAATAAACTCATCTGTAATTTGTATACACAAAGTAAAGAAAAAAAGCCTCGGATGGGATTCGAACTCGGACTGCCCGTGCGTTAACCATAGATGCTAGCAGCTTGGCTAAGTGCCTTAGCTGAATGAGTGCAAACGCGAATGAATGATACACGTTGACAAATCCTTTTTCATCATGTTTCTCGTAAACGGCTGAGAGTTGCATCATAGGTATCACTTCACCACATCACATCTCTAGTGGAGTACAGTAGAGTCTCGATTATCCGACCTTTGGTAAACCGACATATTCTCACCAGTGCTTGGTCAAGAGGATGTGAGTTCTCGAACCTTCAGTGAGTGTGCAGGTATAGCTTGGGTGCAGACAATATAACGGCATATCACAACCAATATAAAATTTTGAGATAGATACATGACAATGCACAGCTGCCATCTACCTTTCATGTGATGAAGTATCAAACAAATTGAGATATGCCAAAGCTTTCATTTTCCACCTTTAGAATTTGTTCATAGTGAAAATGAACACATTCTCAATGTAAAAGTGGCATATCTCAACTACGAGTGCTTTATTTATAACTGATACACACTCATGGTATTGTAGTGAATAGTAGTGCATAAGTGCCATCTACAGATGTTATTCCTTAACAAACAAAAGAAGTTCATAGTATTTGTGTCTTTGTCATGACAGTGTTGACGAAAAATGTGAAAATTTGGAAAGAGAACTGGATTAGGTATTTTGAGATTTTATTTGCTAATGATCTAGATCTTCATTTTCATCCATTCTCCATGTATTTTAAGAAGTTAAATGAAGGAAAAGTCTACTACACAACGTTTTGCTGTTTTGTGTATTTTTTGTTCTAATAGACACAAAGTCAAGGAAACTATTAATCACAATGGTTCAAGAATTTGCACATGGACTTGAAATTCTTGATTTAAATATCCAGAAAATATCAAGGCTTAAAGTTAACTACTTTCCAGGTTTTGGGAGAAGAGGAAGGTAAACAAAAAACAGAAAATGACATTTATCTCAAAATGAACTTTGATTGGGATCTGCCGTTATTATTCTAAGCACCTCAATTGTGTGGATGCTGCCATGTCACATGGGAAAACTTAATTCAAATTCAAGTTTCATTACATGTATTCTGCTGTGATCATACTGAGTTACTATTTACTGATGGTTTTGGTGCATTGCCAATGTCATTCCATTAAGAACCTGCTAGAAGTCTAAATGTACAATTCATAATTTCTCACGTTACATCATTTTTGGATTTCTAGGGTAGTTAAATAGAAAAAAAACCACCCTTTCAGATATGATATACAACGGAATAAAGATCAACATCTTCACAAAAAACTGAATAAGATTTTAAAAAAATTCAATGCTACAGATAGGACCTGAATCATCTCTATAGACAGAATTCCATGCCATGATACTGAATTTTTTAAATTTGATTCAATGTTGTGATGTTAACTTGTGTGAAAGAAAGCAATTAAAAGATATCTTGAAACTCTGGATTCATTTCAAGTAATACCATCAGAACACAATTATTTCTGTACCATTATTCAAACAATGCTTCAAAAGCTGGATGTATTTCCTGCAACATGTCTGTAGTTAAGGTACTGCGACCACCTTTTGCTACAGCTCGAAGATTACACTCTCTTGTGAGACGGCAGCTGGCGTACGCTGCTACAACAGCTGGGAGGAACTGCTGATTGCTCTGCTTCTCACCTGACTCAGACTTGATGCGTGCCCAGGCATAAAATGTGCCAAGGGCACCAGAGAGTAGGTCCCCTTGACCTCCACATCGTCGTCCTGAGCCTCCTGTAGCACAGCGTACTGTGACAGCTCCTGCAGCGCCTGGAGCAATCACATCCTCGGCTCCCTTATGTACAACTACAATGTTAGCTCCTAGAGCAGATGCAACACTCTGCACTCTTGCTGGACATGGGCTTGGCGTGGGTTCCCAAGACTCTCCCAACACAGCTTTTGCTAGACGACTGAATTCTATTGCATTTGGTGTAAGTACTGCACCCCCAGGATAGTCTAGTATCACCTGCACAAAACAAAAGAATACAGCATAAATACCTTTTAGTAGCAAGTAATATAAGTTAGAAAAGAATACAGAGAAAGTACAATAGGAGACATCTTTCAGAATAACAAAACATCTGACATGTTGCACCCACACTTCCTCTACTCCCACTTCCACAAACTATTCAAATGAAACCTTATTCTTCTATATATAGAGCATAAAAAATAATTATTCTATAGAAAACTTTTTTCTCGAAAATTTGTACTCTTTCAAAAATAGCTCGAACAACTGTGATTAAATTATCACATCTTAAGATATTTTCATTATAAATTAAACACACAACACAAATTTTCTGGGAATGGTCTGAGGCCCTTTTCATTCAAAACGGCTTCTTTTAAGTGGTAAACCATACAACATACAAAAATCTTATATTCAAGTTCTTCTCGGGAAGCAAGCCAGGTGAAAAGACGATTAGGAATTGATTTTCAGGAGTGTGCAACTCTCCCATCAGGAAATTTATTAAATGTTAAAACCACAAATGAAACACTGGATATAACACAAATATAAACAAAGACAAAACACTCTCAAAATTTGCATTACTGAACAAAAGACTGTTTTCAGCAAATTAAGTGCCAGGTCAGGAGATGGCGTGAGTATAGAAAATCCATTGGGTCAAAGAAACTTAGCTACTTAATTTGATGATCAAGCTGTATTGATCTTCTTAAGTCAGCAGATTTCCATTTTTAAGGCCGGTTTTCAAGAAGAGCTGAACTGAAATCCATTATCACAATTAAATGTGCTCCTTTCAGAGGAAATGGCCAAAGCCTCCTTAATTCTCCGCTCCCAGTAACTTGCATTTTGCCAAGATGGTCATCTCCCGAAAGTTGGCTCTATGGTCGTTATCAAAACATTGCTCTGCCAGTCCAGACTTCTCAGGTTGTATTAAATGAATGCTCTGTTCATGTTCGTTTATTCTGATAGCGATGGTCTTTCCAGTTTGTCCTATATATAGTGCCCCACAATCACAGGGAATGCGGTACGCTCCCGGAACTTGGAAGTCCAGTTTGTCTTTCACTGGTCTCAACAGATGTTTAATCTTTGGAGGTGGCTTGTGGTTGTATCTGGATAGGCAGAATAAACGAACATGAACGGAGCATTTGTTTAATGCAACCTGAGAAGTCTGGGCTGGCAGAGCACTGTTTTAAAAACGACCATAGAGCTTACTTTTGGGAGATGACCATCTTGGCAAAATGCAACGGTTACTAGGAGCAGAGAATTAAGGAGGCTTTGGCCATTTCCTCCGAGAGGAGCACACTTAGTCGTGATGCTGTATTTCAGTTGAGCTCTGCTTGGAAACCAGCCTTAAAAATGGTAATCCGTCGACTTAAGCAGCACAGATCAATACAGCTTGATAATCAAGTGAAGTAGTTACGTTTCTTTGACCCAATTAATTTTCTATACTCACGCCATCTCCTGAACTGGCATTTAATTTACTGAGAACAGTCTTTTGTTCAGTAATGCAAATGCTGATAGTGTTTTATCCTTATTTATAGTTGTGTTATATCCAGTGATTCATTTGTGGTTATAACATTTAATAAATTTCCTGATGATGGGAGAGATGCACATTCCCGAAACATTGACTCCTGATCATCTTTTCACCTGGCTTGCTTCCCGAGAACAACTTGAGTATATTCGTCGCCAGGAAAACTTCAGGTCTTATTTTATAGAAAAATGTTACTACACAAAACAATGTAGATCTCATTAAAGGGCATAATTTATGTCAAATTTGTCTGTGGAAATAATTTCTTTTATGCATTCCTTGAATGCATGTTTGAATTTACTTGCTCACACTCTTCTCAAACCGCACCTCAATTAACATTAAGTAGATAATCATTTTTAAGCTTTAGTCTGTATAAGAGTAGAGAAAGTTATGTGAGTGCAACACATCTGATTTTTGAGTCAGAAATGGAAGTATTAAACATGTTCACCTGCTTTTAAATAAACACGATAGTGAATTTATTGTTTGATGAACATAAATATGCACTAAAATACTGGAATGTAGAGAATGTTACTGAGGTTCAATGAAGGAGCATTGAATTTGGTACACTGCCACCGCCAACAAGACTAACATCACAAGAACCCGAGACAATTTGATGTTCTTGGAAGATGTGTTGAAAAGGTAAAAGAGAGAGGTGTGTTAATACATTCATGCAGAGTAGTTTTGGGGACATTTTAGCAGGAGGGGGAACATGTACAGGTCTAAGGACTAGGCCAAATCTGTGACTCTCCAGATTCTATTGTTGACATCAGAATGGCAAGAATGAGATGGGTTGGGCACATACAGAGGAAGCAGAAAGAGAATGTGGTAAAGAGAACAATGGAAAGTAGGGTAGAGAGGGATTGGTGGACCAAGATTGAGATGATGTTCAAGAGGAGCAAGATGATTAGGGAGTCAGTGTCAAGGTGCGAGAAATAGAGATGTCTGGAAATCAGTTTTGAGGGATTCTGTGGCCTTTGGGCTGTCGAGCCAATGATAGCAGATTTAAGGACAAAATATCTCGTATTATTGAAAAATAGTGTTTCATGTAATACGAGGACGAGTCAATAAAGACAGAGTTATTTTCTTTTCACTGTGCACAACAGAGGGACATTGTGGAAACAATTTTGCATGATGCCAATGGATCAGCTCAGGTTGGTGGACAAAGCACACACTTGCACATGTGTCTGTACACAGGGAATGAATGCAGTAGGTCAATATCACCAGCCGTCTACAGAGACAATGGAGGTGTTACATGAAGAATAATATGCTGCATTGAAGTTTTGCTTTCGTTTGCAGAAATGCCAGAATGGAAGCTTACAGAATGTTGCAGGGCATATGGTGAGGATGTTTTGCCACAGTCCACAGCACTTTGATGGTTAAGGAATTTGTTTCAATAACAAGCAAGGTGCTCCAGCACGAGCAAAAACTGAAACCATGATTAACACAGCTGACTTCACTGTTCATGAAGACCGAAAAATAACTATTGACAGATTTTCAGATATGTTACAGATTTCCCATGGCAGTGGTTTTTTAATTTTATTATAATCACTTAAACAGATGTGTTTGTGGAAGTTGGGTACCAAGATTTGACTCCTGCTCAGAAGTTGTTATGGGTGGAAGTGTGTATGGAACTGCAACATCTGGTTGAGATAGATAGGGATGCATACTTGAAAAAGGAACTAGGGGGGAAGCGCTTTGCTACTTCAGAGGCTGTTGTGAAGAAGTCTGAGGCGCTTATACAGAAGATGTCAAAAGATGGCTTCCAGCACGTGTTCAAGGACTGGCAGAGACATTAGGCAAAGTGCATTCAACTCAAGTGAGAATACTTTGAAAAAGACCACACCACATTTTATGTGTAAGAAATCATTCTCTGTCTTTACTGACTCGCTCTTGTATATAAATTAACACAGTCTATACTTTTTTTAATCACTACGCATTTTATTTTAGGTATAAGAAAATAAATATTTAAGAAGCCAGTCATGTTAGCTTTGAAATTATATATTCATTGTATGACCACAAGAAGGAATAAGAGTATTGTCACCCAATTATCGGAAAGCACAACCAACTGACAGCTGGGTAGGGGACCAGAGGCATTCGGCCCACGCCCACCCATTTATCTCAGTCACTAACTGAGGGGATGATTAGGGAAGTGTCACTGGTCGCTGGCCACCTCTTCTCCCTCCCTCGGCCGTCTGGAACCTTCGCGGTGATTCACTGAAACGAGAAACTTCGAGAAACAGTGATATCCCTATAAAAGGGGGCTGCAGTAAATGAGTTCAGTTCTTGGCGAGCAGTCGTGAGGATCGCCCAGTGAGGGAACGGACTGTGTACGTTCATCGGAGAAGTGTACGTAACTGCGTGCAGTGGACCTGTGACAGACGAACTGGTGAATTGGAATTGCGTGCATTACGTAATTCTGTGTAATCGGAAAGTGCTCCGATTGTAATTCGGTGGAAATAAAGAACATTTTTGAGTGGTGCAATTGGACTTTCAATTTCACGAATTCACAAAGTCACAGTATTTGATGAAAATTTAAATGAACAAAGAATATTCTGTGTTAAACCCACAAGACATTCTATTTCACATAAACTGCATGCTTTAAGAGATCTTTCTTATCTATACTAAGATTCTGTTTATCTCCTATGTCTTACAAGTTAAAACCTCACAAGCAATTGCAAGAAAATTCAAGTATATTTCATTTGACATCAAAATATCTTAATCATATGGTGTTTTTAAAAAATAATAAGGGCCACTTTTGACAAAATAATCAAAATTTTTATGAAAAATTAGATTTGGAGAGGGCCAGGCGATCTAGTTTATTGAGTATCATTCTAGAAATTTCTCCTGATGTTTTGTTTAAATCTTCTGTTGTATATGAGTTATTGTTAGAGAGTTTGTTTCAAGTTTTTCCAACAAGTAAAAACTAGTAGTGTAATTCTGTATTAAAAAACCATCTCAGTGAGTCCTAAGTAACTTGTAAACAGTGTGAGTTACAGCACAGTCCTGCTGGAAGTGAGAGTGTCAATACAGACTATTAACTGTTCAAAAAGTTAATGTCATTTTGATACCCTTGATGGCTGATATTAACTTCTTATAAAAAGAAAGAATAACTGATGTGATATATGTACATGGATTTCCCTATTTAATAATGGTTATGCAAATTCTTCTTCTTAAGGCTTATTTATCTATTTACTTCATTTTAATCAAGATAAAACTTTGCAGAAATAGCTATACCACACATTTCATTTTAGATACAAAGGGAAGATGGCTGGTCAAGTTTTTAAGAGCTGGAT
Source organism: Mantis religiosa (assembly GCA_030765055.1). Taxonomy (NCBI): domain Eukaryota; kingdom Metazoa; phylum Arthropoda; class Insecta; order Mantodea; family Mantidae; genus Mantis; species Mantis religiosa. The sequence continues at coordinate 14,737,560 of CM060951.1, forward strand.
GATACATACTGATCAAAAAATAAAATACACTTTCCACATAAGAACTCAAATTAAATAAAATTTTACTGACAAAATAACATTTACATCTTTGATCAAAGCTCGTAAACTGGTGTCCCGTCAGTATACATATTATTAGAGCCCGGATTTCTAAGCAAAATGCTTATAAATGCTTTTATGTTTTGCTGAGATACAGCATTTGCTTGCTTATTTTATGCTTTTTAATTAAAGTAGCTTATTTCATTCATATCATATTAATTTAAAAGTAAATTTTCACTCCTAGCCATCGTCTCGCCGAAAGAGTCAGGAGCCGATATAAAAAAGTGGATCTTCTTGTCTCTAGCATAAAGAAACTGTACTTCACCGATTAGAATTAAAAAATTTCTAAAAATCCCTCAAAAGTTATCTTTACCTCCTCAGCCAGTTATACCTCGATTGGGCTCTTGGTTAAATGCTGTGTCATTCTACACAGAATTTCAATGAAACAAAACAGTGTTGTACTCCTTAGATGTAACATCACCACAGCACAAGAATGTGTTGCTAATATTGACATCCAAGATAAGAGTACATCCATAAACGCTTCTCCAAAATACCCGCTATTATAACAGTTGAAAACTCGAAATGATATCTTGGAGCATTCACTTTCTTTGACAGATGAAATTTCAGTAACGTTGTCTTCAGAGACTCACGGTATTGCTAAAACTTCCTTTGAGAAACTCAGTAGGGTATGATGAAAAATCCTGGTTATCAGACGCTGTCAAATTACTACAAAACTTTCTGGTAAATAAAAGCTAGCGAATATCGTTGTACATCTGTTGACAGTTACCCAACAAGTTTCAGCCATTTTGGACGCTAAGTTATGTAACAGTCGTTTGAATGAGTAGATCTGAGTGTTTTTATGAAAATGGACAAAATCGAGTATCGAGCTATCATTAAATATTTGTTTTTGAAAGGCAATACGCCTAAGAAAATCAAAGATGAGTTGGATTCTGTGTATGGGGACTCTTGCACCATCATTTACCACAGTGAAAATTTGGGCAGCTGAATCTAAACGTAGCCGTAAGAGCTTGGGAGCGGATGAACGTTCGGGACGTCCTAAAACAGCAACTAATGACGAAAACATCGCCAAAGTACACCAAATGTTACTAGACGACCGCCGAATTAAGGTGAGATAGCAGAGGCTATGAACATGTCAAAAGAACCTGTCTATCACATATTAAATCAACATTTAGACATGAGAAAGCTGTCCGTGCATTGGGTGCCGCGTTTCTCGCGTTAGACCAAAAAACCGTTCGAATGAACATTTCCAACGTTTTGTTGGCGCAGTTAAGGCGCAATAAATCCGAGTTTTGGCGCCGATTAATTACCGTTGATGAAACTTGGATACACATTTATATGCCCGAAACACAAATACAGTCCAAACAGTGGACTGCAAAGGAGGAACCGGCTCCAAAAAAAAAAAAAAAAAAAAAAAAAAAAAAAAAAAAAAACTGTTTTTCTCTCGGCTGGGAAAGTAATGGCTACTGTTTTTTGGGACAGTCATGGAGTTATTTTAATCGATTGGCTTCAAAAAGGAAAAACCATTACAGGAGCATACTAGCAACATTACTTGACAAGCTGAAGGCAGAACTTGCGGGAAAACGGCCACATTTGCAGAAAAAGAAAATCCTGTTTCACCAAGACACCGCACCTTCTCACACCTCAGCGGTTGCAATGGCGAAAATCCACGAATTACGCTTTGAACAACTTGACTCACCAGATCTAGCCCCAAGCGACTTCTTTTTTTCTCTCATTTGAAAATTGCGCTCAGAATACAGAGATTTTCGTCAAATGAAGAGGCAGTCACCTTCGTGAATAATTATTTTACAGAGAAAAGCGCCTAGTACTATTTGGACGGGTTACAGGGATGGGGGCATCGCTGGGAGAAGTGCGTAGAGTTACAAGGAGACTATGTTGAAAAACGCCGAGTACTATTTGGACGGGTTACAGAGATGGGAGCATCACTGGGAGATGTGTGTAGAGTTACAAGGAGACTATGTTGAAAAACGCCGAGTACTATTTGGACGGGTTACAGAGATGGGAGCATCGCTGGGAGAAGTGTGTAGAGTTACAAGGAGACTATGTTGAAAAACGCCGAGTACTATTTGGACGTGTTATAGAGATGAGCATCGCTGGGAGAAGTGTGTAGAGTTACAAGGAGAAAAAACGCCGAGTACTATTTGGACGTGTTACAGAGATGGGAGCATCGCTGGGAGAAGTGTGTCGAGTTACAAGGAGACTACGTTGAAAAACGCCGAGTACTATTTGGACGTGTTACAGAGATGGGAACTTCGCTGGGAGAAGTGTATAGAGTTACAAGGAGACTATGTTGGAAAACGCCGAGTACTATTCGGACGGGTTACAGAGATGGGAGCATCGCTGGGAGAAGTGTGTAGAGTTACAAGGAGACTATGTTGAAAAACGCCGAGTAGTATTTGGACGGGTTACAGAGATGGGAGCATCGCTGGGAGAAGTGTGTAGAGTTACAAGGAGACTATGTTAAAAAAAAAGTCTGAAAAATGTCTTGTATCTTTATTAGGCGTGAAATTTTTCAGACCACCGTCGTATGTTCTTGTAACCTCGGTGCTCATCTGTTTTTTGTCACGTCCACTGCAGCTAATTGTCGAGCAGACCAACATAAATCGGCCGTTACACTTTCTTGATGTACTCTCACTGTAAAGAAACGCAGCTCAGTTTAGATACAAACAATGTTGTATGTGACTCAACACATGCAATAGTTGCGTGCCTTGAAAAATATAAGTGAAATTCCGCATATTCTAGCACAGTCCTTCCAAGTACATGGTCAACGACCTTCTCTCTGATAGGAATCAGGAACACCAAGGCATGGAATAATAATTTGTCCTTCGCTGTCATCTAATTTGGAACGTTAATTTCCTGGGCTGTGTTCAACTTATACCTTTATGGTTAACCACTTGACTGTAAATACAATAATCCTATGTTTACACCGCATACATAACTTTACAAACTTGAGTTTTATTCTCACGACATTTCTACTCAATCTAAACCATTGTTACATCTTCATATTGCTCTGCACTTCTTGTAAATACACTTTAACTTTCGTTTTAAAGTACAAAGAGCTTATGTATAGTAGGTTGAAGCGAAATAGGCGGCTTCCCCACGAATGCAGGAGAAAAAGAAAAAGAACATTCCTGGCAAAAAATATTTTCTTAGCTCTGGATAGATTTTCAAAATTTATTAACGAACATCCCGGTGTTGCGGACAATTTGAAAGCTGTTTAAGCTCGAATGACTATTTCCGCGAGCTCCTTCAATACTGTATTTACGCATTCGTAACCTTCAATACCATGCCTAGTAGGTTTTCAGAAGCAACTCTTCGATAGTAAGCACTGACGGATTTTGTCACGTGAAGTCTCTGCAGATGTGAAGATATGTTCATTTTTCTGTTTTATGTGGCGCTTTTATACACAACTAAGTATATTTCAATAGCATTAGCAATTATATATTACGTAAATTGGTGTGTACTGGTGACTTGTGAAGTTTTAAGTTATTAGCAGAAGTGTGTGAATTGCATACTTCCTCCATTTTAAGCTAACAGTTCATGCGGTGTGGCCCAGCTGTAGGAAAAATTGGAACGTCTGAGTGGCGAGGGGAAGCCGGAATATGCTTGTAGTGAGATTAGTCTTGCAATGCAAGAAGGGCCTATGTGTGACTGTACAACAGAAAGAGCACTGAAGAGCAGCCTGAGATCTTTGAGTCATTATTCTCTCTTATTTTAATAAAAATAATTACCTGGAGCTTTCCTAGCTTTTTTTTTGGGGGGGGGTAATTTACGTCATCCAACTTTGACATATCGGACGATAAATGAAATAGGTGAAATGATGCTCAAATGAGTCCGGAGTCCATGGAGCTTTGAGCTACCCGACATTCGTCTTTCAGGATAAGGGAAGACCCCGGAAAAGACCTTATCCAGGTAACTCACCATAACCGAGATACGAACTCGGGACCTCTTGAACGTGAGGCAGACGCGCTAGCAACAGAAAGAGTACTGAAGAGTAGCATTAGTTCTTTGAGTCATTCTATCTTATTTTAATAACAAATATGACTTGGAGCTTCCATCGGTTTGAAAGTCACGCCTCGCTACTGGAACTACGTGTGACTGTACAACAGAAAGAGTACCGAAGAGTAGCATTAGTTCTTTGAGTCATTCTATCTTATTTTAATAACAAATATGACTTGGAGCTTCCTTCGGTTTGAAAGTCACGCCTCGCTACTGGAACTACGTGTGACTGTACAACAGAAAGAGTACCGAAGAGTAGCCTTAGTTCTTTGAGTCATTCTATCTTATTTTAATAACAAATATGACTTGGAGCTTCCATCGGTTTGAAAGTCACGCCTCGCTACTGGAACTACGTGTGACTACAACAGAAAGAGTACTGAAGAGTAGCCTTAGTTCTTTGAGTCATTATTCTCTCTCATTTTAATGACAATTATTACTTGGAGCTTTCCTCGCTTTGAAAGTCACGCCTCGCTACTGGACCTACGTGTGACTACAACAGAAAGAGTACCGAAGAGTAGCCTTAGTTCTTTGAGTCATTCTATCTTATTTTAATAACAAATATGACTTGGAGCTTCCTTCGGTTTGAAAGTCACGCCTCGCTACTGGACCTACGTGTGACTACAACAGAAAGAGTACCGAAGAGTAGCCTTAGTTCTTTGAGTCATTCTATCTTATTTTAATAACAAATATGACTTGGAGCTTCCTTCGGTTTGAAAGTCACGCCTCGCTACTGGAACTACGTGTGACTGTACCACAGAAAGAGTACCGAAGAGTAGCCTTAGTTCTTTGAGTCATTCTATCTGATTTTAATAACAAATATGACTTGGAGCTTCCATCGGTTTGAAAGTCACGCCTCGCTACTGGAACTACGTGTGACTACAACAGAAAGTACTGAAGAGTAGCCTTAGTTCTTTGAGTCATTATTCTCTCTCATTTTAATGACAATTATTACTTGGAGCTTTCCTCGCTTTGAAAGTCACGCCTCGCTACTGGACCTACGTGTGACTACAACAGAAAGAGTACTGTAGAGTAGCCTTAGTTCTTTGAGTCATTATTCTCTCTCATTTTAATGAAAATTATTACTTGGAGCTTTCCTCGCTTTGAAAGTCACGCCTCGCTACTGGACCTACGTGTGACTACAACAGAAAGAGTACTGAAGAGTAGCCTTAGATCTTTGAGTCATTATTCTCTCTTATTTTAATGAAAATTATTACTTGGAGCTTTCCTCGCTTTGAAAGTCACGCCTCGCTACTGGACCTACGTGTGACTGTACAATAGAAAGAGTACTGAAGAGTATCCTTAAATCTTTGAGTCATTATTCTCTCTTATTTTAATGAAAATTATTACTTGGAGCTTTCCTCGCTTTGAAAGTCACGCCTCGCTACTGGAACTACGTGTGACTGTACAACAGAAAGAGTACCGAAGAGTAGCCTTAGTTCTTTGAGTCATTCTATATGACTTGGAGGTTCCATCGGTTTGAAAGTCACGCCTCGCTACTGGACCTATTGTGACTGTAGAATAGAAAGAGTACTGAAGAGTAGTCTTAGTTCTTTGAGTCATTATTCTATCTTATTTTAATAACAATTATGACTTGGAGCTTCCATCGGTTTGAAAGTCACGTCTCTCCACTGGTGATGAGTGAAATGCTATGTTCGTTGCATGACCACTAACTAATCAGTAATTAGCATTTAAAAAAGTACTCAAGTATTTGAAAATTCAAGCAATAACAGCGGTTATCTTAAGAGGATCGTAATGAAAAAAAAAAAAAAAAAAAAAACCACACACACACGCTATGAAAAACTGGATACTTTTCTTTAGTATAACATATTGCCTACTTCTTGCGGTTTATCAGTTATCTATCAAATTGTTTAGGAACGAAAAGGGTCTTCAGAGACCATTCCCAAAAAATTCAAGTTGTAACTAATCTCGAGCGAATGGAAAATAACAGTTTTCTTTGTAAAGAAAATTTGGGGCGAGAGGATTTTCTTGAAAATCTTCGAATCGTATCCTTGAAAGATGCGAACCAAGATTTGCATTCAACCAGCAATCGATACTTCATTGATTTAAGTTATGCTGCGCGTGGACACACATTTGTTTGATTTCAAAATGTATATTTCCGAGAAATATTAAGGTCTTGGGTGGAATCTTGATATGTACTTCCGGTTGCAGCATTCACATTTAAAGTAATTATCCAAAAACACAACATAATAATTTAGAGCTGGGGTGCTCAATTAAAGCAGGAAAGGAGAGGTTGAAATCACCTCTTTCCACCCGCTACGACAGAATCGCACGTTTATCTGTGGTTACTGAGTTCCAGTGGCGGAACATCGCTATCATTCTGTCGTATAGGAAATCATAAGCGTTCGCACTCATAGTTTACTCCTTACTAATGTTTCTTATGATGACTTCTGTGGCACAAGTTATGTGCAATATGTGGTGCAAAAAGACGAAGTACAAAGTCTCAATAGATAAGCGAGGTGATCCTCTCTGATATTGCTGCGATATTTACTTTTAATATAGTACAGCTTTGAAAAGGTTTGTTCGCAGATAAATGTAGAGCCAAAGACTGCCATTAAATTAGATGCAAGCAAACGTAATCTCTGATGATCACTACAGGGCAAAGGTTTAAATAATTCCCATCCTTCCTTCTCAGAACATTTTACTGTCGTGGAATTTTGCAGTAAAAGTAGTTCATTTGTAGCTCGTGTGGGGCCTCACTACATGGAAACTTCAACGGAGTGCAAAATAATTGGATATTTTTCTCAATTTTTTTATATCTTCAAACTGCGAAGGGAATGTGTCATGTAGTTGCTTTAGAAGTTCTGCATACTTTTCCAGAAGTATGACGTTTTTTATGAACACGAAACCCAAGCAAGATTAATGATATAAATCTGCAACTACCAGTTATCCTTCCCACAGTCGTAATTGTGTCATAAATAAGATATTTAATTCATTATCAACTCTCCTCCGCGCCTCGTCAGATTTGTCACCGATTCGTTCAGGGCTACGAGTAGAGAAAAGCATGTCAATGACCTTATTTTGTTTTTTTTAATTGCCCTTCCGAATCACAACACAATTCTTCTATGCGTCTCGTTACTGTAACTCGAGAGAGACTGACTGATGCAAATAAATCGACTAAATCTGGACAAAATTCCTTAGCAGCAACTAGCAGGCTTTGCTTGATAAATTCACCTTCACTAGTTTCACATTTTTTTCCCAATACGTTCCGCCAGTTTATAAGAAAGCTGTATCACATGTTCAACATTAGGGTCATATTTAACAGGTGCTTTCAATTCTTCCAGTTTTTGTGATGATCTGGCTTCTCTTAGAACAAAGATATCTAAACGTTAGTAGTAACGCCACTGACTGCTACCTCTGTCTCTCAATGCCTTGGTCACTGGTGTGGGGAAAACAACATGTGTAGGGGAAGGAAGCGTGTGCTGTACAATTGAGCACCCCTGAGGTAGAGGGACTTACTGACAGAGAAATGAGTTGTTTTTGCATACGACCTTCGTGTTCATTTTGCATACTTATAACGGAACAAATAAATGACGTATCTCCTTGTAGGTGCAATGGGAGGAGAATGTAGCAGACTAATTCTTAAGAGCTGGTCACAATGCAACGGGTTTGGAAATTAAGTTCTCTTTCCATGATCAGCAGGGGAAAAAAAATCTTATGCGTTTCATTTGCATGACCTTCCGTACCAGTTTTGCAACATTTGTTCGTACAAACCTGTCTTCTGTCTATTATTAGGTACAATGGGAACAGGGGAATACTATAGGCTTAAGCGACAGTCACATCTTTTAAGAGGTAATCACTACTTGAGGCTTTGAAATTTCCTTCTCTTTGAATGACGTGGATCTAAAACAATGAATAACGACCTCCTATTGAGAAAAATGTATCCGAAAGCGCCATCCAATAACCAGGAATATCCCGGAAGTGCTTAATTTCTACCCCGCGCGCGCACACACACACACACACACACACACACACACACACACACACACGCACACAGAGAGAGAGAGAGAGAGAGAGAGAGAGAGAGAGAGAGAGAGAGAGAGAGAGAGAGAGAGAGAGAGAGAGAGAGAGAGAGAGAGAGAGAGAACCGTATTTGACGTACAATTTTACTCTAGCGAGAATAACTTTCTTATATATTAGGTAAGATCTTGTCTATCTCTTACGGTTTATCAGTTATGTGAGTGATCACTAGGAAGATGTGAAAAGAATGCTCGACGTGATGAACAAAAATGAAGCAGCAAGTATGCCTACTGCAGTAAGTGCTTATAATGATAATTCTCCGCATTAAATTAGTATTTATTAAAGGCTCTTAGGAAGAAAAAGGGATGCCTTTATCTTCTGCCTTGCAGGTATAATAACCAATGTCGCCAGAGACATAACAGAAGAAATAGGAAAGTACTTTCGTAGAAAAAGAAAGGAAATTGGAACAAGAAATACAGGTTTCATATTCTTTCAGGATTTGAAAGGGTGCTACAAGAATCTGAAAAATAACTCAATGCTATTCTGTACGTGACAAAGCTTCTTTTCGACACTATCCTGTGGCTTTGTGTAAAACAGTTTAAATGACAGAAGGAACTCGTTTCTTCCAGAAAAAGGCGAAATATATGGACCGTTCGCCAACGCAAAGTCCCTGACAGGAATGTGCCACCCTTTCACAGTGCGACAAAGACAGCGAGTATGAGTGACAGAACGCATGCTACAAAAGGGGTAGAACCATTAAAAACATGTGCCCTATTCACTCTGTACACTAAAACCAAAAAGATTTATTCAGAAAAATAGAAGGCGTCAGAATGCTTTTGAATGGCCTGTAAGTTAACTGACCCGAGTGTCAAAACTTCCAGGCGGGGTATCGGAACCACACAGCAGCAGTGGTGTCGTTGAAGGAGCACCCTACTCTGAGGAGCAGTGGCCTTCGACATTTAGCCATTCCGGGACATTGTCCCTTACTGGCATTAGACAATGTAATAGAAAGATGGTGGTTAGACGGTGAGTTTTGTTTCTAGAAGGATAATGTAAAGTCGGGTAGAGTGAATGTGAAAGAATAATTTATAATAATTTGAAATTTGGAGTTTCTGTGATGGGATGATGTTAGGTGTCTAGGACAGCTGAATCGGAACCGTGTCTAAGCCCCCTTGCACCTCATTCCCCTGGACTTTCTTTCCTGTGGCGAACATTAATTGAAGCGTTCAGAAGCAGAAGTTGCTAAGTCACTGTTTCAAAATTGTGCAGGAGAGCTGCTCAAAGCTTTCAAAAGAAATTTTAAATACCAAAATAGTAATACAAATGAACGATGGATCGTTTGGAGGTACAAAGTACTGTGTTGAAGTGTTTCTCACGGTTTGGCATATCTAGCATATGTGACAGGATATTTTATTATTAGGATTTAACAACTTTTAACTTAAAATGGATGAAAAGTTGTTAAGTCACTTGACTTAACAGCTTCTCATTCTAAATGTTAAGAGTTTTTCCATTATACAATATTATAAGTAGCCAATGGATAAACTATTTAATTTATTTTCACCAATACATTTCTACTATAGACTAATCTAGTATACGCTTCATGGATTGACATAAAACATTGTCATCAAAACATTACTCCATCTCTACTACATCATCTTCTGCATCAGTTCCATATGTCATTGTGTCATAAAATGTGGTACCTTCTGGCAGAGTGGCATGTTCCAGTAGTGAACGAATATCGTAATATTTTGCCTTCTTAATCTTCCGAAACCTATCTGGTGTGTTTTTCGCACTATCACATGTCTTGTGTAAGGCTTGTAACCTCACTACTCTCCACAAAAGAGACTGGGGACGATAAAGTGAGGAAGACATTGTTTGACAAACTTCTCTCTTTGGACATACTCACCCCGGATTAAATAGAATTCAGGAATACTTCTTACAAGGACATGGTCGAGGGCATCTCTGAAGTCAAAACTTCAAAAACTGGAGTGCCATCATGTTCCCCGTTATCGGTCAGTGGACGTTTGCCTTGGACAACATCAATGGGCTGCTTTCTGTAGTGAATCTTTGATCAGTTTCACCCATGTGGAAGGGAATAAGACTTTATCCATTGATCGTTTCTTCTTCTCAATATTGCCAAAAATTCTGTCAACAGGCATGAAAGAGTGCCCTGGTATTGGGAAGTACAGATAAACTTTCTGAAAGTGCACTTGAATGTCTAAATGTCTAATCTAAAATGTAACAACAGCTGATATCAAAGAGCTTGGGTGGTACAGTGCAGTTGCACCACCAAACGGCTAATGCGTCAACTACTTGACTTAACATCTAACTCGAAAATCCTGACTTACCAACTTTGTTTCTGACATTCATGTCCATTCAACTGCCAGGGTCATAATATGTTAGACCTAACATCTTCTGATCCGCAAATCTTTTAGCATTATTACAGAACTGGTATTCAGATGCATATCGTGAGTTTAACAGGATTTCTCAAAAACATTGACTTAACTTATGAATCTGAGTGCTTCAGCTGCTATTTCAGTAATAACTAATGCTAAAATAGATTGAAAGACAGACTAAGAAATATTAATTTTGTTATGAATGACTTTAGAAATAAATCTACACATTTGATTACTTCATCCAAATAAATAAATGTGAGAAAGTTGACATTATTTACATTAATTTACATTATTCTATTTACATTAATTTATAATAATAATTAATTAATATTTATTACATTATACACGGTGTTCATTCTTATCTGTAGTTTTATCGCGCAAAATTTGAGGTCATCAATAGTATGACCATGACCATGACCATGACGTGCTGGCTGGCTGTATATAGCCAGAAGGTTTTTGCTGCGTGCCCATCCGTTAAGCGTTTTACCGCAGGTAAGGTATTCGAACGGGAATTTGTAGGATGGATATGGTGTAGGTTTTGAGATTGAAGAATTTTATGAGGTTACAATTATTGTACCCTCGGGATGAAAGGACACGATGCAATTCCCTGCACCCTGTTGTTTTTAATTTAGTTTTGGGTTGGGGAGAATTTTGTTGCCAAACAACTTAGGAGATTATGTGGAGCTCAGCTTTAGCTGCTGTTAGGATTAGCTCCTGGGTTATCTTGGGTGCCCGCAAGCCATGCGGGGGACCCGATGTTGTCTAGAACGGCGTCTAGTGGGGACATAATTTCCCAGTGATCTAACAAGGGCGCTTCTATGAGTTGGTCAAGTTGCGTAGAATTTTGATGCCCGGCGCCTAACTTCGTCCTCCACATATGGAAGTCCAGAGGCTTCGTGAAGCAACCTGGTAGGAAAATAGCGACCCACAGAGTAGATAGACCGTAGCCCTCTATTCTGTGCACGTTGAAGCCATGCCAACCAGCTATCTGCGGCCATGCCCCAGATTTCGCAGGCATATAGCATCACGGGGATTACCAGCGCTCGGAAGAGGTACAACCTCAGGCCAAGCGGCATCGAGCTCGACCCCAGCATAGGATACAGGGAAGCGATAGCTCCCTGTACCCTTGCCGCTAGGTGTCTGATGTTATGGCGAAAGGTTAGGCCTCTATCTAATGTTGCTCCAAGGTATCGGACAGAGTTAGTCCACTCTATCCTTCGACCTCGGAGGCTAAAGTTGGGGCAGTCTGCGGGGGTGTGGCGCTTTGTGAAAAGTATGGCGTGGCTTTTGTCCGGATTTACGGGCATCCGCCAACGCCGACACCACTGCTGTGTGAGACGGAGGTGTCTCTGTATGGGGTTGAAGGCTCTGAGTATGTGTCTGTCTTTGCAGAACAGAAGCACGTCGTCAGCGTATGGCGCCATTACGACTCGTGGTTCTGTGGGGAGATCTGCCATAAAGACGTTGAATAAGGTGGGGGATAGTACAGAGCCTTCGGGGACTACGCCTCTCATTGGTCTAAGTGTTGATGTTTTCCCCGCGACTGTGACTTTAAAGGTGCGGTATCGTAGGAAGCTGTGTAGCATGTTGATCATCTGTGTTGGGAGCCCCAGTTGGATCAACTTATAAAGGAGCCATCAATCAATAGCATTACTGATGGATCGTGTTTATATACGACTCCCCTAGCGACGTGCGATCGTATTAGACGTGTTGACAGCAGCTTTGAGGCCTCCATCTACCGGCAGGTAAATATACCATTTGAGAGAGGGTCTGCCCGCGTAATATAAAGGTGCGTATTTCTGCCTGGTGCGTAGATACGTGATGATGTGAATAAGGGCGCTAAACTACGGCGATCATCAGCGCCCTTTAAAAAAAATACAAGTCATAGCAAAAGCCAGATATAAAAATCTCTAAAAACTATATAATTATAAATAAACCTATTAAAACTGCACACACATTAAAAAAAACTTACTAAAAATTTCCTTCGCTAAATCCTAAAGTGTAACCTAGAAAAGAATCTAAAAACTTTCTCCACCACTGTGTTATCGTCCGCTAGCATTTCTGCGAAGCTGGCCGGCAGCTGCAGAGACGTCCTAAGGTCTGCTAGGTGAAAACACTCTAGCAGCACGTGTCGTACAGATAACGCTTCATTGCAAAACGGACACAGTGGAGAAGGCTCCTTTTTAAAAAGAAAACTAAGAGTAAAAAAGCAGCGCCCAATGCGCAAACGAGCCAAATTCACCTGCACGCGACGAGATGACCGACAGGAAGTAACCCAGGGAATCGGAAGTTCTTTCAGAGATCTAAGTTTATTATTGCGGAGAGCGGACCACTCTTCCTGCCAGCAGATCTGCACAGCTCTCCGCAATACGGCCCTAAAATCTACCGATGTCACAGATGGTACTCGAACCCTGGGCTTCGTGGTAGCCGTCTTGGCTGCCGAATCCTCCATTTCAATAAAAGTATACCATGAAGAATATACGAAATGATAAGTCAATGAACACTTATTTTACAATGAACATGTTTTTCTGTTATAGTAGACATATATGCATATTGTAAACCTGTCACATAAAATAGAAATATTTCAATTTGACCTCAATTATTTTCTATCACTCACAGTTTCCTCACAGTGTAACTTCACTACAAATCAGAAAATTAGCAGAACATGTTCTAGGAATGAAAAATAAATTAGCGTTACAAAATGCACAAAGCTTTTATCCAAGTATAAACAAGAATATATCTCTAGTACATAGTCTTATGTGTCCATTTTGTTATATTTCCTTTCTCTCTTCCCCTTAAACACTGTCTGTATTGCGAGAAGGTATGCTTGAGGCCTTTCTGCCATAACATTATTTATTGCTTCTAGATTGGGACCAGTCACTTTATAGCGTCCAGTGTCTCTTTTGCGAGTAACTGATCCTGTATCTTGGAAATGTTTGATATACCTATTGGTTTTAAAAGACAAGGATATTGGTCTTAAAAGACATAAGGATACCAGCATTAATAGACATTTTTAATTAAGCGTGAGAATGACAAACAATTTATATGGTATACTGATAAAACATAAGACGTTTATGTTGCAAACAAAAGTATGTCAATTTGACGTTACCTGGACACTTTTGACAACATTACGCTCCGAGGAACTTGTCTGAATGCTGGATAGCGTTACATAAACTCCTCTATGCAGCGGTTTAAATTATATTTATATGTCGCACCAATTTTAATGCCGGTACGAAAGTAGCATTCAACCATGAAGACACAGTGCTCTGTGTTCATATCCAGGGGAAGCTGGTTGTATTAGTTATCAGAGCAACCACAGAGAGCGCTGAAATTTGCTTACTGTTCCGCAAAATTTACAGCTTCTTCACCGTAGAGGGCACTGTGATTTCAAGGTACACTCACCAGTTAACTATGTTGTCGCTCTTGCTCAATCGGAGGGCGGGAAATAACGAATAAAATGAACACCGCGTATTATTTTTATTATTTACATTAATATACAGTATTTTAAACGCATTATTACTAAGTTTTAGAACATATTTACCATTTATTTAGTGCATAGATGCACTATATATACTTTATAGTGCATATAAAACCGAGCTCTAGTAATAAGTATGTGATAAAGCACCTTGCATTTAAGTAATTACTGAGTATTTTGGAACCACTCCTAGACTAAACTTGATCACGTTGACGCAAAGTGGTTATCATAATACCTATTTTTATGAGAAACACTTGTTAATTAGCAAGGCCCTGTGCTTTGTTTCTTTGCCAGATCTCTGGGACGTGTAAATTTCATACGCGCGAGACAACTCCTTGTGTACTAATTAAGTGGGCAGGCCTTGGAGAAAAGCAGAGTGCAGTATACGTATTTACGTTTGCAATTCTGCTAAACTGGCGTCATGCAAGAAAATCGCGAAGGACAACGCATAATTTAAAGAAGCCTGATAGGTACTAGAGTCGTCCAATTAAACACGACATTGATGGTTATTAAGTACAGGAATTTATAATACCCTGACCATTGAAATTTGGTTGATTTTTACAAAACTGCAGTTTACCTCGGAAGAAAGATTTTTTCCTTACTTTCTTCACTGTGTTCCAATGCTCTATCGATCCTGGGCCCATTTCATTGTTCGATATGACTTATCGTTGTAGGTTTTCTCTTATCTGAAAGGTGAATGTCTGGTAACTAAGCCCTATGGACCCTGTACTCATTTGAACATCATTTCATTCATCGTCCGATATGACTTATCGTTGTAGGTTTTCTCTTATCCTGAAAGATGAATGTCTGGTAACTAAGCCCTATGGACCCTGTACTCATTTGAACATCATTTCATTCATCGTCCGATATGACTTATCGTTGTAGGTTTTCTCTTATCTGAAAGGTGAATGTCTGGTAACTAAGCCCTATGGACCCTGTACTCATTTGAACATTATTTCATTCATCGTCCGATATGACTTAACGTTGGAGGTTTTCCCTTATCCTGAAAGGTGAATGTCTGGTAACTAAGCCCTATGGACCCTGTACTCATTTGAACATTATTTCATTCATCGTCCGATATTACTTAACGTTGGAGGTTTTCCCTTATCCTGAAAGATGAATGTCTGGTAACTAAGCCCTATGGACCCTGTACTCATTTGAACATTATTTCATTCATCGTCCGATATGACTTAACGTTGGAGGTTTTCCCTTATCCTGAAAGGTGAATGTCTGGTAACTAAGCCCTATGGACCCTGTACTCATTTGAACATTATTTCATTCATCGTCCGATATTACTTAACGTTGGAGGTTTCCCTTATCCTGAAAGATGAATGTCTGGTAACTCTAAGCTCTATGTACCCTGGACACATTTGAACATCATTTCGTTCTTCGTCCGAAATGAATAAACGTTAAAAAAAAATTATAGAGAGACAGAGAAGATGTGCTCGTTCCTAACAAATCACTCAATCAGTTTTGATACGAGAGGAGATTGAACAGTTATGCCCTGCTTTTGTTAACGTCCACGTATCTCGTATCGTATAACGGATACGATAATCATTTTTAACTCCGGTTAAAGGTGTTAGAACAGCTACTTCCCCAATCTCTGTAACGGTTGCCGAGGGCTGTAAACCTGGTCGAAGCTTTTCCAGCCATTTTTCACCATATACAGTGCAAAATCGGAGTTAGTGAAACAGGTCGCGCCGTGGCTTAGTGGTTAGACCACTAGACTATCACCAAGGCTTGAGTTCGATCCTAGGTGACTGTAAAGTGAGATTTGTGATGGACAAAACGTCGCCGGGCGGGTTTTCTCCGGAAACTTCGGTTTCTCCAACCTATCTCATTCTACCGTTGCTCCATCTTCATCTCATGTATCATCAGTGTCACCGCTAGTGCCGTATGAAGTAAAAGCGGACGTTAAACGCATTTCATTTATCGGAGTTAAGTGAAAGCGTAGAAAGGAGAAATAGTTTTGGTTATAGAAAGTAAGAATGTGAATATGTGTAGTACGAGAGAACAAAATATCAGGGTGGATCGCTGAGCGCAGTATTTACGAGTGGTCTGAAAAGTTTCCGATCTTCAAATGAAGATGGCAGCACTCCTAAATAAAAGCTGATAAATTTCGTTGTTCTCTGCTGACAGTTACTCAACAAAGTTTCAGCCATTTTCGACGCTCAGTTGTTATGTAATAATCGTCTGAGCGAGTTGATGAGATTTTTTTTTTATGAAAATGGACAAAATCGAGTATCGAGCTGTCATTAAAT
The DNA here is from genome assembly GCA_030765055.1 of Mantis religiosa. Taxonomy (NCBI): domain Eukaryota; kingdom Metazoa; phylum Arthropoda; class Insecta; order Mantodea; family Mantidae; genus Mantis; species Mantis religiosa. The sequence goes on from CM060951.1 coordinate 14,753,744, forward strand.
ATTTGTTTCTGAAAGGCAATACGCCTTTACAAATCAAAGAGGAGTTGGATTCTGTGTATGGGGACTCTGCACCATCATTTACCACAGTGAAATTTTGGGCAGCTGAATTAAACGTGGCTCTAAGAGCCTGGGAGACGCTGAACGTTCGGGACGCCCAAAACTGCAACTACCGACGAAAACATCACCAAAGTTCCCCAAATGGTGCTAGACGACCGCCGAATTAAAGTGAGAGAGATAGCAGAGGCTATGAACATGTCAAAAGAACGTGTTTCTCGCATATTAAATCAACATTTAGACATTAGAAAGATGTCCGCGCGTTGGGTGCCTCGTTTGCTCCTGTTGAACCAAAAACGTATTCGAATGAACACTTCCAACGCTCTGTTGCCGCAGTTTAGGCGCAATAAGTCTCAATTATGGAGCCGATTAATTACTGCAGATGAAACTTGGATATACCATTATACGCTCGAAATAAAAATACAGTCCAAACAGTGGACTGCAAAGGGGGAACCGGCTCAGGAAAAAAAAAAAAAAAAAAAAAAAAAAAAAACGGCTGGGAAAGTGATGGCGACTTTTTGGGATAGTCATGAAGTTATTTTAATCGATCATCTTCAAAAAGGAGAAAACATTAGATGAGCATACTACGCATTATTACTTGACAAGCTGAAGGCAGAACTTGCGGAAAAACGGCCACATTTGCAGAAGAAAATTCTATTTCACCAAGACACCTTAGTGGTTGCAATGGCAAAATCACTGTTTGAACTGCTTGACTCCACAGATCTAGCCCCAAGCGACTTCTTTTTGTTCCCTCATCTCAAAATTGCGCTCCGAGGACAGATTTTCGTCAAATGAAGAGGCAATCACCCTCGTGAATTATTTTGCAGAGAAAAACGGCAAGTACTATTTGAACGGGTTACAGAGATGGTGGCATTGATGGGAGAAGTGTGTAGAGTTACAAATGTTGGAAAATAAAAAATAAAAAAATAAAAATCTGAAAAAATGTCTTGTATCCTTATTAGGTCGGAAACTTTTCAGGCCATCTATGTATGTTTCCAGTATTGAAAGGGTAAAGAGGGGGATATACGTAACTTGCTACCTGTTTTTCGGCAACATTGCAGCTCCCCACGTGGAGACACAGATAACCTTCACGTATCTTCCTTTAACAATCAGACCTTAAGCCAAGATCAGCTTATCGCTTGAACTACGCTTAATTCGCGATATACCGGTTGTCATGGCATTGACCTAGGTTATGCAAACTTTCTCTCTGAGCCGTAACCTTTAAATTTCGCTTTCACGCTTGGAGTGGTGTTTCTGATGTCATGTGACAGATTACACGCCTTCCTGATTCATACGCCAAAAAGGGACCGATTTGGAACAGGTTTGTGGACTCAAAAATGTCTGTCTACCTTGACAGGTTACCCAACTGTCCGTCCAACCCACTCCGGGAAGAGGAAGCTCCATCAAGCCTTTTGTGAAGCTGTGAAATCCTTGAGAAGGAATTTACTGTGCTCGTTGTTATTCCTTTTACTATGACCTGAATAAATAGTCAATACGAATATTAATGAAATTCTGCAAGCTACTAAAAGACTTGCTAACAAAAACTATGATAAACTTATAATCGCAACAAAACATCTATATGCTCGTCCATTGATCTCGATCCAGTCGTCTGATACCTTAAGGTAGCTCTGGCCTATTGATCCCAAGGTCACGGGTTCAAATGCAGCACACAGCCATGGCACTAAGGTAGCTACAAAATAGGAATGAACATAAGGCGTGGCTACGCGTGGCTGTTCTATCGCTACTGGCCAGTGCGGTGCATTCGACGTTGTACAGTTAAGCACGCATACTGGCTCGCTTTGCCGAACACTACGGCTAATTTCTTCACGCGCTCTAAAGATAATAATTACAGAATTATTTTGTTTTTCCCATGTTACAGAGCTATTTTTTCTGAGGATTACTGTCCAAACCCTATATTTGTAGCACATCTGGTTACAGAGATATGGAAAAATAAGGAGCCTGACTAGAAAGACAAGAATCATTAACTGTCTGTGAAGAAAAGCACACACATGCTATGCTGCAGTTGCATTTTGTACCTCGCATTCAGTAAAGTTGTGGTCTTTTAAGAGTGCACACGTGCTTTTCAAAGTTAGTAAATACACTGCTTAGCAACCTTAGTGCTAGTGCGCATAGTAGTGAGTGTTAAAAAACCCCGCAAGAGTTTACATAAGCACGCCCGCCTCGGTAGCGTAGATGGTAGCATGTCTACCTCACGTTCAAGAGGTCCCGAGTTCGAATCTCGGTCAGGGTGAGTTACCTGGATAAAGTTTCTCCGGAGTTTTCCCTTATCCATAAAGACGAATGTCAGGTAACTCTAGGCTCCGTGGACCCTGGACACATTTGAGCATCACTTCACCCAATTAATTTACCGTCCGATATGACTTAACGTTGAAGGACGTAATATTACAAAAAACATACATAAGCAATGTGTAATCCTTTTTCAAACAGTAGTCAAAGACATTTTCGAAATACAAATTCCTCTCAGAGTCGAGAATTAATGTTACAAGCTTGTCATGTGAGTGTTTATATGGTAAAGAACATTGTTAAAGAAGGCAAACAGTTTACCAAATTAGGAAAATTTTCATATTTATATCGCCAGGGAAACATCGAGTAGCTAAAAATCGTGCTGCCAACTTAGACTATTTTCAAAAGTGTGTTTTACGTAGAACAATTTATGATTTGTATGATAAGGGTGAACATCCAACTGTCAAAAGGTGACCAATTTAAAGAGGGGGAAAATAGAATTTACGGATTGTTTCTTCTATGCATAAAATTCTGAAATCTCTTGGTTCAAACATAGGGGAACCAATGACGGTCGCAAACTTCTGCTCAAAAGAAGGGATATTGTTGCTGCAAGATTAAAATTTCTGCGCACAATGAATAACATTAGTACACGAGATTCATGGTGTAAAAATGCTTCATAAATATACATTCATATCTTCCGTATTTATTAAGTATTTTAATGAAACAAAAATTGGTTTAAAGTCCATTACAAACAGTATACACATATAGCATCATTATAATAGAAACTATATTCACAAATCGTTGAAATGTCACCGTTTTGTTTCTGTAGCAAATGCCTTCTTTCATCAAACGCATCTAATTCGAGTCATTTTGTTTTGCGTGCATGTGAACGATAGCTATGTAAGGGAGGTGTTCTCCGGTTCAGATTAAGCTACCACGCGATCATTGTATATGTTTTCACACACATGCTGAAATATGAAGCAAACTTCTCTGTCAGCATTGTATGTACATCTCAGATCAGTTGGTAAGTGGATTCGGTTAGACCAAGACAGATATATCTTCCACCTCTGTAGCGCTGTGGCTCAGTGGTTAGACCACTTGGCTCTCACCAAGGCGGCCCAGGTTCGATCCCAGGCGACCGCAAAGTGAGATTTGTGGTGGACAACACGGCGTTGGGGCGGGTTTTCTCCGGGGTCTCCTGTTTCCCCCGCCATCTCATTCCACCGGTGCTCCATCTTCATCTCATATATCATTAGTGTCATCGCCTGCGGTGCCGTATGTAGTAAAAGCGGGCGTTAAACACTACACATTTCATTTCCACCTCTGTCGCCCGCTAGCTGTGGAACTGGCAACGCCAAGACAATACGACAACCTTATTGGCTGAACATGTTCATTCTTATTTTGTAGCTACTGTAGATTTACTAGCATGTATAGAACTCCTGGGGCACAAAATTTCGGTTCACTACCGGAGCTGATATGACCCCTGCCATTGAAGCGGCGTTAACAAAATATATTTAGCTCTATCACCTCTCTAAGCTGTACAACGGCCTTAAATCCGCATGGTATTTTACAAATTGCAGCGCTGCCTAAAATAGCGTACGGAACACATTTTATATCACTATTTGGTAAATAAACCCCTACTATTAATACTTGCACCATAAATGGCTATTCTTAACCAGACACGCTTACCCTACACAGCAGGGGAGATTATGACCAAAAAAAGTTAAACCCATGGCACTAGAGACCACATCGAACGGGGCCTGCCAACCCGACTGCCGGCCTCACGCCCACATACGCAAGATAAAGGTGGGCTATCATCAACCACACGGGGAGGAGATATAGTTAGCATTTCGACAACCTCAGCCGGAAAATTGGCTTTTATAACCAGGGTCGCTTACCTATCGTAACCTCCTCAATTTCCTCACGATAAATACGTAAAATATGAAGCTACAGGTAGACCGCAAACAAGCTGCAGTCGGTGTGCGCATGCGCGAGGAGAGCCTACTTCCCTTCTCGCCATCCACCCCTCCCTTCAGGGATGCGACAGAGCGTGAACCACACAAACTGGGTGTATTTTAATATTGTTTTGATTTTCAAAGTTAACAGAAAATGATTACATCGGACATGACCTCACAATCGATCAACAAATAGAATCATAGTTTCTTTAAACCCTGAGGAGCAATGCAGTGATTCGGCAGAAAATGCAAAGAGTGAATGTAACAGCGGATGAAACATGACAAGTGCAGCCCGCACGATGGAGGAGAGGCAACCTAAAATCACGGTAGAGGGGGAAAGCTAGAGGACTCCAGTGTTGGTAAGCCACGCCTCCAACAGCATTTTGTTCGCGGTCTTGTTATACCTAGTTACAGTGAGGCAACAAATACTATACACACATAATTGTAACATAAAACTTCACTTAACTTACAAGAAATGTTCTTATTAATTGATAAGGATCGCAATTTCCTGAATACTCATTCACATCATCACCTCAAACAATCTCGTTATCAACGTCACAATCACTAGATGTCACTATGTTTTGACCAGTACTACCTGTATCTGAACATAAAATAAATTTAAAAACAGAATCGACTGCCGGTATTTCAAAATTCATTACGCCATATGTTTATTTTTTTAAATAAATATTTTCCCAAAGCATTAAATCTATCGGACCATTTCATTGTTTTAATAATTTAACTTTTGGATTTATTTCATGGTTAAATGACAAAAAATGATCTGCTACGGCCGATTTATCAGTTTGTTTATACTTGTAACGAAAATGTTCTTTCGTTCTGGTCTCCAAATTACATTTTGTCTTTCCAATATAGACTATCACAATCTAAACAATCAAATTTATAAATACAAGATTTTTTATTATTATGAATTGTACCTTTTATAGAGAAATGTAGTAAATTTTTAATACTATATTGTGACTGTGGGTTCGTAGAATTAAAAGTCCAGTTTGCAGAAATTCCAAAATGCTCTTTATTTCCGTAGAAACACACTTTGGTCAACCCTTACAGTAAGCTGACGTAACATAAACCAACATAATCTCTCGTCATTTCTGCACACGAAAACAAACAAAAGAGTTTACTTGTAGTAAATGTTCTTCCGGGCTCATTGACTACAAATGGGCGCCGGCCGTGAAGACCTATGTACATACAAAAGAGTTCACTTTCAAAACACAGTCGTCACTTTCCAATCGAGTCCATTTATGACTGACTCATTACGACTGTCCCCTGGCGTGTCGCGATTTTTTTCTACTCATTTCTAGAATGAACAAGACGGTACTAGAATCTTCTAGTTATCTAACTATCTGTTTCGGCAAGCCTTTTATCTCCGCGTTGCCCTATCTGTCTCTGTGTGCGTACGCCGCCAATCCCGACAATGGGTTCGCGACAATATTTATTTTGAGGAACTTAAGGTATACCAAACTCTTTAAACTTTTTTGAGAATGTTTATTAACCCAAGAATGCTAAGTATTTTTTTTTAAATTATAATCGTGTTATTTTTAAGGGTAGAAATATCATTAACAGTTTTTGATATTTAATTTTTTTTACTTATAGTCTTTATTAAAACCATTAATTAAAGCAGTATAAATAATGTTTATATTCGTTAATAAATTCCTCTTTATTCAGGGGTATATTTATTAATCTATAAATCAAACTATTACAACAGCAAATCTATATCAAAATGGGTTAAAACTTTTATTCTTATGTAATTACCGATGTGAATAGACTTCCTATAAATACCAAACTTTAATATATTATTTATTATTTTTAAATGTAGAAAAGGAAGAAATCCATTATTTTTAGTCTCTAATCTGAATTTTATAGCTTTATCTTGCAAATTTAGTAATTTTAAATCATCATTTGTGTGTCTATCAGGAATAATAGCAAAAATGTGAACATATCTATACCAGACTTTAAAACTTACAGGGAATCCTTCAGTGCGCGCCGGTCCTATACTCGGGACCCAGGAGTGGGATCGATCCCGGGTGGCATTCCGTGGAAGGGAACCAAGGCATGATGCCGAAGCAGGGCAATGCTATAATTACACTTTCTGAACCAAACTGGCAAATACAGAACCAAGGTGATCGTGTGATAAAAGGAACCAGAAGCAGTTAAATTATATACAGCAAAACCTGCCCGCGACAGAAGCTTTATAAGAGCGAAAACCCGTTTCAGAAGCATGACTTTTAAATCCAAATTACTTCTATAAAACAGTAAGTTCCGCAATGTTTGGTTTACTGCTCGAATAAGACAGAGGGAAGGTGTACGAAATAACGTGGTCCAAGATCGCGAACATCATATTCCCAAATAGATACATTGCTTAAATTCTATAAACTTCAACTTAATAAGACGTTCGAGTAAAACGGTCAAATTAGTAACAGTGCTTCTTAAAGGAAAAAGGTGTTCAATGTTCAAATAAGAAAACGTTAACAGTTGAATATTTGTGTGCGCTGCGAACGCTTTGCTGCTATGGAGAAAAGGAGATTGTCTTAAAACTGCAGGTAGGCGCCTTTTTTCTTTCAATTTTCGCGCAGTTATCTGATAATTTTTATTTTCTGTGCTACTTCTTCCTCCAGCCAAAAATCTGTTACGAAGATTTCATATAGGATTTGACACTTCCTGAATAAAAACATAATAAATAAAGAGTTAAGTAACGTCCAAGTGTACCTTTTGTCGCTGACAATTCCTTTTTTCTTTTTAAAGAGTTCACGTTTCATTTTAAATTTTTGTATTTTCTGTGTTATCCATTGGACAACTGGGGGAGGGGGGGGGGAAAGAACCAAAAAGTGATTGGGGGAGGGGGGGGGAAGAACCAAAAAGTGATTTACCTTTTGCTGTATTCATGCTCTAAAATGTCATTTGTCACCTTTAATTGACTAATACCTATGTGGCCTTTGAAGCACGCCTAGGCAGAGTCCTAAAATATACATTTAAAATTTACATGCCTTTTTGTCAAACTTTTTTATCAGTATTTTTCAGTACTTAAAATAAGTTACGTGCCCAAATGTTTGATTTTCAGCAAAACTTTCTGAATGGCTACTTAAAAAACTCAATTCTTTTTAGAAATTTTACAATTAAATATTTTTATAGCTGACATCCATAAAATGCATTTGGCTTATTTTTCTAGAATAGCTTCGACATTCCAATGGCCTGTTAAAAGCACAGAAAATCCTTCGTAAGATGTTAAAAAAATAACAATAAAACCTGTTTGCGGACACATGGGGCATTTTTATTAACATCTTTAAATTTATTATACATAAAAACATTAATATGTGACTTGTGCATGATCATTATTTTACATTGCCATACTATTAATCAAATTAAAACTTCTGACAGGTTCACTGCCCTAATAATGAAGGGAAAAAACGCAATATATATTTACATATGCATGGATCGTGTAATAACCGACTTTGACATTAATTAGAACAGAATCCAGAATACAATTAGTGTATAACTTGTAAAATAAAATTATTAATATCACTAGTTCTAAACATATAACATCGAAGAAAAAATATAAGGTCACTGAAGAACACGAAAAGAAAAAACGTCCAGCTAAAGAATTAACTGTGTAGCTTAACGTGCGGAAAACTCAGAATTATGAGGTTTTGGTTAATCGTGGGAATAGCTGGTCAAGTAAACGCATCACAAAATCTATGGTGTATGACGAGCCAAATCGTGCTTTGTTTGAGTGGTTTGTTAGTGCGGGCTAAAGGAATTTTCATTTCTAGACCATTGCTTCAGAGTCAAGCTTTAGAGACAACAAGAAAATTAGGCAAAGATCATTTCAGAGCTTCCAATAGATATCTCGAGAGTTTCAAACATCGCCATAACATTGTTTTGAATGTTGTGTGTGGTGAAGCAAATAATGCTGATATGCAGACAGAGATTGCAAAGGGACAAATGAAAGCAGACAGAGCAACTAGACAAACTACAACTATCAACTAAGTTGAAAATATAGCACATATCAGCCTATTATTATTGTTAATAATATTTACACTTTATTCTACACGATGTTCATTTTTATTCGTTATTTCCCGTCCAGCGATTGAGCAAGAATGACGTCATAGTTGACTGGTGAGTCTATCTTGAAATCATAGTGCCCTCTACGGAGAAGTGGTAATTTTTGCGGAACAAAAACAAATTATAGCCTTCTGAGTGTGTTTGTAGAGGCAACTAATACAACCAGCTTCCTCTGGATATGAACACAGACTACCGCGTCTTCATGGTCGAGTGCTACTTTCGTAAAGGCATTAAAATTGGTGTGACATATAAATATAATTTAAATCGCTACATAGAGGAGTTTATGCAACGCTATCCAGTATTCAGACAAGTTCCTCGGAGCGTAATGTTGTCAAAAGTGTCCAGGTAACGTCATATTGACATACTTTTGTTTGTGACATAAACGTCTTACGTTTTATCAGTATACGATATAAATTTTTTGTCATTCTCACGCTTAACTAAAATGTCCATTAATGTTGGTATCCTTATGTCTTTTAAAACCAATATCCTTATGTCTTTTAAAACCAATATCCTTATGTCTTTTAAAACCAATATCCTTATGTCTTTTAAAACCAATAAGTTCATCAAACATTTCCAAAATACAGGATCAGTTACTCGCAAAAAGAGAGACACTGGACGCTATAAAGTGACTGGTCCAAATCTAGAAGTAATAATGTTATGACAGAAAGGTCTCAAGCATACCTTCTCGCAATACAGACAGTGTTTAAGGGGAAGAGAGAAAGAAAATATAAGAAAATGGACACACAGGACTATTCTTGTTTGGATAAAAGCTTTGTACATATTGTAACACTAATTTTTATTTTTCATTCCTAGAACATGTTCTAAGTTTCTGATTTGTAATGAAGTTACATTGTGAGGAAACTGTGGGTGACAAAAGAATTGAGATAAAATTGAAATATTTCTATTTTATGTGACAGGTTTACAATGTACACATAACAGAAAAAAAAGAGAGATGTTCATTGCGAAATACCTAAGTGTTCATTGACTTATTTCGTATATTCTACATAGTATACTTTTATGGCTGTATAATTAGCTTTACAGTGCATTGCAGTATATAGTTTTTATAAACAGTTATATCTACGCACCAGGCGAAATTACGCACTTTACATTACGCGGGTAGACCCACCTCTCAAATAGTATATTTACCTGCCGGTAGAGGGAGGCCTCGAAGCTGCTGTCAGCAAATCAAATACGATCGTAAGCCGCTAGGCGAATCGTATATAAACTCGCTCCATCAGCGATGCTATTGATGACGTCAAATTTTGCGCGATAAAATCACAGATAAAAATCAACATCGTGTATATTATTCCTTCACTGTAAACTTGTGATTATTTCGTATTTTTTTGTATTCAAACACAACCCTGTGTAACAGGGAAACTTGTTTAAACAGAAAATAAATGACCGACTATCGCGTTTCGTTTTAGAGAGGTTTTACTGTACCAAGTTAGGCACTTAACTGAGATTTCGTTTCTTCCTTATGTTGTCTGTATATAGTCAGGAAACATGCTTTACAACTTCAATAAAAGTATCTATATGTTTCACAACAGTGTAGAGGATTCAAACCTAATCTTTGTTGGCGAACTTTTTCTGTATATGCTCAATAAACAGGACAATCTGCTTATTTTAAAAATAGTTCTAAACATTGACGGTATAAAGGTAATAAAGCACTCGGCTTTCTTTTTGAGTCATCAGCAGTAATTGCATTAATTTGGTGAGTATTATGATTAAAAAAACCGCCTTAATTTTAAAGTGAAAATATGATGTAGTTTTATGTTATGTTGAATTCCGTAACTTATTCCGAAATTTACATCAGGATACTAATGAAACTGTTGTATACGGCATCCATGTTCACATTTTAAACTAGAAGTAAACAGTTACATGGATTTTGTAACAATAGTATCAAATGTACCACAATTTTAGTAATTACTGATGAGAGCTTTAATGGCCTGAAAACAATGTGTGCTGCATGTCATACATCACATTAGTAAATCGCCACAAACGGTGTATCTCGGATGCGAGAGTCCCTAGTGGTCTACATATGAATCAATTGGAGAATTTAATGTCAGGACGGCACATTGGCTATGGTAGCTCAATGTGTAAGAGCGAATGGACGGAAACCAGGAGATTCGTGGTTCAAGTCCCGGCCAGGGCATTAAATTTTTCATGTTGACTATCAAAAACTATAGCCTAATATATGGCTGGTGTGAAGAAATGATTAATTTCCATCAATTAACTTAAATAATAAGAGTTTAATGATGAAGCATGGGATTCAAGTACTTACGATAATAAATCGCCACAAACTGTGTATCTCGGATATGAGAGCCCCTAGTGGTTTACTGAGAAAATATATGAGTCAATTGGAGAATTTAATGTCAGGACGGCACGTTGGCCATAGGAGCTCAATGGCTAAGAGCGACTGGACGGAAACCAGGAGATCCATGGTTCAAATCCCGGCCAAGTCACTGAAATGTTGACTTCCCGATACCCGTGGGAGATCGGGTACGTCTCCGGACAGGGTTGAGGGAAGTCATTAATATTCCCGCGTACTAGCCAGCATAGCTAGGTGTGCTAGATTACCAGGCGGCCCCACTGAGGTCATATCAGTAGCCTTCCCATTTTGGAGTTGGCGCGCGTAAGTGGCGTATCCTCTTCCATCCCGTCTTGAGTTCACAGGACCAGATGGGAGGGGGGCCTTGTTAGTCTCTAGGTCCTGCCCTATGGAAAGCCCCACGGAGGCGCCAGTGCCCTTTTGGGACAGCTCAGTAACTCCCTGGTTGAGGGAGGCGAGGGTTTTTGGACCTACGGGTCCTGGACTAATTGGAGTAGAACCTCTGCAGTTAACATAAATATCTATATAGGGTTAGGGGAGGGGATCCGTCCCCTGCAGCTGTTTTAGTGCGAGCGCTGCGGAACCCTAGCACTCGTGGTACCTCTGACGTTGCTAGAGGAACCTTGGGCCGAACTACCGAGCCCCTCCCGTGAGGAGTTCTTCGGATTGGGTTGGACTCGAGGGGGCAGTGTGTTCCCGACAAACACGGGAAACTGGGTACCTCCGGGCGGCCGTAGCCTGGCGTTCGATTCCCGGCGATGGGGGGTGGGGATTTTTCTCCGACCAAGATAATTCCTCATCTTCCCCAGAGTCTGGAGATATGAATGAGAGTGTGAATGTGTACGTGATCTAATGATTAAAACACAACGAATACGAGTTAACACCTTCGATATGTTCCAAAGGAGAACGGCCGCCGACATGACCATTGCAGTTAAAGGCGGAGTATAAATGTGGGGGGGGGGGGACAGAATGATCAAAATCAAAACTTTGGATCTCCTTGTGATTTACCGGGAAAAAAATGCGAGTCAGTTGGAAAATGAATGTCTTGAAGGCACGTTGTCGTGGTAGCTCAGTTAGTTGGACCAATTATTCGGGAAGCGGAACATGGTTCAAGTCCCGAATATGGTATTGTCACGAACGCAATCGCGATAGCGCGGCTTGTGTACACAAAAAGCCCGGAGATAAGGAGTATGCCGGAAGAAATAATGATAGAGATCAAAGACCTGGCGGCACCGATAGGGTTACGCTTCTGGAAGGTGATAGAACATTGGATTCCTGTTTGGTCCAGAAATATCTCGAATTTACGAAATAGGTATTTAAGGACGTGACGACTCGCAAAGAGTTGTGACAGTGTTGTGAACGAGAGACAGCTGGAAGTGCTATTATAACAAGAGCTAATCTGCTGTCACTGTTATTGTGATCGACCTTGGTAGACTGGTGGTGACGTAGCGTAATGCTGCTGTAATCTGTAAGAGTATTTCTACGAAAATAAAGGAGATTTTTATTTTCTGCAACTCGGCCTTTTAATTCTACGAACCCACAAAGTCACAGTATTGCATATTGAATTTATTAGTCTGATTCTACCTACTTTACATTATTATTATTGAAATAATGTTTAGAAATTACATTAAAGCAATGGTGGAATTACTCTATTGTTCAGCTATGTCACAATGATTGTGCTGCGTCAATCGTTAGATTTGTACTTATTGTGCCTGTTTCAGCCGGGCTCTATGAAGTTATAGCGCCTATGTGCGAAATGTTAGGTTAAGGTTCCGTTATCACCTTTCGCATTCCACAAGAAGAGTCGACCTAAGCAAATGTTGAATGGCTTCCTCGAGAGCCAGTCTAGCAGAAATAACGTAATTTACAAGGTTAGTGAGCTGAAGCCCTCAGTAAATGGTGGTAAAACCTCTCCTGACGTCTTTCACACGAAATGCGCTAAGTAAATGCTTGTATGCTATTGGTTCATTGATCAAGCAATGCAAAGCCACCCGAGCGAAAGGAAAATGTATACCTACCTATACCATCCCGCTCTTGAGCCTCCTACTAAAGTGCCGCAATACAATAATAATAATAATAATAATAATAATAATAATAATAATAATAATAATAATTTAGGCACCAAAAATGTATATTAGCATGTGTCTCAAATTATAGTTATTTTGGTTATAAGCTAAACTCGGCCAACTTCGTGGCATTTTTCCAATCGCCCATTTTTCCAATTGGAGTGGTGCATATTGTAGTTGTATGTCCAAAAATAGAAGCATGTTCTGCTTGCTATACCTAGCTCGTCCTTAAAGGCGATCACAGTACCTTCAACGGAGATATTTGACATAAAAAGTACATCATTCCAAAGGTTTGTTGATGGGAGTACTCTAGTGTGTGAACTGACGTGTATTATCTTGTTTTCTGCCAGTTAATGCTAGGAGTAATTTCACGCAAAGTGGCACAGAGTGTAACAAAAAGCTATATCAAAACTTAAGGAAAACAGTTTCGTACATATAAAACATAAAAAAAATGTTATAGGAACGTACGAGGGTCGATTGATAAGTCCCTGGCCTCACAATAATTTTTGTTTTATTTCTCAACATAATCTCCAGAAAGGCTAATAAATTGGCCATTGTTCCTCAAAATAGGTGTTTACCGCATATCTCCTCGTTGCTGTGCAATCTTCGTCTTCCAAGAAACTTTTTGGGTTCGGAAACGGGTAGCAGTCACTGGGTGCTAGATCTGGCGAATAGAGCGGATGTTCCAGTAGAGTTTTATTGAAAAAGGAGGGGGGCAATATCACGCTCTTTGTCAATTCTCTAAAGCAGAGGGGGAGGGGGATAGTATTCGCATATGCATGGGTGTAAATTGTTGACTCGAAACAAAAATGTCCCTTTGTTTCTCTGCTACTGACGCACCGTACGTCAACTTTTTCGACATGAAGAGTGCTTCATGAACAATATAGGTTTCCCAGAAATCCAATAACGATTATTTTGTGTACAGTATACCAATGGAGGTGGAATCAAGCCTAGTCTGCGAAAAATATACCTGGGGTAACTTTACAAAGTGTACAAGACAAAACCACACACTCTAGAAGAGTCATAAAATATCCGGTAGCATTTCACAACGCGAAATAAGGCGTGATGGGTAGTTTCCTAAACAGTTGTCTAACATGTATGGACAATTCCTGGCCAGTTTCAAAATCTCCTTTTACAAAGCCTTTAAAAGTAGTTTTAAAAATGTTATATGGTTTCATCCGCGCCTTTCTACAGGGTTAGTAAATGTTTCAACCACTTTCATTGTCTTGTGTTATGGAAAGTATGAGGTTTACATTATTGAAACACATACCATTAAAAAGAGCAACTCAAGTTTTGAACCTCCAAATGTTACAAGTGCTCGATGTGAAAACCTCGCGTCCATCCATACCCACTAGAGCATATAGTAGTCAACACTACTCACAGCCTCACCGATCCGATTCTTCAGTTTATAAACATGCACTTGGAAGTCTGATACAAAAACTGGTAATTTACAAACGCCAAAGAAAAAAATCGGAAGAGGGGGGAGTAAGATCAGGAGACCGAGGAGGCCAATGGAGAAGACAATGATCGTTGTTAGAGCCTCGTCCAATCTAACGTTGTGGGGTGTCTGCCTGTACAGTCGATTTCCTCGGACTTCACACGTAAGCTTCTCTTATGTATTCTACAGATTCGTCTGCGACAGATGACCGTCCTGTGGCTTACTATTCACTCGGTATAAAGGGATCAGAGAAGGCGGGAATACGGTGGCAGCTGAGTAAAGATGCGCACTAAAAGTACTAGTCTGTTACCAATCCTGAAAAGGAGACTGAGGATTTTATACATGTGGAACTATTAATGGTACATGCATCAACTATTCCACATGTATAAAACACCTTCATTCTTCTTTAAGGTTTACTATCAGACTAATTCTTTTAGCGTGCATCTTTACTCAGCTGCCACCTCAAGTTAAATAAACTATACAGTCTGGCCATCAAACATCAGAACAGCATACGTAACACGAAGTCTATTGTATTACCTGTCTGAAAAATTAGTACAGTTGTTATGGGAGGTCGCTCGGTTTAGAGAGATCAGAGAAGACGGCAATATAGTACAGTACAGTCTGACCATCAAAACATCAGAAAATCGTACGTAACACGACGTATATTGTATTACCTGTCTGACGAATGAGTACAGTTGTTATGGGAGATCGCTCGGTTTAGAGAGATTAGAGTAGACGGGAATAAAGTACAGTACAGTCTGACCACCAAAACATCAGAACATCGTACGTAACACGACGTATATTGTATTACCTGTATGACGAATACAGTTATGGGAGAGCGCTCGGTTTAGAGAGATCAGAGAAGACGGGAATATAGTACAGTACAGTCTGAACATCAGAACATCGTACGTAACACGACGTATATTGTATTACCTGTATGACGAATACAGTTATGGGAGAGCGCTCGGTTTAGAGAGATCAGAGCAGACGGGAATATAGTACAGTACAGTCTGGCCATCCAAACATCAGAACATCGTACGTAACACGACGTATATTGTATTACCTGTCTGACGAATGAGTACAGTTGTTCTGGGAGAGCGCTCGGTTTAGAGAGATCAGAGAAGACGGGAATATAGTACAGTACAGTCTGACGATCAAAACATCAGAGCATCGTACGTAACACGACGCATATTGTATTACCTGTATGACGAATACAGTTATGGGAGAGCGCTCGGTTTAGAGAGATCAGAGAAGACGGGAATATAGTACAGTACAGTCTGACCATCAGAACATCGTACGTAACACGACGTATATTGTATTACCTGTATGACGAATACAGTTATGGGAGAGCGCTCGGTTTAGAGAGATCAGAGAAGACGGGAATATAGTACAGTACAGTCTGACCATCAAACCATCAGAACATCGTACGTAACACGACGTATATTTTTGTACTTGCTAAATCGATATCCCATGACTAAGTATTCTCCAGAATGTGTCCTTCTACCTTCAAAAAGGATCTTTTTAAACAGTATTCATCAGTTTACGTACTGTATAAATTTCTTTTTTCTGTTCGTAAAGCTCGACAAAGGTTCTGTACACAACGCACTTTTCAAAGTCATTGAGTTCGAACCCTTTCGGATGTGGGCGTTTGTTGGAAGTTTTTCTGCCGTACACTTTGAATTTCGAAGCTCTTTCACTATATTATGTACAGCTCGACTGCCTTGCTGTACGTATTCTTTACAAAACTGTAACACATTGAATATTAATTTTCTACTTTGTGAGAGTATGACTTCGAGCGGCGGTGTTTGTACTTTTGACTTGACACGAACCCTTATACTGTAAGGGACTCAATTGTTGTACTGCTGAATGGTACAGGGAATGGTGCTTGCGGTATAAGCAACCTTTCACTGTTGTCTGTCTACATTCATTCTTCAGACAGGTTGCATACGCCATTGTATTCCATGTGTGCATTTATTTGGTTAGGTTTTGCTTTTGCAACACTTTCCATCACATGTGATATTTCGCACTGGGAAGTGAATTTCAAAAACTTATTTCCAAACAAGATTTACTGACTTGAAACTATATTCTCGTCGTACTAATCTATAGTAATTCTCATCGTACGTCGCAGATTTGAATTGCACCTTAAACAGTTTCCCCACAGTGATGTCCATAGATCCAAACACAGCATAGAAATTGGAAATCGCACCCGACTATTGTCCAATGTGAGCAAACGGGTAACCCATTAGACCGACGTTTTTCATCTCTAAATGACCAAGCAAAATATGAACTGTCATTCCTGTCGAAGCACCTATGAGCTTTGCCACTTCGCGAACTTTCGTTCTACAATGAGTCAGAATCATGTAGACTTCCTCGCTAACTATATCTGCAGGTTGACCTGCGCGCTTCTCATAAAAACCGCTGTAGCAAACTGTTATAGCAGTATCTAATTTCGCTTTTATTTCCTGGAAGGTTTACCCACAAAAAGCGGCGTTTCTGAAGGGCACTGCACTTTTTCTATTTCAGTGAAAGCACACTGAAGGACTAACTGAAATGCTTACCAAATCCAATCCAACTTATGAAACCGTACCAAATTTTGTTTGGTTCCACTTTTTTTCATGTGCGTTTAACTGCAATGGTCATATCGGTGGCCGTTTTCCTTTGGAACATATCGAAGATGTTAACTCGTATTCGTTGTGTTTTAATAATTAGATCACGTACACATTCACACTCTCATTCATACTTCCAGACTCTGGGGAAGATGAGGAATTATCTTGGTCGGAGAAAGCCTTTAACTGCAATGGTCATATCGGTGGCCGTTTTCCTTTGGAACATATCGAAGATGTTAACTCGTATTCGTTGTGTTTTAATCATTAGATCACGTACGCGTGCACACTCTCATGCATACTTCCAGACTCTGGGGAAGATGGGGAATCATCTTGGTTGGAGAAAAATCCCCACTCCCAGCCGGGAATCGAACCCGGGAGTCCTAGCACGGCAGGCAGGTGCTCTACCGACTGAGCTACAGGGCCAGCCGTAATTTGTTTTGGCGACATGCAGCACATGAAGTACGCGATGGGACTCTATGCGATGGCAACACCTTTATTTCGAAACATGGATATTTATTGAACCGCCCTTGTGTTATCCAAAATTTGCTACGCTGTCCCAAGGCACTGGTTTGTAAGTCACTGAGGGGTACAAGTCCTACAAAGAGGCGAGTAATCAGAAGAAAGACAATTTAATATCCGTTTGTCTTTAATGGTTGTCAATCAAACGCAAACTTTTCATAAAATATGATTTACTTGAGCGTACTGACTTTCCCCTGAGACACATTTGGAGACACCCTCAATGTAAAAAATAAACTATTACACATGCCAATCAAAAAGTCAGTGAAATATTAAAATTGGCATTGAAGCCCAGATGGCAGCAAAAAAAGGCTTCATTTCAATTTCTAAAAAATGCAATATGCTTATGATTTTATTAACAAGTAAAATGCATAAATTCTATACCCGTAGAGAAATCTTCAATTTACATAATTTTTGCTAGTAAACCATAAGAGGCAAACTCTTACTACAGAAAAAAATGTAGACATAGTCGATGCACACAATTTGAAAAAGAAAACATTTCATATAATTAACCATATTGTTTGGATTTTCTAATGCTTATAAAACTGGGTTCTCCACATTTCCATGAACTGCTTAATCAACTTTTGTTTCATTCATCGCACTGCCATGTTATATTATACACTTTACCTATCAAATATTGGGGTAATCCTGCATCCAGAACAATTTCTGTGCTCCTTGATATGCATTTGACCTCAAAAAACTTCTAAGTCCTGAGAGGATAGTAAGTCTTCCATTACAATGAAGGCAAAATGGAAAAACAAAGTAACACACATACATTGGTACCATAACTTGGTACTAGGTACTTGCTGGAGTACCTAGCTAGAATCCTCTGAAGGTGCTCGTCGTAGATATGAGCAAAACGTTAGGAGAATTTTCATCCTCTGAACCACAGCCCACAAGTCCAGGAAATACATTCTATTGGATTAACACCGGCCATGAAAGCCTAAGCATGTACTATAAATTTTATTTCGATTGACAAGTAGACTGATTATTTTCTAAAATAGTTTGATATCTTAAAGTGCAGAAAGTAAAAAAGGATGATTTTAGACATGTGCCTTTGTAATATGAAAAAGGGAAGATATGATACCACTGTCACATGAGCACTGACAAGTGCTTGTGCAGGTGTGTCTGTGTGTGTGTGTGAGAGAGAGAGAGAGAGAGAGAGAGAGAGAGAGAGAGAGAAACAGGGAGGGGGAGAATATACCATAATGGAAAACAAAGGGTCAGATAAATGTCAAACTTCAACCAGCGTCCTTCAAGAATGGAAAAGAGGGAGGACATAGATAGCACAAATATTGAAGAAAGAAAGGGGATAGCAAGAGTTTGAAGGTTGAGAAGACAAAGAAACAGATACCCACAAGAACAATGTCCCTATATGAGGAAAAAGAGGATGTTGAACATATAACTTCTGAATACAAGGAAATTGAGGTATGAACAAAATAATGTATACTGTCAAAAATAAGGAGGAAAACTGATGTAAACAAAATTATAGAAAAAAAAATATTTTAAGAATGTAGAACAATTTCTAGAGAAAGTTAGAAATAAATGAAAATGGATAGTAAAATGAGATAAGGGACACTCGTGTACACTTAAGAATTTACAAGTAGCACACACACAATGTAAAATGATTGTATTCCACAACGGACTGCCTGTGAGAAAGTGGTCTTGGCCAAACACCACAGGACAGTCCAAAAATTGTAACTTATTGAATTATTATTATTATTGTGACTTTTGTGGGTTCGTGAAATAAAAAGTCCAATTACACCACTCAACAATGTTCTTTATTTCCACCGACTTACAGTTTAACACTTGCCAATTACACAGAATTACTTGCTGCACACAGTTACAATTCACCAGTCCGTCCGTTACAATTTCACTGTACTCGCGGTTACGTAAGCTCCGGTACACATTCAAAGTTACGTACAGTCTTCCGTTGCACAATCCTTTCGTTCATTAACACGTCACTGACTAACTCTTACACCAAGAACTGCGACTGTCTCCTCACTCACTGACAAAACCAACTCACTGACTGACTAAACCAAAACCAACTCAACTCTGTCCGTCTGTAGCCCTCTTTATAGGCATCTCGCCGTCTTCTAGACGTTTCCAGATGATGAAAGATCCCGTAATTTCTGGAACCAGGTGGAAGAGAAACAGACCGCACAATTATGTTTCTTTCCCCAGTCGTCCCTGTCACCACTATAAGACAAACGAGGGGAGGGCGTAGCTAACATTGACCTCCCTCGTCTCCCGCTCTCAGCTGCTTTCATAGGGTGTTCCAACGCCCGCGTTACATTATTATTGAAAACACAAAATTTTTTGATGACATTCTTCAATTATATGGAAAGTTTTTGTTCTCCTTTTTACTTTTTTAAACAAGCTAAAGCAATTTTTACTACATAACCTACTATGAAAAAGTATGTCATGTATTTTCTTTGAAATCTCTACGATTTTTGTGTGTGTGTGTGTGTGTGTGTGTGTGTGTGTGTGTGTGTGTGTGTGTGTGTGTAATTTACATCCTCCAACATTAAGTCATATCGGACGATAAATGGAATGGGCGAAATGATGCTCAAATGAGCCCAGGGTCCATTGAGCTTAGAGTTATCCGACATTTGTCTTTCAGGATAAGGGAAAACCCCAGATAAAAAAACCTTATCCAGGTAACTCACCCTGACTGAGATTAGAACTCAGGACCTCTTGAATGTGAGGCAGACACACTACCACCACGCTACCGAGGCGGGCATGAAATTGCCTTTACACTTTGTGAATTTGACGTAACTTGGCAATTAGAAAACTGAAGGAAAAATCTGATGTCTTGCACTCACATGAATTTTTCTATCAATTCAATCTACTGGATATTAGATATCATGATCCAAACTTCTATATTTAATCTCAAACAATGGTAAAGAAGAAATCAGATTAAAATAGTGATTGAGCTGCAATCTATCCAGAGATAACAAAAGACGATAGACTGGACAGAGAGGGCATGATCAATGTACGACAAAATTGAAACCCATCCCAATCCTATGGTGAATAAATACTCTGGGCAGATACGACCAGAGGGAGCCAAGACGCTTAACATCCTTTAAGCTCGTGAGAGATGTCATGGGATCCCTCAGTTAAACCGAGCCGAGCATCCCAATGCCACTCAAGAGTAAAGCCACCCCCGATGCTCTAAGCATCACTCTGCCCGTGATGGTTCAAATATACGCAACGCGTGATGAAAATGGAGTGAAATGCACAAAGTGCTTCTCTCCAAACGGGGAACATTACACAACAGATGCCTTCCGATTTTCAAAGGCCTGCCATACCAACAACCCTACACAAACCACACACCAAATTTATCCACAATCTACCCCAAGCAGAACATAAAAAATTCCACCTACTCATCTTTAAGTTAAGCTGCAAAGGGGGTGGGTACTGAGCTAAATGACATCCGGACCGTGAAAAACCCCAGCCAACTACTAAATCCTCTGGTGCCTCTGGAAAACTTAATGCAATCTATCAGGTAGTGTAGTTGCAGATATAAACCTGTGGATACAGTAGCTGACTAATGTCACAAAGTAGGGATACAGTTGCCTGGTACTAAGGTCTATGTGGACACATGTTGAAGCAAGATGGTGTGGAAAATTGAGATATAGAATGTTAACTGTCAGCCACCAGATATCTCCTAACAGATCCATCTGAACATATAGCTATGTAAAATAAAGAGTTTAAAAACAAAAAGGTAGCTCAAATGTTCAACTTTGAAGTTAAAAACCACATTTAACTTAAACTTCTGTTTTAATTAAAATTTCGAAGTTTCCATTATCACTTTCAATGCTTACTATTACTTAAACACTTTCAAAATATTAACCTCAAGTTTACAAAATATTCCTCATACAGATACAAATTTAAATTGTTTTATAAATGAATAAGGTTTTGAAAGGATAGAGTCAACATGAAAAATTCAATGCAATCGGCATGTTGGCCATGGTAGCTCAAAGGTTAAGAGCGACTGGACAGAAACCAGGAGATCCGTGGTTCAAATCCCGGCCATGACATTGAATTTTTCATGTTGACTATCCATCAAATATCTTAGCCTATATACGGCTAGTGTGGAGAAATGATTAAATTCCATCAATTAACTAAAATAATAAGAGTTAAATGATGAAGCCTGAGACTTAAGTACTTACAATAGTAAGTTGCCACAAACAGTGTATCTCGGATGCGAGAGCCCCTAGTGGTCTACCGGGGAAATATACGAGAGCGACTGGACGGAAACCAGGAGATCTGTGGTTCAAATCCCCGCCATTGCATTGAATTTTTCATGTTGACTCTATCCATCAAATATCTTAGCCTATCGAGATTTAACTGTATTGGAACACCACAGTGAAGCGAAAAATTATTAATTTTTAGATGAGTCGTATTTATTACACATCTGCTTCACTTTCGGACCTATTTTGAGGACATGTTTCGCAAATCATCGTTTGCATCTACGGCTCTTATGCGACTAAAGCTTGATCCAGCGGTGTGGGTAATTCTGGGGTTGCTGCTGCCATCACTGCCAGACTGTGAAAAAATTTACATAGGGAGGACAAAAAGAAACATAGGCACTAGAAAGAAAGAACACTTCAGGCACTTAAGATACAAAAATATTGATAAGTCCGCAATAGCAGCTCATTTCTGGTCTGAAAATCATGAAATTGAAGATAGCACAGAATTACTAAAATACGTACAAAAACATAGTGAACTCGTCATATGGGAGAGGATATACATAGAAAAACATAAAAACCAACTAATGAACTTTGAAATCCCGCCAGAAGAGAATCCCACATTTAAGTTCATCACTAAATCAAAAGATGGCAGCAGCAACCCCAGAATTACCCACACCGCTAGATCAAGCTTTAGTCGCATAAGTGCCGAAGATGCAAACGATGATTTGCGAAACATGTCCTCAAAATAGGTACGAAAGTGAAGCAGATGTGTAAAAAATACGACTCATCTAAAAATTAAAAATCTTAGCCTATATACGGCTAGTGTGGAGAAATGATTAATTTTCATCTATTAACTAAAAGGTTTTGAAAGTTTATTAAAACAATAAAATAAACCCTAATACATAGGATATCATTCCTGTTTTTTAGTGCAGATTTCCAGAAAAAAAATTTGGATTAGAATTGCTATGGATTAAATTGATACAGTCCAATGTGTTATCATAATGACTTTCAATACCAACTCCTGGCAGAAAATATTTGGTAGTCTCAATTCCAAAACTTACTTGTGTATTTATATATAGAGAGAAAAAAGACATGGGAAATGTATGTATGCTACATGCTTTTCTGCATGTAGCATACACAATGGCAAGAGAAGGATTTGCATGGACCAGAAAAGGGGTCACCATATTATCTACTGGTAGGATTTCAAAGTTCATTACTGCGTAGTTTATTTTTCCATATGAATATGTTCTCCCAAGTTGTTAGTTTATTTTGATTTATCACCCACTTTAATAATTTTGGATTTGGATCAATGTCATGATTTTCGTTCCAAAAACAAAATGCTACTGCTGACTTATCTTCTTGTTTCTTTTGATGTTTCTAAAGCGCTGTTTGATTCTGGTTTATAGATTTCTTTTAGTTTGAACTATGTAGCATTTTGCACAATTCTTACAACTTATTTGGTATATTTCGGATGTGTTAACTGATGGGTTTTCACCTTTTGTTTTTGAGAAGGCTAAATTCCACCAGTAGATAATTTGACAAAGAAGTTCATAGTTCCACTGCCAGAGAGAAGAGAGCAGATGACAACAGACTAGTTGGAGAGAGGTTGAAAATGTAGGCAATGGCTTCTGAATTTCGTCCCTCAGTAATATAAAAATGTAACTGACGAAGTATCAATAAACGCACTACATATACTTCTTCCGATTAATTTTGACGACACTTATTAAATTCCTCCGATCATGAACAACCATTATTAGTTTGAAAATTTGTCAATACTTTTTGACATGCTATCAAAATTAAACTGTATGTCGCAGTGTCAAAGAAGCAGATTGGAATTTTAAGGCTAGCATACAATGATCCCACTTTTAAACATAACTAATGATTCACTTTTAATATCCATCTTGCAACAAAATATGTAATGATACTATGTACGTCTACATAAATCAATGGTTAACAGAACACAGTTGGCAAAATCTGTGAAAAAATGAAAGATAATGGATAGAAAGAATCATGTAAACATGCATGACTGATAAACACAATAGCCATAGTAACAAGTTAAAAATGATGTTTCCTTCACATGACTTACTCTAGTAACTTGTCAACAAACTACACTTAAAAAAATAACTAAACACTTGTGATGGCTTTGAAAAACTTGGTTCTGTTTGGATGTATAAGGGGGGAAAAAAGGAACAGACGACTTCCTACTTGAGAAAAGAATAACTATTTAAGAATTCAAACAAATAACAAGGAATGTCCAAAAAATAGTTAATCCTCCTCCTCCCAATAAAAACCTTGACATAAAATGTATGCTTTCATGCAATTTCTATTTTATTATGCAGTAAGGTTTGGCCTGTCTCTTACGGTTTATCAGTTTTGTAAACACCCGCTTTGGTAGCATAAATGATAGTGGTCTGCCTCAAGTTCCAGAGGTCTTAAGTTCAAATGTCGGTCAGGATGATTTACCCGGATAAGGTTACTTTTCCAGAGTTTTCCCTTATGCTGAAAGATGAATGTCTGGTAACTCTAAGCTCTATGGACCCTGGGTTCATCTGAACATTATTTCATTCGTCGTCTGATATGACTTAACGTTGGAGGTTTTCCCTTAACCTGAAAGATAGATGAATGGTAACTCTAAGCTCTATGGACCCTGGGTTCATTTGAACATATTTCATTCATTGTCCGATATGACTTAACGTTGGAGGTTTTCCCTTAACCTGAAAGGTGAATGTCTGGTAACTCAAGATGCATGTACCCTGCACTCATTCGATCATTTCATTCATCATACGATATGTCTTAACGCCAGAAATGAAATGTGTAGTGTTTAACGCCCGCTTTTACTACATACGGCACTGCAGGCGGCTTAACGTCAGAGGTTTTCCCTTAACCTGAAAGATGAATGTCTGGTAACTCTAAGCTCTATGTACCCAGTACTTATTTGGGCATCATTTCATTCATTGTCTGATATGACTTAACATTGGAGGTTTTCCGTTACCTCCTAAAAGATGTGCGTCAGGTAACTCTAAGCTATACGGACCCTGGGTTCATTTGAGTATCATTTCACACATTTCATTACACCATAACAGAGAACGTAAATTAAAAAAAAAAAAAAAATTTAAAATTAAAATGGTTTGCAAAAGTTGTTTAGAAAGAAGAGCACTTAGAGGTTACTCCTACAAAATTCAAGATATATTTTATTTGCAGCGCAAATAAATATCCTAAACATATAGTATTCAAACCATTATAGAAATTTTTTTGAAAATAAAATCATATTTCATGTAAACAACAGTTCCGAATGGAGAAAGATGTTATTTAGTATTGTTTTATAAGCTGGATACCTGGTTCTTTCCCACAGTCGACTATATTCCCTTTTAGTTTGATGAAGATGCTCGATGTGTGGGGTACAATGGAATGACTTCATTTTATGTGTTTGGCTGTTACTAGATATTCTTGCAGCATACTGTATATCTCTGATTATGCTAGAAACTGCAACTTTTATGTCCCTAGGCATGTTCTATTAGATTTATATTCGATGAAAGATTAATTACAACTGGATAATGGTCTGAAGTTAGTTCATGTAATACGAATGCGTCTGCACACATATATGACACGTTTTTGCCAATGAAAAAATCCAAAACATCAGGAGTGCTTCCATCGTATGGACAATGAGTTCGTTCAACTGGATGCAACATTTCTGATTTAAACTGATATATTACCTTGTAAAGCAGCTTCCCTCTTGGACTGGCAGTGTTGGACCCCCATCTCGGGTGTTTCCTTTTGAAGTCACTGCCAAGAAGATAACGTGATTTCACTGTATCAAAGATTCCCCAGAAATTTGCCATTGTGAGTTTGTTTGTCGGAGCTGAATAGAAAGAGCCAATCTGTAGTTTTATATCACCCATATTCAGTAATATTCAGGACACTTGACACACAACCTCTCCTATGCTCTGTAGTTCGCTGTGAAGAACTGCAGTTTTAACAAATATGGCCGAACCAGCTTTTCTGTCATTGCTGGTATGGCCAGTATGATAAATCTTGTACCCTATAATTCTAAAATGTATATGTGGTACTAGTTTACTTTCTGTAGCTAGCAGAATGTCTATGTCATAAGTAGAGAGAAAATGTAACAGTACATGATGATTGTTGTTAATGCCCTGGCAATACCATGTGCATATGCAAATTTGTCCCTTAAGGGCTTGCTCCATTACTTTTTATAACCACAGGTATTTGTGTAAGAGCATTTAGGAGAGGAACCAAGAGTGATAGTAGCAAATCTAATTTACCCAGTAAGCACTCCATTTGATTCTCACTGTTTTTGACTTGCTTACTTCTGAATATAATTTTTGACTAAATGGTTGAAATGGTACTGGGAGCGAAGGAAATTGCATTTCAGAAGCCACATTAATTCTAGTTGGTGGAACCCCAGCTATACTTTCAGTGTTCTTTCTTTGGAAAGTGAGTGTTGAATTTTGAAGCTTCGCATGCACTGGAGATCCCTTGTAACTAGCTGCATGTTGCCCTTTACAGTTTACACACATTGGGGCGCCTTATGACTTTTTACTATGCCCATATTCTTGGCAGCTGTAGCACTGGATGATATGACGTTTTGGTTTAGGAGGTTCTACTTTTATGACTGCAAGGTACAATTTAGTTAAATCAGATTTTTTTATTATTTGAACTTGGTTGGAGATGCACGAAAAATAGTGGTAGTAGGTTCTTTGTAACGTGTGGCAAACAGGAACCATCTATTACAATGCCTGTATCACACATAGGATGTAAGCCACAAATAACTACTCAAAAATTACGATCCTGCTTCATTTGGTAAGTGTGGTACTCAACTTTGTTGTTTTCAAAGTAATGAATTGCCTTTCTATATCCTTTGACTAGTTTGAAACAAAACTTAACTCTTTGATTTGAAACAGTAGTGTGCTTAAAGTTGCCTACTGCTTCGGTTTTTAGTAAACTGTATTCATATTTCTAATGTTATTTATGTAAATAGGTTGACTTGGAAGTTATCATTTTCACTATCGTCCTGATTCATGTTTTCATTGGATTCATCCTGAGCTAGATCACTCAGTGGTTCAAACGGATTCGGAGTGGAAAATGGCGATGTGTTGGCGTCACTGTTAGTATGTAATCTTTTTGCTGCATTGTTTGTCGCATGATTGGCTCATGTTTCATTTGTATTCAATCTGAGCTGAGTGCAGTAATAAATACTTTTTACGCATCAAAGTGTTAAGGGATCCTATTATGAACACTTCTACCTGTGAATAACTAAATTATTTACTACTTACAGTAGAATCCAGAACAATATAGGCTTTTAAATCTCTACAAATAACTTAATATGTTGCACTTGTACAGAGAACAAATAAATGCAGCCGTGGCCCACATCGAACCTATTTGCAGATCTATGTTCGTATAACATTTTCTATCATCTATATGAAGGAAATGTTTTCCCAAAGTTTTGATATTAACTTTGTTTTACATTTTGTATATTCACAGCTATGAAGCTGCATTTACAAGATGCATGAAGAAGTGAAGAGGGGCATTTGTGGGAAAAAAAAATAGAAATGAAGGCAACTAATATAATTTTGAGTCGAACTAGTACTCAATGCTCCACTTTTTGCTAGTATTTACCTACAACACGTTTCGTTAGGATATTTCTAATATCATCAGCTGTCATCGACTAATGGATGTTGGTTTGGTGAACTTCTTGGAGGTGATAGGTGCATCTCTGTCGGTATCTTGATGAACTTGAAAGTTTCGGTTCTCTTCAAAGGTAGTGTCGAAATTGAACAATTTTCTTTCATATTTCTTTATGAAAATTTTTTCCCACGTGGTTAATGCAGCTGGACCTTGGACACTTTTTAATAAGTGGATTTCTTGTTCTATATCGTGATTCTCCTTCCAAAAATGGTATGCTACCACCAATGTATCTATTTGTTCCTAAAATGCTCTCTAAGCCTAATGTTCAAATTTCTTTTAGTTTTTCAAATGTAAAAGTTGTCGCAGCCTTTGCAGTTTATCCGGTACACACCAGATTTTTTTGTCTGTAGGTATCTTCTTAATATTATGTGATTTCAATAGGTGCTGTACACTAAATTTGTTTAGTGGGGCCGAAGAAATGTGCTCTTTGAAGACTTTTTGGAAAAGGTGTTTTTTTTTTCATTTACGTCGGCCCCAACGTTAAGTTATATCGGACGGTGAATGAAATTGGGTGAAATGATGCTCAAATGAGTCCAGGGTCCATTGAGCTTAGTTACCCGACATTCGTCTTGAAGGATAAGGGAAAACCCCGGAGAAAACCTTACCTAGGTAACTCACAGTGACCGAGATTCGAACTCGGGACCTCTTGAACGTGAGACAGACATGCTACCATCTACGCTACCGAGGTGGGCTTGGAAAAGGTGTGTAGTTCTTGGATGATATGTAAATTTTCTGACATTCATCTTTCAGGATAAGGGAAAACCTCCAACGTTAAGTCATATCGGATGATGAATGAAATGATGTTCAAATGAGTACAGAGTACATAAAGCTTAGATTCAGGATAAGGCAAAACAAAGATGGCATATTGCACCAGCGCCAGTACCACCATTATTTGATAAGCTGGAACGTCATTGTAAACACACAGCAATTCATTGGCAGGATGCCTGCCTCAGTAGCGTAGATGGTGGCGTGTCTGCCTCACGTTCAAGAGGTCTCGAGTTCAAATCTCGGTCAGGGTGAGTTACTGGATAAGTTTTTTTCCCAAGATTTTGCCTTATCGCGAAAGACGAATGTCAGGTAACTAAGATCTATGGACCCTGGGCTCAATTGGTTTCGAGGACACATGAAGACGTTTCAGATTTTCTAATTTCTACAGCTAAGTGTAGTGTTCAATATCAAACGGTTCTAAACGGTTGATACTTGTTTATAAGTTTTCTTTTAGGTAAGGAAGTTTTAACTTTTGTTTGATTTCTTTGGTTTCACTAAGAAAACTTTGTTGAATTTATAAGTTTTTAAGCTTACCATTGTTTAAGAAACTTTCACGACAAATGACATGTATACCTTTAATTTTTTTGGAACCACTTGGCTCTCACCAAGGTGGCTCAGGTTTGATCCCGGGCGAACACAGTGAGATTTGTGGTGGACAACAAGGCACTTGGGCTGGTTTTCTCCAGGTCTTCCAGTTTCCCCCACCAGCATTCTACCAATTGCTCCATCATCATATTTTCTATCATTTCATCTTACCCTCATTTTGTTATCCACTTCTCTCACTCTCATACCAGGCATTGAGCTGATCAACCATCCTGGATTCTCTCTTACTGATCCAGCGATTCCGTTCAACCTGCCACCTACAGGCACAAGGGTTAAGTGGAACAGTAATACCCTGACACTACATTCTTTTTTAATTTACGTCCTCCAATGTTATGTCATATTGGACGATGAAATGGGTGAAATGTTGCTCAGGGTCCATAGAGCTTAAAGTTACCGGACATTTGTCTCTAAGAATAAGGGAAATTCCCAGAAAAAACCTTATCCAGATAACGCACTGTGACCGAGATTTGAACTCGGGAACTCTTGAAACCCCACGTAGAGGTACAAGAGGGTAGTTAAAGAAAAAGAAAGTATGTTTTGGGAAAAGGCTGTGAACTCCAATTTATTCTGGGTATTTTAGTTAATTGACGGAAATTAATCATTTCTTCATACTAGCCGTATATAGGCTAAGGTTTTTGATAGTCAACATGAAAAATTCAATGCCATGGCTGGGATATTAACCACGGATCTCCTGGTTTCCGTCCAGTCGCTCTAACCCACTGAGCTACCATGGCCAACTTACCGTCATGACATTAAATTCTCCATCTGACTCACATTATTGATAGAGTCAACATGAATTGAATTTTTCATTTTGACTATCAAAAATCTTAGTCTGTATATGGCTAGTATGAAGAAATGATTAATTTCCATCAATTAACTAAAATAATAAGAGTTAAATGATGAAGCCTGGGACTCAAGTACTCATGATAGTAAGTCGCCACAAACGGCGTATCTTGGATGAGAGAGCCCCTAGTGGTCTACCGGGGAAATATATGAGTCAAATGGAGAATTTAATGTCAGGACGGCACGTTGGCCATGGTGCCTCAATGGGTTAGAGCAACTGGACGGAAACCAGGAGATCCGTGGTTCAAATCCCGGCCATGGCATTGAATTTTTCATGTTGACTATTATTCTGGGTAACTACTGCATAACTCAAATCGTAAGAGATACACCACATCTTATTGCAAATAAAATGCAGATCTAGTTAAAAAAAAACACAATTTATATCAAATAATTTTTTTTTTTAATCAGATAATGCTTTGAGATACTCATCGTTAGTCGATTGAATTTTCCAGATCTTATACCTTTGTATTTTACAAAACTCTATGTTGATTAACATTAGATAGCAACAACAAGCATTTGTAAGAATAAGTTGAACCAGAGTTAAGTACAGAAAGCCAAGTGCATGCACTCATATTTGTTTGATTCAGGCATTTTAACATGTATATTTTTGATAAAATCTTTGTTATCAGACTTTTTGTAGGAATGCAGAACATAGTTGTTTTCTCCAAACATGACAACTCTGCCTCACTCCTGTGTCAAGGGCGGTGGTACTTTGAGGTTTGAGTTTTTAAGATATGTGTCAGAAGTCCAGCTCCAATGCCATCTCACCCTGTTTATGAGGGTTGCCTTTTGTTGGCCAATGACAAAGGAGAGTGCTTACCTTTTAGAGTTGTCATGTTTTGGCAGACTGTACACTACACATATACAACAGAGAAGACAAACACTTAAATACATTAATAACAACACTGTTACAGAGAAAAATACAACATAAAACTCATTCCAAATGACTGCTCAAAAGAAGACAGTACAACACTTAACACTTAACACATATTCACATACCTCTAAATGCTGATACACTTGTCAATGCTATGGAACAATAGAATTGTCATCAATGTAACCTGTATAAGGCATGGTTAGGCACTACACTGAAGATCTTATCAAGTGAGGTATCTGCAGCAGGTATACAGACTGTTGTTCTGGCTATTTCCAAAAGTTTTGGATACACACTGCTGAATGTCTTCCACAACCAAGAGATTCATCATCATCAAGATGATCTCAACTAACATATATATCGCTATATATATTCACTATTTGTGACTGATTCATCATCTTGCCAATCTGCAAGAGACCACTTCTTTTGCTCAGTTGGATCTGGTTTACGTTTACTTCTTTGCACATCTGTCATACAGTAGAGAGTATTTCTTCCTTTTCTGCTGGAATAAGAAGCTCAAGCTTTCTCAACAATAGAAACAGAGAAAATTAGCCATCTTATGGATGCCTTGAATCTTAACTTTTTCACATTTAACATACAAAACATGCAGTTATACTTCTTTTCCATGGGGTCTTCCACATACTCAATTGTCCCATTCTTCTTGTAATTTACTGTGAGTCTTACAGCATTAATTGCACGACAGCACTTAGCTTATTTTCTAATCAAGCATTGTCTTATGGATAATATCTATACCCTTCAAGACCATTTTGAACATCTGGTTATTAAACTAATGACAAAGGAGATCTTCTGCATCCTTTCCAGAACAAATATTTACTGAACAAAGATCATTTATACACATTAGTATACCATTCTGAGAAAGATCTTGTTTTGAATTCCCTTGGTCCAGATTTGGTCATATTCTGCGCAATTTGCATACATGAGTTCTTAAGTGATGGTGGCAAATGAAAATGTCAGACAATCCAATACTTACAGCATACATACCCCATCTTGTGTAGTTACAAGCCAAAACTTATCCCAAACATCACTCATTCCAGATTTAGGACATCGTTTTTATGCCTTTTTGTTGTAGTTTCACTCTTACTGGATGCTTCCTTTCATGCTCAGTGCTTGACGATTCCTCCAATTCACCTTCGAGCTCAGGCCAACCAACGCGATCTATAACAGCAGCTCGTCTGGGAGCTTCTAGCCTGGACAAATTCCCCCTCTCTGCCCTAAGTCCGGACCACGAAACGAGCCGAGCAAATATTAGTACCGTTCCGACTCGACCACACCTTAAAATCGATTCACAAAACCATCCAGATGCCCGGGTATGATAGTATTTATTGACCGGCGTGTAAGGCAACTGCGAGATCGTTCCCACACAATGGCGCAATGCGGACTACGAAACGAACCGAGTCGACCCGAGTCCCGTTCCGACTCGACCACACCCTAATATCGATTAGCAAAACCATCGCAATCGCCGGTCCTCCTCCTCACCCTTTCTCATTCTCCAACACGTATCGCAACTGTGCTTATAATTACAAGATTCATATATGCTATATACGAATTACGCACAGCAGTCTTCTGTGTACAAATGGTATGCAACCTATTTTCTTTTTGTTATACTTAATTTGTAAATCAACAACGATGAAACAGGTCATCACTACTTACGGTTTAGTTTATACTTAACGGTAGAAATAGGAAATGATGTAATAGTGATTGGAATTTTTATTTATCATTGCTTTTTACGTTTTTTTTCAAGTATTGCAAAAGGTAATTGGCTAATCACGAACTATAAGTTACTTATCAGATCTCGGCCCAGAGGGCTCCATATTGTCAAAATACATTCTCGACCTGATAAGAATCACACTCCTTAGTACACAATATACTACTTTGCTTATTTTGAGATGTCGCGACGGGAAACTCGCACATTGCTTTTTCAATAAAGGTTCTACAAACTTCATTCAGTATAAGAATGTAACATGCTTCTTTAAATTTGTTGTATTGTGCATATTTTACACACTGCTGTTCTTATTAATACTGTCTACTTCAAAATAGCTGCACACTTTACTCATGTTTTATTCAATGCACTGTTGTACATTAGAAAAACAAAATATTTTTGGAGATGTACGGTATATTACCCATCTGACGAATGAGTACAGTTGTGTGAGATAGCTCGATTGAGAGATATCAGAGAAGATGGAGATATAGTACAGTACAGTCTGACCATCAAAACATCGTACGTAACACGACGTATATTGTATTACCTGTCTGACGTATGAGTACAGTTGTTATGGGAGGTCGCTCGGTTTAGAGATCCGGAGAGATCAGAGAAGACGGGAATATAGTACAGTACAGTACAGTACAGTCTGACCATCAAAACATCAGAACATCGTACGTAACACGATGTATATTGTATTAAATGTCTGAGGAAAGAGTGCAGTTGTTATGGGAGATCACTCGGTTTAGAGAGATCAGAGAAGACGGGAACATAGTACAGTACAGTCTGACCATCACATCAGAACATCATACGTAACACGACGTATGTTGTATTACCTGTCTGACGAGAGTACAGTTGTTATGGGAGATCGCTCGGTTTAGAGAGATCAGAGAAGACGGGAATATAATGCAGTACAGTCTGACCATCAGAACATCAGAGCATCGTACGTAGCACGACGTATATTGTATTACCTGTCTGACGATTGAGTACAGTTGTTATCGAAGGTCGCTCGGTTTAGAGAGATCAGAGAAGACGAGAATATAGTATAGTACAGTCTGACTACCAAAACATTACATCGTACGTAGCACGACATATTTTGTATTACATGCCAATTTTGGAGGCGATGTCTGCAATGCTCAATTGGCGATCCTTCAAAACAACGTTCTCCACTCTCTGGATCATGTCAGGAATGCACATTATACACATCCATGATACCATCACCACATGCCTCACTCAATTGGCGATGAATTTCAATAAGTGTCACACCATGAAAATGCAGAAAATGAAAGATTACACTTCAAAAAGAGTCCAGGTGTATTAAAAAAAAACAGAAGTTCTTATCTGGTCCCAGTCCTGAACAAAATAGGTGTTATAACTTGAACGCACCTCGTATAATAATAGGCTCTGTAGTTTTTTCAGCAATGGGTAAATAAAATCATGTCATTGTAACGCTTAGATTTT
Source organism: Mantis religiosa (assembly GCA_030765055.1). NCBI lineage: Eukaryota > Metazoa > Arthropoda > Insecta > Mantodea > Mantidae > Mantis > Mantis religiosa. The sequence continues at coordinate 14,787,191 of CM060951.1, forward strand.
TCCTTAAGTTCATGTTAATCCTTCACATGCAATGAATGGAATCATACTTGCCAGATGTATCAGAAACATGTTGTAGTACAAGGGACGTTCTATATTGATTTACACCTTATTTTTTTCCCATTATTCATGGTGCACCATTTGACTAATCATTACAATATGTAAGTATGTAGTGCTTTGGGAGGGAAATCACTTGAAGTGTAGCTTCTGCACAGTAAAGTTCATTATCACAACTGTTTGTGAGAGGACAACATGCCTGCAGCATGGTGCTAGTATTTCTGCCTCGTGTTCAAGAGGTCCTGAGTTTGAATCTCAGTCAGGGTGAGTTAACTGAATAAGGATTTGACCAGGGTTTTCTCTTATCCTGAAAGATAAATGTCGGATAACTCTTAGCTCTATGGACCCTGGGCTTATTTGAACATCATTTCACCCATTGTCTGATGACTTAATATTGGAGGACGTAAATTTTAAAAAAAAAGAGGACAACATGGAGTGTGATGTCAGTGACAATGCTGGACTACGCAGCTTCTGTAGAAGGAAGGTGTAAACACACAGTGATCGCTGGAAAAGTGGCTGTACATCAAAAAAGAAAGCAACCAATTCTGGAAGAAAAGTGACTGCAGTCAACATTTCAAGAGTGGAATAGGTGCCCCACTGCTACAGACCTAGAGATGGCCAAAGTACTTGCCAGAATTAGTCTGTACTACATAATGCATGAACATATTAAGCTTGCAAAGGTGTCTGCCATATCTGAATGTAGCGCAAACACACAGCATAAGGATATATGCAGTAATTTACAATAACACAGCAAGAATCCAGAAGGTTTTGTGGCCTAACTCATGAAAAGACTCCATTACCATAAGCTGAAGACCAAAGCCCAAACAATACATGGAAGCATGAATGCAGCCCTCTGTCAAGGAAGTTCCATTGAGAGCCTTCTAAAAGGAAAACATGTGCCCCAGAACACAGGAGTTGGAAAATCACAGCTGCCATCATAAAGTGGGATTTCAGATACTGCCACACCCACCAATCTCTTCCTGATTTGGCCCCTTCTGATTACAGTCTGATTTTTAAAAGAAGATACGTGATGGTCATCTGTCTCTCCATATGGGTAGTGCAATGTTGCCCACCAGATCCCCTTTCTTTATCCTCTCGACACTCAAAACATATAACAAGGGTTAATTATCTCACCTCAACAAAAATATGCACGGTTTATCTGTATTAGTCTACTTTAAAAACAGAAATAAGTTATTCACACATTCACTGAGTTGTAGGGTCTTCACATGTGTGAGTTCTTTTAAATAATGTTTGCACTATGTAACTAATATTCCATACTTACTGTTCTTATTGCTATGCATCGTAAGTTGACATTCCCGCACAGTGCCGTAAGTATTTCTCCATAGAAACATGTATACGCGATGCACGTTCTAAAATCTAACATTTATCTTCAGTTATATTTCTTAATAATTCAGCTAATATCCTAACCATTAAAATTCAGATTGATATAAATACAATAGTGCAAAAAATAATGTACAAGACACATGTGGTAAGCACATAAAGCACATAACAGAATCTCGAGAATTGAAAAAAAAAAAAAAAAAAATACTCTGTGCAAGCGGCTCGTTTTTTCAAACCTTTCCTCATCCCATATAAAGTGTTTGCCACATTAGTATCGCAGTGTACTATAAGACATGTTCATATCAACGCTGCCGATGTCAGAATTTTGACCCACAGGAATTGTGGGTGCAAGCACATTTACTGACATGGGACTGTCGCTTTTGGATAAAAGGAATAAGCTGTTCATTGATCAGGAGCAAACTCTCATCTTCCTGTTGGGACAATTCTGTAAGAGAACAGACAAATTCTCTAGCTTGGCTGTGCAATGTAACACCACAACCATAAGCTGATCTTTGCCTTGGGCCATGACTCCTCGATCCACCTCTAATCTTACCGCCACTACGTCTTGCTTCCATAAAAACGTATTTTAATTGTTTTAACAATGTAGGCTAACAATACACAGTGCAACTAGGCAAACTCTGTTTCCCGCATACAACTAGCGATAACTAAGTTGAGAAGTATGTGATTCACCCACTTCACCAGTGTAACCAATCTGGCAACCTTTGTTTATGTTACCATAGCAACGACCTTCCCTTCTTACCCTTTGCGTCCCTTGCCTGATGACCTTCACGTATCTTCTTTTAAAATCAGACTGTACTAGCTATTCTCTGCTATAAAGAAACCTCTGCATGGAAGGTTTTGGAGATTTTTAGGAACTGCAAGCACATGTCCTGCAGTGAATGCGACAGGCTTCAAAATGATTTGAAGGGATCCTACAAAGTTACCACATTGGTGGCACAAGTATATGCACTTTAATACGCTGACAAAGTTAATGTATCTGCTGAGGTATAGTGGTTTTTGCAAAGTGTAAAAAAATAAGTGTAAATCAATGTGGAATGCCCTTCATGTGTTTGCCTGTTAGGTCCTCACCAGGGAGACAGTGAATATGTGTACAACTTTGAATGAAATACATGAAATTAAAGACACACCCATTACCTCAACTCCTCCCTCCATTCATTAGATAACACACAAAAGATTGAAAGTTGTAACCATCACCTTATACCATTAGCACTCATCTACTTCTTCTAATTTAAAGCTTTTACTTCTAACTTGATATTGAAACATTCCTCCTCATTATATGATGTGTAAATGTATTAAAAACATTGTTTTTTGAATAGTTATAAATAAAAGCATTGTTAACAGTGAAGCTAATTTCATGTATAAAAGACTAAAATTGAGTCATACCTTCTAGAGCTTGTAACTTCACTCACGTCCTTTCAAAAAATCAGGAGTGAAGTTATAAGTTTTAAAAAGGTATGACTCAATGTTAGTCTTTATATACTGTTTTTTATTTGTTACTTGGCCTGAGATAGTAACATGCAGACTTTATCTGCTAATGACAACTCTCAACATAAAACTAACAAATGTCACCATACTTACGCAAATATAACGAGATATTTAGGAGCCAAATGCAAAGTGTGGTGTTTTATAAGAGGAGTGAAGCAGTTGTTGCAAAGAAGCAACAACAGCATAGCTAAAACATCAGTTTCGCTAAATCCCAATGATCACGTACATGGAAGGTGGGTAGAGGTAAAATTAATAGGTAATACACATTAAACTGAAAACAAAAAAGAAAGAAAGAGAAAAAAAACTTCAAATCACACCTCACTAGCAGATTTCACCTCTTCCTCACCCACTTCTGTAGAGTAGATGGTATTATTTATTATTTTGGTAATTTATGTCCTCCAACGTTAAGTCATATCGGACGGTGAATGAATTTGGTGAAATGATGCTCAAATGACTCCAGGATCCATGGAACTTAGAGTTACCCAACATTCGTCTTGAAGGATAAGGGAAAACCCCGGAAAAACCTTATCCAGGTAACTCACCGTGACCGAGATTAGAACTCAGGACCTCTTGAACGTGAGGCAGACTTGCTACCATCTATGCTACTGAGGCGAGTGAGCAGAGTGGATGGTAGCACATCTGCCTCATGTTTATGAGGTCTTAAATTCAAATCCCAATCAGCATGATAAGTTTTCTTTTTTTGGGGTTTTCCCTTATCCTGAAAGATAAATGTCAGGTAATTCTAAGCTCTATGGACCCTGGACTTATTTGAGCATCATTTCACCAATTTCGTTTATCACCCAATACGATATGACTTAGCGTTGGAGATGGCACTCTTATACCTACAAGTAAAGTATCATCACCATGGCATATTTCACTCTGCTTACAGTGTAACTGCTGTAAAAGTAAACCTCCTCCTTAGGTAAGATTATTACTGGTTCCAAACTGGTAACATCTCTCTACTTCATAACTGAGTTTATCTCATTCATTTCACCCACTTTTTTTAACTTCAATTTCTTCAGACAGATAAGAAAGAAACACCCGTTCTTGAAGACTTTTACACATGTGCATAAAACATGAAACTTATTACAACGTTTTATTACATATTTCATATTGGAATAGTTTTAAATTTGTAGTTTTCATCTGCAGACGTGGTGCTGTGCTTATGCACAGAAAGGTTGTTTGTAAAGTCATCGTAATTATTTTAAATGAAAGAAGTAAATGTACTGCAAATACAACACAAAGGCTGAATTTAATATTAACGCTTAAATGCATTTTCCATATTGCAAACTAAATGTTTTAATCTTAACCTAACTGGTATAATGTCTGTCAGACGGTGGAGGTACTTATCAACCTCTCTCCCTCAAATGGCATTATAATTCTTTCAAAGTCCATATACCATTTAGTAGGAAAGTTCTCTTAGGACAGTGAAGATATCAAGCTCTCGCTTTAACTGTAATTTGTTTACAGTTGAATAAATCACTGTCGTCTCCCAGACATACTAGTTGTTTAACTTTTTTTAAACATTTTGGTCTTTGGTGTTAGTGTTTATTTGACGATGTGTTAATTGAATGAAGTATTTACTGAGTTGCGTTTGTACAATTCTTAGTTACACCTTAAGGATACAAAATATTAGTTAAACAATGGAACCACAACCCGGACCATCTAAAAAGTGATGACATTCTGAATGGAATTTGAAAGCAATTGCTCTGGACTATGAAATGAAGTTAGAACTACGTATTGTGAAGTGTTTGATGATAATGACGAAGATGAATATATATTGGTTTTATACAAATAGTTTTGCAGCTGGCTCCATAGCTCAGTCAACAGAATGAATGAGAGCATGAATGTGTGCGTGATCTAATGATTAAGACCCAACGAATACGAGTTAACATCTTCTATGTTTCAAAGAAGAACGGCCACCAATATGACCATTGGAGCTAAGAGGTGCAGTATAAATTGAACAAATAAACTAAAAAATAAAATAAACAATAATTTCACATAGGACAGGTAATTTTAGATTTGTGAAGTACTTTTCAGACATATCTGAAAAATTATGAGCACAACAAATTAGACGTTTGGCATCAGAGTTCAGTTTTTGTGTCAAACCATTGTTATAATTTATATTTGCCTTACTAATATATTGTGCTTTGTGAGTGAAAGGCATATTAGATACTCATGAGCATCTTTTTAATTAAGGCTTAAAGAAAAAGAGAAAATGTTGAATGTTTAAAAAGGAGATTCTGTATTATTTAAGTTAATTGATGGAAATTATCCATTTCTTCACACTAGTTGTATACAGGCTATGATATTGGATTGATAGAGTCGACATTAGGGTAAGAGCAACTGGACGGAAACCAGTAGATCCATGGTTCAAATCCCGGCCGTGGCATTGAAGTTTTCATATCGACTCAATCCAAGATTCTATATTCTATTATATGTTCAAGTTTGTGCCATATTCCTTAGTAAATTGAATGCAGATTAGTTGAATACATGTGCTTAATAGTGCCAGTTTCAGTAAATATTTTAAAATGAAGTAAACAAGCATTCATTTTTAATACTAAATAACCGGAGTCTCGCATACACTGTGATACCAGTTAAGGGTTAAAATGACTAAGATGTAAGCGCATGCCCTTAGGCATAGCAAACTGCATTGCAGCCACTAATTTCTATGCTTCTTTGACTTACCCTTTTGTACTACGTGGCAAAGGAATCAGGACTGTTGGAAACTACTGTCCAGCAATGCAAAGAGGGTCCCTGAAAGGAATGTGCTCCCTTACACAGTGGGACAAGGACAGTGAATGTGTGTGATAGGGAATGCATGCTACACAAGGAGCAGAACCGTTAAAAAAACATGTGCCCTATTAACTCTGTACACTAAAACCGAGAAGATTCATTCACAAAAGTAGAAGCCGTCAGAATGTTTTTGAATGGTCTGTAACTGTACTGACATGGGGTGTCATAAACCTGTCCAGGGAGGGTGTAGGAACTACCACCAACCGCCTGCGTCTCAGGCCCTGGAGACTTTCTCTCTTGTGGTATACTGTATGTACAACAGCATTTATATTTACATCCTTTTTACATCAAAGTAGAGCATGGCCACTGTAGTACATTAATTGCAGAAGCAACTAGTTGCAACCATTTCATAATGAAAGCAGTTTTATTCATCGATAAGCACAATATTAACAGATGAGCATAAACCATGGGCAATTATGACAAGTGGGAGAGATGGTGCAAATCATAGGTTTCTCATCGAGACTAAAAAAATTGCTGATGATTATTGGGAAAAAGATGAATTACTGTATTATCATGGACATACTACAGTTAAACTTTTTAAGAAAACTGTAGCGATAAATTTTGTTTTCTTTCCTATCTTTACGTAAATTGCAAAAGATACTGTTGGCTGCATAGCCAAGATTGGTGTAAAACTATTATATAATGTAAAAGTCATTACAGATATCTTTTGAATAACATTTTGGCACTTTCCATGCCAGTAATACTAGCAGATAATACTTTTAATAAGTATCATTATATGAAAATTAATTTGTAACATCAAATTTTTCCTTCACTACAAAATTAAATGCAGGAACTTAAACCTGCCAGAATGACAGTGTTCTGTACAGTTTCTTCTTCTTGTATTTCATTTGCATGGTGCATTATGACAATACACCTGTAACAATGACACGCACAGGTGTGTTACCTGCATGTCTTCTGTAACAAGAAAATTTGACTGGGAAACAAAGTTTACCTTTTGGATTGTTAATATAACATGGAGGAAAGTTATATCACCTGCTAATGGAAGCAGCTAAAGTCTATGCTTCGGTATTATTTATTTCATTTGTTATAAGAGTTTATACTTTAGATTGCTATGGATTTGTTCTTGAAGAAACATTATATTTTGTTAAAAAGTGAAATGTATTAATGCTAATTAAGAACTGTAAGTACAGGAAAACCTTCTTAACCCAGACCAGTTTAAAAAAGAGAAAAAAAATGTTTAGTGTAGTACATGAAGATTAGTTTTACAGATAACTTGCTGCTGTCAGAAGGAACATTACTCGAATTTTCTTGCCAGCAGATGAACTCATTGCACTCACCACACCTGCTTGGAACCAGGTTGAAAGAGAAACATAATTCATGGAAAAAGTTGTGGCCTGGTGTCATGCAATGAAAATGAAGAATATTCAGATTAATACAGTGTTGATGAACCAGCTGTGATTATGATCCACACATAAGCAGTAGCAAACATGGAGAGATATATAAACACTTTAGTTCGAGGGTCAAGCCAAAGCACTGCCAAATGAACTTCTAATATTAAAGTGGATGCAAGATTGCACTGCTTGTAGTCGATACACTAAACTGAGACAACAGAAGCTCACTGCCTTTTTTACTACTAACTAGTTTGTAACTATATATATATATATATAAATAATTGTTCAGTCATTCTCTGGATAACACAGATTTTCGTGTTGAGCTGGGTAAACAGGGTTCTACTGTAATTGCAATATTCCGTTACCTACGTTAGGTTATGTTAGGTCCGGTGAAGTTTATATTTTTTATACAAGCTTAATTTATATATACATACACACTTAAGTTTCTGATTCATGTCATTTTCCTGTTTTTCTTTTTGTTTCACCTAATTACAAACTCTCCTGCTTGAATAAATTTGTAGTTTCCTAAAATTTGCATATCATTGTTTTCCATATTTACCAACATTGTCAATACACATCAAATAGCACTGACAACTACAGAGACAGTGCAGCATTATTCCCAGTCATTGGATATACAATTTTACCAGAAAGTTTAGCCTCATTTTTATAGTTTGAAACGTATTACAATAAATAATTATATGTCAGGTGAATATGTCATGCCTTTACCATTATTAAGGTTATTTTTTCCTATTGTGTATCCACACAATTACGACTGCATATAATAATTAATCAGCTAGTGTTTCATATCAGACACATCCAGCACAGGATTTTCAATTTGCTGTATACCATGTTATTAGTATTTCATTGCTCTAACAAACAGACGGTGGATAAATGAAGCACTTTGACAGTGAAGCTCAGTATGCTCAGTACTTTTATCAGGAGTACGTCTACATGTATGTGTGTATATGAGAGAGAGAGGGAGATGTAACTCTAACATTTCTTGGGCAGCTTTAATCACAAAACTTTCCTAAAGGAGAAGGTTATGTATACCAGAATTACTCAAATTTTATTTTTTGGGAGGAGGGGATGTAAAACTAATTTTTTTTCTGGGAATAACTGATTTAGTTCTTTCAAGCATACAAATTTGGACATTACTACACACAAACTTTACTGATTACAATAATGATTAACAATGAATTAATGAACTAACCTGAGGATTCTCAGTTATTAAGTACAACCCATCAGCATCAATCACAAGTGGCTTCTTCTGCTCATTATGGTGATCCCGGCAGTACTTTATTATGCTGGCTACAGTTGCAAGAATTTTCTTATCCCTTCCTAGTCCAGGTCCCACAACAAGAACGTGTAGCCTTGGCAACCATTGTTTCACTTGATCCAGTGCATCGGGAGCATCCAAAATCGGGTGCACAATAAGTTCAGGACTATAAGACTTTATCACAGGTGCAGCATCACGGTGACACAGTACATGAGAAAGATCACATCCTACTTTCAAAGCAGAAATCGCTGCAAAATAGGGAGCACCAGTATAGTCTAGAGAGCCACCTATGACACCAATTCGACCAGCTTGACCTTTATATAAATGCAGGGGCATGCATGGGACGATCGCCCGAGCTTCTTTGAGGAGTTGCGTTTCCATTTTTGCAAAATCATCATCACATCCCATGCTGGAAAATTTTATAATGCTTTCGGCATTACAACGCTGTAGGTATTGATTTCTTATAACTAAACGACTCAGATTAAAACTTGGGTTCATTAATAAAAACCAACAATAGTGCAAAAACAAGCAAACACATATCTACGCAGCTAACCTACAAAATATGAATATTCGCATGACACGTAACAGAATTATTGCAGATGGCTGTAATAACTTAACTTAAATCATCTGTGGGTCAATACTGCCAAAGTTTATACAAATCATATAAGCATTATACTTCTTTCAGCCTGACACCATAAAATTGAGCTCACGGTTTTAGCCAGAGAACACTAAATTCTTTCAGCCGAAAAATTATTTTCAGCACAGAACACCGAAAGCGGAAAGATGCAGTGCTGCCAATACATCAATAGATTTAGTATCCGTAGGAGGTAGACAACTTTCTTCGCTCTAATGTTCCTTTCCTTTGCTGATTTTCCCCCACTTGTTAATAAATTTCCCTAAATCCTAAAACTTAAGTGAATATCTTTCTTTTGAGTACTGTCCAGATAGTCTCCGAGGCCTGAGACGCAGGGGATTAGCGAAGGTTCCCACACCCATCCTGGACAGGTTTATGACACCCCATGTCAGTTCAGTTACAGACCATTCAAATACATTATGACGGCTTCTACTTTAGTGAATGAATCTTCTCGATTTTGGTGTAGAAAATGAATAGGGCGCATGCTTTTTTTAAACGGTTCTGCTCCTTGTACAGCAGGCGTTCTCTGTCACACACATTCGCTCTCCTTGTCCCACTGTGTAAGGAAGCACATTTCTTTCAGGGACCTTCTTTGCTTTGCTGGACAGTACGAGTAATGCTTACTGAGGGTTTGTTTCACACGGAATATAAAACATAAACACAAAATTCTGTAACATTATGTAATAGTTATATATAATTAAATTTCCGAAATCGCACAAGGCATGTTTATAGTTTACAAAGCTAGAACAAGATTGAAATGTAAGGGAAAACAGTTGTTGCTTTTTTCTGGAGCCATTTAGGTGGACTTCCTGGAAGTTTTATCGAGTGGAGTACTGAGAAGTTACTGTGACTTTGTGGGTTCGTGAAATGAAAAATCCAATTTCACCACTCAAAAATGTTCTTTATTTCCACCGACTTACAGTTAAACTCTTGCCAATTACACAGAATTACTTGCTGCACACAATTACAATTCACCAGTTCGTCCGTTACAATTTCACTTGTACTCGCGATTACATAAACTCCGATGCACATACCAGTTACGTACAGTCTTCCGTTGCACAATCTACTCGTTCATTAACACGTCACTGACTAACTCTTACACCAAGAACTGCGACTGTCTCCTCACTCACACTCACTAACCAACTGACTGACTGACTGACTGACTCTGCAGCCCTTTTTATAGGCATCTCGCCGACTTCTCGGCTTTTCTAGTTCCCAGGCGACGTTTCCAGATGATGAAAGATTCCCGTAATTTCGAGAACCAGGTGGACAGAAACAGACGGCACACTGATGTTTTTCCTCCGACCACCGCCTGTCACCACTATAAGACAAACGAGGAGGAGGTGTGGCTAACACGAACCTCCCCTGTCTTCCGCTCCCAGCTGCTTCCACAGGGTGTTCCAGCGCTCGCGTTACATTACGTTGAACATACCGTGAAGACCTCGGCGGCTCAGTCAAATCCGTGCGTTTTATTTAAAAGCTCTTGTACACAAATGAAATCCCAGCTTGCCCACAGAAGTAGTTTTTCTAATCAAAACTAAACGTTGCATTTTATTCGTAATTTCTGTACCGCTTACTGTAGTAAGTAGAGGAAGTATTGGATTCCACCCAAAAATTCGACACGGAAATTTCAAGAAAATATCAAAATATTGCAAAAATGAAAAATACTTTGGAGTGGGAGAACGCTTTTTGAAAATCTTCGAGTTGCATCCTAGGAAAATGTTAAAATGTAATACGAACTAGGCTCATAGCCGACTATTCATTTTTAAATTATGCTCTTTCAAGACAAACAGACGTGAGAGTACACGCAGACTCACGGAATATTTATTAAACATTCCTTTTGAGGGGCGGGATTGAGAAAGTCTCAAAAGATATACGTTCAACACTATTTTAATCTCTACGTACCTGTCAGAGAAATTAACGATCAATAAAAGAGCATAGTGGTAAATCAGGCTCTTATAAATTCCTTCCATAGATTTATATTTTATGTGAAGGGTGAACATATTTAACCAGCATAATTTATATTGTGACTTTGTGGGTTGGTATAATCAAAAGTCTTGTTTGCCGAAATTTAAAACACTCTTTATTGCAGTAAAACAGAGACTTTGTACAGCCCTTGCAGCAGCAAAAAGAGGCGACACTGACAAACGTCAGTCTGCAAGGTCGTCTCGTCGCTACACCACACGCGAGCAAACAAAAGAATCACTGCGGTATAGCTCAAATGTGCACTGTTGCCATAACCCTTACCCAAACGAACCCTGAAAGCTTGGACCATATTGCAAATCCTAGCAAAAATTATTATGCAGACCAAAGAAAGGGAAGAAAGAAATTAGTGACTAACAGACAGCTACCATTTTGATGTTGTGCTAACATCAGCAGTCCCAAAATGGTATGCAGAGTATGCAGTGGTTTTTTAGTTGGTGAGAACCCAACTTGCAAATGTTGCGTCTTTATAAGATTTTTCCACTGCAAAAAAAAAAAAAAAAAAAAAAAAAAAAACTCTCGCACAACTACACAACTGACTCCTTTTCACACTTTGCCGCTATTTATACCTCCCAGTCATTGTTTCTAGAATGCAGTAGATCATTCGGTAACAATCGCGACGGTATCAGAAAAGCTGGAAATTCCAAATCCTCTCTCTGTCTCTTTCTCTATCTCTTTCTTTCTTTCTTTCTTTCTTTCTTTCTTTCTTTCTTTCTTTCTTTCTTTCTTTCTTTCTTTCTTTCTTTCTTTCTTTCTTTCTTTCTTTCTTTCTTTCTTTCTTTCTTTCTTTCTTTCTTTCTTTCTTTCTTTCTTTCTTTCTTTCTTTCTTTCTTTCTTTCTTTCTTTCTTTCTTTCTTTCTTTCTTTCTTTCTTTCTTTCTTTCTTTCTTTCTTTCTTTCTTTCTTTCTTTCTTTCTTTCTTTCTTTCTTTCTTTCTTTCTTTCTTTCTTTCTTTCTTTCTTTCTTTCTTTCTTCTTTCTTTCTTTCTTTCTTTCTTTCTTTCTTTCTTTCTTTCTTTCTTTCTTTCTTTCTTTCTTTCTTTCTTTCTTTCTTTCTTTCTTCTTTCTTTCTTCTTTCTTTCTTTCTTTCTTTCTTTCTTTCTTTCTTTCTTTCTTTCTTTCTTTCTTTCTTTCTTTCTTCTTCTTCTTTCTT